>JAMPIV010013758.1:0-449062 GCA_024509875.1 Oreohelix idahoensis | reverse complement strand
TTAAGAAGAACGTGGAGAAGTATAGCACTTTGAAAGGACAGTTGTCTGCATACCCCATTTTGAGGTTGCCTGACCTCAAGAAACCTTTTGTACTGAGAGTCGACGCGTCAGGTCAGGGCATCGGGTCAACACTGCTTCAAGCCGATGACAGTGACCTGAACATGCTATTTCCAGTTGCCTATGGCAGTCGGAAATTAAATAAAGCGGAACGGAACTACAGCGTAGTTGAAAGGGAATGTCTTGCTCTGATTGACGGTATCAGACGCCATCATGAGTTTCTTTATGGTACATCTTTCACGGTGCAAACAGACTACGCTCCGTTAGCATTTCTTGGTGCCAATAAAGAATTTAACGCTAGGATCATGCGTTGGGCCCTCCTTTTAAGCGTTTATTCTTTCAAAGTGGAATATATTCCGGGAAGACAAAACGTCGGGGCTGATTTCCTGAGTAGAAACTGGACTACAGAGGAAGAGGAGGAAGGTGAAGATACCAATCATCCAAAAGTTACCGATCAGGGCAGCTTCATCGTCATAAATCAAACATGAAAACACGTTTTCACGTCTCAAAAGAGGGGACGATTGTGATGGACGAACTCGGCTGACCCTGAACTTTGTTGTAACTTCTTGTAAAAAACGGGACTTCTTTCACGTGGATTCATTAGCTATGCAACTGTTCCACACAGAGGGCAAACACGTTTGCTGATTGATATGCGGAGAGTTTACCTATCGTTTATTCTGGTCATCGCATTGATTTAAGGAGAGATTAAATCACGCCCACTAACATCTCTTGAACAATCATAGGCAGTTATTTTCATTAACTTGGCCAGTGGGGGGCGTTGCCAGAATCAAACAGATAATGCGACTACGATCAAAGAGACAGACTGAGGGATTTCAGGGGAGACTATCGGCGCTATCAAAGACAGTAGTGGTCCCTGATACGAGACGCAGTTTCTTGCCGCTATTTTCGCGTCTCGGTGTCAACCGAAGAACCGATCGCAGAAAGCGAACGAGGAAAGCCGAAACGGGCAGCAGCGAGCGGAGATACGAAGACCAGGGGGCGGCTTCTTCCCTTGATTTGGCGGTCAGATCCCCAAAAGTCCCTGAGATGAAAAAAAACTGTCAAGTTCCTCATGTCCCACTCAACTTTCATTCCATTTTAGATAAATAGACCATGAAGAATAGACACTTTATCACTCGCTGGCCAGACCTTTACAGAAGCACTAGCTTTATTGAAATCTTGTTATAGATTTTCCCCTGGATTTTATATATATATTTGCAGTGATTTCTATTCTGTGCAAAGCGGTAATATATTGTGTAAAGTGATCAGTGGTCTAGTTCAGTCATTCTATTTCAATGGATTTTGTGTTAATTTAAATCTATTAAATTAAACCATCTCAATAGTTCCAGTTGTAAATATAATGATCTATCTGTTATATTATTTCAAAAGATAATAGGGGAGCCGCGCTGGTGTAATGGCTTCGGCGTTGTACTGGCGACCAGGTGTTCATGGTTCAAACCCGGGCGTCGGCGTTTGAAGAAATGTTTACGGCCGGAAATTTGACTGAATAGCCTGAACGGCTCCTGTGATAAACCCTCTGTGGATGGGAAGGAGCGAAGCTCCTGACCGGGTTGGAAGGAAAGTCCTCAGGTTCCCCAGCCTCGCAATGACATGTCATTGGGTCGAAGGGCTGAAAGCCCAAGTGCCGCTGGTTAAGAAAAACAAAAAAAAAAAAAAAAAAAAAAAAAAAAAAAAAAAAAAAAAAAAAAAAAAAAAAAAAAAAAAAAAAAAAAAAAGATAATAGATGCTTAAATTAACTTTTAAAGTCGCGAAGGAATTTATAATTAATAAATTCAGTTAAGTCCTAGTTTTATAGATGTGTGTTTTTAACCACTAGAATTCGCGCAGTGTTTATTAAATACATAATTAAATACTCGAGTGTATTATAGGCTTAACGGGAAATTTATCGCGCTTGATTTTTCGGTATGTTACATGTCTTTTTTTCTTTCACACAGAGTGATCGTAACCTGCGGTCCCAGCTAAATAAAGAAAGAAATAAAGAAATCATCCTATAAACTTCCAGTCATATTGAAGAAACATTTCTTTTAAATATAATCTTGTGGCGGTCCTTTGCGACCTAGCTGTCAGAATTAAATGAAATAAAGCCCACCCAAGAACATTGTAAAGAACAATCATCAAATTACCATTACAAACCTGTAAGATAAACTGGAAGGTAATCATCGCCAGTAGCGATATTATATTTACTGTTTACTGTGAGAGAGTACATATTTTCCTGACTGTGACTGAGCCTAGTTTTTTCCTCAATTGGATTTAATAAAACTTTCCGGTCAGTTACTATCATCACGCATTGAAGGAATTTTACCATAGCGGAAGATTAAAAGAGACCACTTCATTTTCACCCCTGTGCCGAACTGTGTCAGTGCCATCCCATAGACTCCTTTTTTTATATAATAAAAAACACAAGAACTCTTAGTCTTCAAGTCTTGCGATAAGTGAGAATATTTGTTACCAGCAAAATCTCGCAAACATCTGGGGCGGGACATCGAAGGACTAGACAGTTCACATGTCAAGAGAATACTTGCTGTTTTTATATACTTTTATGGATCGTCTGAGGCTGCAATTCGGTAAGTGTGTGAGTATATGAGTGTGGATCCTCACGCGTGTGCATGAATGACAGGAAATTTAATCTTTTTCTTTTGTAACCCTGTTGTTAACTTTCGTGCCTGGTAATATAATTTTTCTGTACTCCCTGCACTGTTCCTTTAAGGGGGAGGTGATAATTGGTTAACTCTGTTTTAAACCCCCCTCCTTTCCATTTGCTTAGTAAAAGGAAGAACAGCTGGGAAGAACAGGTTTTTTCTATCACCTATACCTAACTTTGTAACATCTCTTTCAGAGCAATTAACTTCACTGTTAGGTTAACGTACCCGTGTTCCTGATTGTTGAGGATTGTTTCATGCTTACAGACATTTGGATTTGTCGACGATCCGAATGGCTGTATCATGGAACACCTCAATCGAATAGAGATATATCTCCGCGACCGATGTCGATGATTGTTGCATGTGTGCATGCATTTGAGTTTTGATCACACTCGGATTGCTGCACCATGGAACATCGCAATTGAATATATATTAACGACGTAGTATGCATATCACTATGCATGACGCGTATGTCTTTGTAACGTCATTCGACTTGTGGGTTTTGACCCGTACGGCAGTGTGTTTCAGAAGTGTGGCCATTGCCACTTATATTGCGTGGTATAACCACTTTTTAATTGTGTGGCTGGGAAGCCAATTGAGCAGTGTATTTCTTGAACCAAACGTAAGTCGTCGTATGAATAACGCAGTTTGCATAATTATGGCAGATTAGCCTGGCGTGGTATGCCAAAGGAACATTACGGTACTAGCAATAGTGTAAGACTAGTATAGATGGATATTGTACAGCTAGCGGCAAGCGTAAGCCTAGTGTAACGGATATTAGACGACTAGCAGTAGACGTAAGCCTAGCATAATAAGTGTATTGCAAAACTAGCAGGATAGTTAAGTCTAGTGCAAAAGGCTATTGTATAAACTAGCGACGGGAGTAAGTCTAGTTAGCCTCTGAATTTATGCCAAAGGACATTGGCCGTTAAAAGGAACTGACCTTGAACCAGAACTCTAGATAGAGATTGTGAACATGTGTTTATAAAATAATGAGAACTCTTACAGATCGTACATGAATGTGATGTGACTTTTGTTCCCATGTAGTTGGTGTCTGCTCATGGTATGAAATTACTAATTAAATATTTTGAGTCGTCAAAATCACGGTCTTATCAACTGTCGTATTCGGAGTTGAGTTAACTGATTCCGTACGCAAGATCTAATAATAGACGCAAAGGCCGAACGCTGTAGACGTAAGATCTTTTAAAAGACGCTGATTTATTTCATTGTTTTTTTCTATTCTGATATTTTATACTGCCCGGAATTTATCTCGAACGGAAGTAAACACAAAACTGGGCAAATTTCAACAAGCTTCAACGTCTTTTATTTGCGTTTGAACGGATTTTTTCACATTTATCTTCATCTTTAATCGTGTTTTGTCGTATCGCCATAATGGCCGAAAAACACACAGGATATGTTACTAATATGTGAACAGTGAACAAACTGTGTGATCAACCATAACTTTCTTACTTTTTCTGTGTTTCTAAATAGATTACCTGCACAAAGAGAGCAGTGAAACTGTATTGTGAGTGTAAAATTTATGTTACATTAGTTCCTTACGTAAAGGTCGAAAATTCTTGTTTTCAAAAAGCCCTACTTTCAAGTTTAATCTTTTTTAGCAGTCCGTGTACATGTTATCTGTTATAACATAAACATAACATAAAATTAGCTAGAAAGGCATATGGATTTATATTGTTCATCCAATGTACTTTAATTTGATATATAATATGTTATACTTAACTCATGATTAGACACACATTGTCAGTAAACGTAAATTATGTATGTGTAAATTTTTGGGGCTTAAAAATAATTCCGTCCACAGCTGAAAATAATTACGTACGGAATCAGTTAAATGCTGTTAATATTCAACTGATCATGACCAGTGATGATTAATGTCTTAACACGCTGCATCTCACACTGCCAATATAATCAATAAGACAAGAGACTAATACAGGTCAGTCAAGGGTCGACTATTTAATATGAAACATGTTCAGCACATAATGTATCACAAGGGTTAAAGCAGACATTATCGATACCAACGAACAGTATTACGGAATCCTACAAAAGTGATAAGAACCCGAGGGACTTTGACTCTATAAACTGAATACGCATATAATAACTTGGTCATCCTCAAATACTAGAAGTCATCGAAGCACCCAGAACATACTGGGGTCCCGAGCCCGTAACACTGATATTATCTATCTTTGGACTGGGTTTATCTTTGTCTAATAAGCGGGAAGGGCTTAGTCGATACCAATCTTCTTCATCTCATCTCATCTCATAATCGGAACCTCTTCTACCCCGTGAAACGAGGTGTAGAGGGTACCCAAGTGCACAAGGCCCATGGGCGGACATGTAATCGAAGTGACTTGGCAAACAGGTGATTAGCCCATTGTGCCCGAACTTGCCCTCATGTGTACTCATTTTCGCTATAAAACCTCCGAACTATCGAGACGTCTTTCCAGCCAAAATGGACAAAGCCTCATATACCCGAAGGTTTCGAGGGATGTCCTTCCTCATCTGCACAAAGGCATTTATAGAGGAACTCTCAGGACCTGTAGGTCTGAGGAAAGGAGCAAATCTGAAGACAGGCACAGCAGTCTTTGATACTGGGAGGTCTCCACTCAGAGTGGTGTACCACACACAGTCAGTAAAGACAAAGGTCGCCTGCGGCGCTTCCATTATTCCATGCACCATTATTCAGGCAGCCGAGGCCTGCTTTGAACACTCTAATTTTTTCAAAGTAAACGCGCCGGCCACCCGGGACGCTCAGCGAAGAGCACCCGCGGGAGAGAGCCGGCAGACGGTAGGGCAGGAGACAACGGGCAGTGAACCGGCCAATCTTCTTCACCCCTCTCAAACTTGTTATTTGCATTTGTGTACTTATGATAATTTATGTAATACCTGATATTTGTTAGTGATTGATGTTTAAGGTGAATAAAATCACATAAAATCATTGAGTACTGTGTTGGAGATACCCAAAGCCCAACTTTTCCCCTATTCGTTTAATATAGTTTGTATCTACGTCGTCTGTGTGTTTGAAAACACCAAATCGGTGTGCGCGCAGAGGTGTGTCTGGAAAACTGGCAAATAATTGTTTGACCAGGAGAGCGGAAGAGAAGATTGAGAGAAACGATTTGTCGTAAATAAGTCTGTCTTTACTCTCCTCCAGCACGCTGTGAAGCAACTATTTAATCTATACATTTTCTATCACTGAGTTTTCCAACATCATTTCACTCTAAACCGGACCACTATTTCTAAGACTCGTTTCTCTCAAAATAAATTTACGACAATTCCTATCACACGCACTATCGAAGACACAGAAAAACTGGACCACCATTGAGAAAGAAGCATACGCCATACACTATGCAGTACAAAAGTTTGACTTTTATGTCAGAGGAACCAAACTCCTTATACGAACGGATCATCAGCCCCTGGTTAACTGGCTCACCAAGACACAAGAACAGCCTAAGAAGTTACAGACATGGGCAATGAATTTGCAGTCCTACGACACCACTATCGAACATATCCCAGGCGAAATGAACACCTGTGCCGACCTCTTATCCAGGATTAAATATGATGATGAAACTGAAGTGAAAACAAATAGAGTCAAAAATGATGGCACATCCTCAGAGATTGACGATAATGCAAAAGAAATTAATGAAATTACTTCATCAGGTCGAAGAAGTACCTCAGATTCCGCCACTCAAGTAGAAGAAGAAAGTCAAAATATGTTTGACATGAGAGTAGAACAAGCAAAAGATGCAAAAATTGTCAAGCTGCTCACATACGTGAAGGAAAACCCAACAAAAAGTAAAGATTTTACAGTACACCCAACGGATGGAGTTCTATACTATATCGATCATAAACAAGAAGGGACACTAAGAAAAGTCATTCCAGCACATCTAGTCCCAGAAGTATTGCCACAGTTTCATGATAACAACGGGCACATGGGAAGAGACAAAACAATTGATGTTATAAAGAAAAGGTATTATTGGCAAACCTTCTACAAAGACATTACAGAATACGTAGCCACCTGCAAAACATGTAAATTGCGGAACATGAAGCCACATTTAATTCCCCTTCAAGAAATGCAACCTTCCCATTATCCCATACAAACAGTAAGCATTGACATATCAGGTCCTTACCCACTCACCCAATCAAGCAACAAATACCTCCTACACATAGTTGACCAATACTCTGTTTGGCCAGAAAGTTACCCACTCAGTGATGCCACATCGCAGTCC
This sequence comes from Oreohelix idahoensis, assembly GCA_024509875.1. NCBI lineage: Eukaryota > Metazoa > Mollusca > Gastropoda > Stylommatophora > Oreohelicidae > Oreohelix > Oreohelix idahoensis. The sequence goes on along the minus strand of JAMPIV010013758.1, from coordinate 442,098 downwards.
ATCACGCAAATTTTTTTACAAGACTTCATTCCCAGGCATGGCTGTCCAAAACGAATCATTTCAGACAACGGTAAACAGTTTATCGGTAACCCATTTAAAGCCACCTTACACCAGCTGAATATCGAACATACCACAACTAGCTATTATTGCCCAAATGCAAATGGCAGAAATGAACGCATGCATGCCACCCTACATGATATTATTAGCAAATATATCAAAGGGAACCACCAATACGGGGACCTATACATTAACCAAGCTATTGAAGCCATCCGAGCAAACGTGAACGATACCACAGGAATGTCACCATTTTTCATGCTATACGGAAGAGAACCAAACTTTCCGTTAGACAACCTACTTCGCCCACAACGAAAATACATGGGAGAAGACCCCGTCGAAATAATCCTTCAAGAAAAGTATAAAGCTCACCAGATTGCACAAAGAAATACGCAGAAGGCATTTCACAAGAAACAGAAACAACATGATAAATCAGCCAAGCTACCAACGTACAAAATAGGAGACAGAGTATACTACAAGAAACATGTACGCAGTTCAAAATTCGATGACCGATGGTTGGATGGCTACAAAATCATGAAACAAACTACGCCTGTAAACTTCATTATCTGGAATGAAGAGAAACACCACCAAACAAAAGCTCACATAAAACAACTCAAAATTGATAATCACCGGCCCATTCCGCCTCTGGCGACAAATGCAAGACCAGTCAGAAAGGCCACCCTAAATTATAATCCATCCAGTACAGATTCGTCTGACATATCAGAGTCAGAGACGACAGACTCTGAATTTTACCAAGACGACCACATACCCAGACCACCTACAGAGGAAATACAACGAGCAAGACAACAAAGGAATTCGTCAGAAAGTGAAGAGGACATCCCACCACTTGAATTACGTAATAGACTACAAGACAGAGACCTGCGCATTAGAAACGAAGAAATCAGGCCACAGACGTCACACGATGACAACAACAAAGCAACGTATATTCACACTCAAACTTACTCCCGCGGTGATAAATCGTCAGCTGATACCTATCACACCCCAAATTCAGGCAGCTCCAGTTTTAACACTAGTGAAAACCAAACACTGCCATACCACAAGAACAAGATTGGTCGTTCAGAACAATCAGATCCTGAAGAAACTATACCCAAGCAGATTGTTGAACCATATACCAGCAATCTTTATGGAGACGAAACAGAACAAGCCATGAGAGAAGACAGTGTCGGCCCCGGCACAGCTTTGTCAGACCCCAACGAGCAAAATGACAGAGAAATGGTAGAACTATATGAACAAGAAACAGACATTGATACAGCCAGTTCTATTGAAACCAGTGATGCGGATAGCACATTATTCATACCAGTCAGCTCCAGTGTCAAACGCGCCTATACAGCAGGGTCAGATGACTCACCTCCTGTCATTAAATGCATGAAATTGCCACAAAATGAAATCAGACGAAAAATTTTGAAGAAACGCTATCATGTTTGAAAGCCCAGCCGAGAAGTATTAGCCTCAGCTCAACTTGTCAAAAACAACAGTGTGCAGATTACTGTGCCCACTGTAAACGGTATTAACATACCACAGGACCAGGTCAGAAGAAAAATCAAGGCGAAACATATACCTGCCTCAAAACTGAAAGATGTTCCAGCCACGCAAACCTCAACCACAGTGAAACCATCACCGCAATCAAAAGATGTTACGCCATCACCGCATTCGTCAATGTCCTCAGTGCCCCAACACTCAGCCAACGTTGTATCACCCACGGCAACCACCGCTGTGCAATATGATGCTCGCCTATCCAGTCGGGAGATTATAATGCTAGAAATGATGAAACTCCTATAAAACACGCCCAGGTGTTTTATGTGTTCGCCACCCCGAACACGGTCTACGCATATGTGCACGTATTGATTAAAACATGTTCTAACTTTCCCATGTACTCTATTTTCAGTTTTTGACAGTTCAAATGACTTGCTTCCAGACTAAGATGTCACAGCCTCACTGAGAAAGTTTTTTTTTCCAGCCTTAAAATACTGATGCCCAGAGAACAATCAAGACCAGCCCACGGAGGATTTTCATTAGATATTATAGTTTTGTGAAATAACAATGACAAAACAATTGATAAGACACGGTGTTACAAGTTTACAGACATTATTTAGCTACAGACATATTCTTAATGTTGAGAATGTTAATGTACAACCCCACCTTTAGCACGTGTGTCACACTATTCTGTTGTAACATTCATCTCTACTTTTGAAACTGATCATATTCCACGCTTCATTCACCAGACTTCTTGTCCTTGCAGCTCCAGAGTTCTGTAATTTCGCATCTTAGTGCATTTTCATGCAGACACTTTACACCAGTAGTTTTTTCTTACCTCATACTAATATTTCTTTGATCTCAATTATGCTAAACTCCTTTATATCTATCACCTTGATCAATCATACTATTCCTACTATGACATCTGTTAACAGCATATAATTCATACCCAAAACTAGTATTGCATGTTATGCTATCTTTCTCCACAGGATTATTTATTTTTTCCAATGTACATTATTATTTTAGACCCAGATGTATATTAGTAATAATAATAGCCCCTTCAGTCATAACTGACTATGGGAATGCGCCCCTGAGGTGACAGCCCTCAGCTGCTTATTTTCCTGGTGCTCCTTTCGACGTTTTCTCCTCACCTCTGCTTCTTCAATGTATATTAGTACTGTCAAGATTTTAAATATTCTCCAAAAGAGATTCCATATCCCAACCTTGACTCTCTATAGTAAGATTTTCTTCACTCCACTGTTACACCATCTTTAACTTACTTTTTTTCCTTTCCACTATATTGAGACGACATTCTAGACTTGTGATCTTTTCAATCCCAATCATATTCATTCCTTGGAATTACAATCATGTTGTAATCGGGAGATCCTTGATGTACCCTTTCCTCGCCACTTATTGACAACAGATACTGCTACAATATTCATTCTGTTCTAACCTAAACTATTACTTGCAGCCCTATTGGTTAGGATTTACTATTGGGAATATTGGTAGTAGCTAGAATGTTTAGTGAATTGATTTTTATCATTCTTTCGTACTTGTGATACAAACAGAAAAGAAAATGAAATGTAAACAGAAAAGAAAAAGAAATCAAAAAGAAAAAAGAAAAGAAATCACAAGAAAAGAGAAAAGAAATCACAAGAAAACAGAAAAGAAATGGAAAAGAGAAAAGAAAAAGAAATCAAAAAGAAAAGAAAAGAACTGAAAGACAAAAGACATAAAAGAAAAAAAAATATAAAGAAAACATATTGAATGTTTTTTTATAGAATATGTTATATCTTTATATGCCACCCTTGCACATTCATTCTGCTTGCCATTGCACATTTGATGATATGATGATAAACCAATATTGTAAAACATTGACTGCCCTGATGTTAGCAGCCGACATAAAAGAAAAGAAAAAAGAGAAAATAAATCACCACATCAGAGTGAGAAATTAGTTTTTACTCCTACTGCCCATTACCAGCATTTTGTTGATACTGCCTATGACAAGTACCCCAATGACATTTGCGCATGCTGATTTTTGCAAATGAAAAATCCTTTGAGAGCATTTGTATATGCTAACCCCACATTGAACAAATTACAACTATTTGTTGATGCTGCCTTTGCCCCATGTTAAAGAAATGACATTTGCACATGCTGATCTTAGCAAATGAAATACCCTTCTATATGCATTTGTATATGCTGCCCCGGATTTGAACACCCCATACTTGATACCACTGATGGCACATGAGATGAAGAAGCAACTGTTTATGTATGATGAAGATGCAATTTTCTATTAGGGTGAAACTTTATGTTGTCACAGCTGAGATTTTATTGTAATGTTTATGCACAAAATCCCCCACATTAACATGGGAGGAGGAATAATTTTAGTCTTTCGTGGTTACGAGATAAGACAAGGATATAATGGAATAATTTATGAATACCATGGACATGGAACAAATCAGAGCAGATGATTACTGCACATATGAGGACCATATTTGAAGTCATTATTGAAGGATTATCAGTAGACAGGAGACAAATAGATTATGATAATCCCATGGAACCACAGGTACTAAGGACACAAAATGGAGATTAAATAATGGAGAGAAAAAAAAATAATGACTGAATAATTACTACGCCCAGAGGTAAGAGAAATAGAGATACATCCGCATTTTTGGAGAAGATATCTCTTTGATTTTTGCTCATTGCCTTTGTAATATGAACATTGTTGTATAACAAATGACTATTCCTTATCACGAATTACAGAATGTTGTAAGATAGTTGAAATAAATTGACAATTTACTATACTCATAACATACCCAGAATTACAGAAAAAAAAAATACATGATTGAGATATTGTGACAATACTGAGCTTGGATCACCCTTAGGATATATGGACCAAGAACAATGTAACCCCCATGGATTGACGGATATAATATTATAAAAGAGTACCCAGATTGGACATCCATATTGCTGAATCATGGATTACCATCGGAATAAATATACCCTCATACCCCACACCTGCAAATGACTTAGGAAATTTTAAATAGATTACCCATCTGGCTGTAGTCAGCAGATGTAATAAACACCACATAACTCTGAAAAACCTTCGACCTGCGAAGGCAGAGTTGGTGTTGAAATATTGAAAATATGTACAAAACAAATTTTTTTTTCTCCTGTTGTCATAAAATTTGAAAAATGTTGTTGATGTTTAACATAAATCATTGTATGATGTGTTGTTTAAAAAAAAAGTGAATATTGACAGCTCATAAGGTTCACTACGGATATATTTCTGGTTATAACAAGAGAACTAGACAGGATCCACATAGCATGGAAAATGTTACATGGAACCAGAGATTAGTAAGGATACATAGTCGCCAGACTGACAGGAACCTTGTCTTGAAAAAAGAAGAGAAGAAGGAAAATAGGAATATTAAAATGACATGTTGTATTCTGTTGATGATTGATTGAATAAGTTGATGTATGATAGTTGCAACCAAGTTAGTGCAAAGTTGATTTTCAAAAAAAAAAGACTGGTAATAAATGATAATTGTAAGATATGGCTCACATATGAGAATAACGTGTTGACAGAAAACCAGAAAAAAAAAAAAAAAGAAAGATTCCAAACAATCAAAAAAAAAATGGCTGAATCATAAATGGACAGGATCATTACCAGACCTATTACCTGTATGGATATTGGAGACAAACACCACATATTTTGAGAAAATGTAAAATATAGAACATCCTCTACAGTGATAGACTTGGAACGAATTTATACACTTACCATTTGGAAAATGGCAAAAATAGGAAACATTCAGACAAAAATAAATAAGAATAAGCTATGAAGTTGTAATGCTTTTATTGTAAACAATATGATGGCATGTTTAAATGTTATGGTTACATTATAATTTAGAAATTTTCATCCATATGACTAGAAAATTTATATAATAACAATGACCAACCGGATAAATCATTGGAAAAGAAAACATGATGGATAACCAAGGAAGGATAAACTGTTTATTGAAAAAGAGATCAACATGACAATAAGGATGTGGACACCTTCAAAATCTCTATGAATAAACTGTAAAATACTTGGAATCAAAAGAATAAATAAATTACACCCATGATGATAGAATATCAGGAAGAAAATAACTTCAACATCTTTAGAGTACTTGAAGCCTTGGGATATGAAACCAATGACAGGAACAGAAATGATATTACACCCCGCCCCCCACTATGACTAATAAACTGTTGTCAACATGCATTTAGTTATGATTAAGTTATACAAATATGATATACTATTGCTCATATCTCCCAGTGTTGCCACTTGTCACATTTTTTTTGAGTGATGACCTTATAAATGTTTTGGATGATTTTAATGGTCAGTATTGCCAATTTGAAAATTGGAGGAAAAATGTTGTAAATGCTAGATAGTTAAAATTTTTGAAGTTGATGTCCATCCCTAGGTTTTTATAGAGAAGTTGATCTCATATAGATATAGGAAACCAGGTTTAGGAATTAGTTTAAATTTTTCCGAATTATTTTTGGACTTAGAAAATTTTTTGAACTTTAAATTTTTCTGAACATTTTTTTTTGAACTTAAGAAATTTTTGGGATAAATTTTTTAAGATTTGATAGTACTCAAATGTCTCCCTACGGGATACATTTGCAGGGCCCCGGGATCTGTATGTGGCCGTACATATCGGATTTTCTTCAGAAATAGACTATACCCTACCAGTAACAGAAAGAGGCACAGATTAACATAAAATAAGAAACAGAAGATATAAAGAAATCTTGACACAGATTTCTAATTAGGCCAGCTTGGCTTCGATAACGCATTGGTCATGTGATCTCCAACCAATGGGAAGGCTCACTTCTTTATACCGGCAGGAAATGTAGAACAAGACGCCATAGCAGTAATGAATTGAGAGCGGTCGAGTGAAGACTTGTTTTTCCTGCTCAGTGTAAATTCCAGTTGAAGAGAATCATTTGTTCATAATATGCAGTTGTGTATATTCCATTATGTATTGGAAGTGTTTGTGAATTCTTTAATTCAGTAAGTACTGTCAAATGAAATGCTTGATAAAGAAAACTGTTAGCGCTCACGGTACTAACCCAAGCAGAGTCACGCTCGAAGATGTGCAGCAATGAAAGCCTAGGTTATATTTAAATGAAATGAGTACGGAGGAAAGTCCTTAAGTTGAGAGAACATTTAGGAATACCTACGAAGGCTGAGTGACTCAATATATGACAAAATGGAAGACATAGAAAAAAAAAGGTCGTCGAGCCTAGAAAATATAATAAAATGAAGGAAAACTAGAAAGATAGAGGAGCCACGCTATTCCTTGAAAATTGAACAGATTAACAGATGCAAATGGGAATAGGCATCAGTGAGAACATATTAACCTGTATATACCTATGTTTATTACTGTCAGCATGCTATGTTTTGCAAGAACTTTTTACAATTTGACTTAAACCAGTTCCTGTTGAGAGTTGAATAAACATTTGTTTCATTGAACACAAATGCTGTTGATGAATCATATGCTTGCAGTTTGCCATCATACCAATTAATTAAGGTATCATATAAAAGCAAATCGCTACAGGTGCAACATAAATAGAACCCATCTGCTCTAACATAAAACATCATAGAGGATTATCCCCGAACCTGGTTGAATCCTGTAAGACTGTAAGAGAGCAATCACCACCTCTAGCAGGCTACCTAGTAATCTAAACCTAACACTCTCGACATAAACAGCAACCCCCAATTCCCTACCCGGCCACATGGATCTCAACCTATATCCGGCTTCCAGTTTGTTTACCGCAGTGATTTTCAACGTGTGGGCTGTTAGCTTCACCAACTGTGAAGTTTGGGGCTGTGGTCATCAAAAGTTTAAGAACCACTGGTCTACCTTGTGCCCACAGAGCAATAAAATCAATTTGGGGTCACTGTCAACAATGGTTTGAGAACCACTGGGTAATATTTTTCTATTCTGCTGTAACATGTTGGGGTGTCATTGTTGCTAAGGTTTGAGAACCACTGAATTACAAGTCAGTCAACATATTCATTTATAAAATTGGCTACAGTGCTGTTGCCCATTATTACATAGTTCTAAGTTTATGTGATAGGCATTCATATACCTTATTAATACCATCATAACATAGGATACATGAACATTAACACATTTAAATATAATTAATAAGGATATTTGCAGAAATCAGTTCAGGATTAAAATATGACAAGGATAATCATGGCTGAAATCATACAGTATAAAACATTCAGTATAAAACAGGACAAGGGTAGTTCATAGATGAAACTTTCAGTATACATAATGTTGTTGTCTCCTGTACAAAATCAAGGATATTAATTTCGGTCACAGTGAAAAACAAAAGATACTGACATGATATGTTGTAGATAAACATATGATTAATTCATGTTATTCATATAACAATATAGATCACTTACTCGCTCAGCTAAGATCCATTGCTGTTTAAAATGATCGGGCCCCTCTGCATTTCTTGGGAGCAACCATTTTGTTCCCGGTCAGTCTGCCGGCTAGCAAGAGAATGCCGCTTACCAGAATATGCCTGCGCTTCGAGAATCGCGCCAAAATTCCGGTTCTGTTTGGTGGCTTTCAATTTGCATACGTGAGGGGTGGGGCGCCTGACCTATTTTTGACATTACGTTCCATTCCCCAAACTGGCCGGTACGTGGCATTGTGATACCAGGCAATACTCCATTGTGGTTGCTGAGGTCAAAAGTCATATAACACAATGACTGCCTTACCCGTATGCTAAAAGTGGCGGTAAAAGGTTCACCGCGAAGCGTCAGCGACTTTGCCAGTCAAACGTAGAACAAAGGAATTTATTTTCCGAAGCAAATGGGAGATCTCCTGATGTGTTTTGACGGGAGGTAGATATTCTAGAGAATTAGAGAAAAGGAATGTTTTGGTATGAAAAAAAAATTGACAGAGAGAAAAGAAGGCGAATACACTTCGTGACATAGGCCCCCTTTTAAAAGTTATGCCTACGGCTAACTTAAGTTGAGCCGACTATTCTCTTCTGTCTGCCAATACCTTCCTGTTTCATATCTCTTGTTAATTCAATCTCAGTGTTTCCTCTTTTCCCTGTCGAACGGTATGCATGTAATCAACACATGTCTATCCGTTTCCTCATTGTCAAGGAGTTGAGGTATGTTAAGCAATCCTGCTCGTATGATCTTCCCTCTCTTATGTTCCTCCTTGTGCACCTTACATTGTAGCTTGCCTCCTGGCAAAGAGCTTGCATTAAAGCCTACACTCTGCTTGCAATGCAGTCTATAGCAAATAGTTTTGCATGATGAGGTTGCCAACCTCATACACAACCTTATTTTAGTCATATTGCTTGACCTGCCTAAGGACACATACCTATCTCCCCAGGTATGAGAGCGTGTATGTTCCTCTATCGCTGTTTCTCCAGTGACAGAGAAAGATAAGTCTATCATTTGTTCCTGCCCACCAGGTACCAAGGAAATTTGGACCCGCTTCACTTTCTGATCCCAGAGAGTGGGTGAGGTTATTGGAACTGACTGAAGACTAAGTGCTTGAGGGTCATGTTCCTCTTTAGCCATTTCTCCCGTGTTAAAGGAAGATATTCCTGAAACATGTTTCATCCCACCAGGTACCAAGGAAATTTGGACCCGCTTCACTTTCTGTTTCCAGAGAGTGGGTGAGGTTATCGGAACTGAGTGAAGTCTTAGTGCTTGAGGGTCCTGTTCCTCTACAGCCGCTTCTCCCATGTTAAAGGAAGATATTTCTGAAACATGTTTCATCCCACCAGGTACCAAGAAACTCTGGCCCGGCTTCACTTTCTGCACGCAGATAGTTGGTGAGATTATCAAAACTTGTTCAGAATTAAGTGCACTGGGGTGGTCAATCCCTTTGCACTCTTCCAACTTTTCAGTGAAAATGTTGGAAGATGAGTTAGGCATTGGAGTCTCCATAGCCTGTTCAGTCACGCCATCTCTGGATCGTGCTGAGTCTCCTAAGATGATATATTTCCCTCCTTGAGGTATGGGGTAAATTCGTTCATCTAATATTGCGGCCTTTACTTTGCCGTTTACAAAGTTCGACCTAACTTCTACATAAGCTAAAGGCAAAATCATCCTTCTGTTGTTTATCATGGGTGCTGTTACCTCAACATCCTCTTCGGTGACTTGATCAGGGTCGACGACAGAAGCTGAGACAAGGGCATCACACCCAAGACCTTGATAATACAAACAGGTGATTTCTTCTCCATTTGCTGTGGCAGTCTCCACATTTTGAGAATCCTTGTATCCACTCCGGGCCTTCGTCAAGTTCCCATCCATGGTAGGGACCTTAGCTTTGTATGAAGTCTGTGGGTTTTGGTCTCGGCGCCTACAGTCTAACTGATGTAGGGTGGCCGACAGGTGATGTTCAAGAACACCCCTTCCCTTCCCATAGGGTTGCGTAATCCTTTTCTGTTGAGCGATCCTATTTGGTTGAGCGATCCTATTTGGTTGAGCGATCCTATTTACCAGGTTGTTGGTGCTGTTGTTTTCAGTATGCCTGTTGTGAGTTTTTGCTGAGGATGAGGAAGGTCTCTTCAGATTATTTGCACAGCTGTGCTTAATCTTGTTTTCAGGACAGTCTAGAGGTCTCTGTTTAGATATCCTAGCCTCTGCTCTGTCTGAGCCTGAATTCTGAGACATAGACTTGGCTTCATGTGGTGCCGTTATATTTACCGCTGAGGGTGGTGATGCAACTGGCAAAGGAGTGGCATGATGAGTATTCCTAGATTCAAGTTTATCCCTGGATTCCATTTTTGTAGGTTGAAACGGAGTTTCCATTTCTTGCAGTTCTTCCTTACACTGGAGGGATTTTTCTTGTCTTTGTCTCTCATGTTCCACATTCTCTTCATTGCATTTTGCTCTCCATTCGTTCTGTTGCCCCATTATGCTCATGAAACATTCTACCTGTTCCGAGACATAATTTTCCAGCAAACTTCCCGAGAAACCAGATAATTTTCCAATCTTATATGATTGCGCTGTCCATTTCTTCAGTCCTTCTATCTCATCCATTTTAACAGCAGTGGTTTTGCTGAGCGAGTATGAGATCTCTAACTCACTATCAAATAAATACAGGCCTAAATACTTTCTATAGCCGTAACTAAACTAAAGTATTTTAACAACCTATGTTATTTAAAACCAGCATGCATAAAATATAACTTAAATATTAGTTAACAACATGTAACTAATAACCAGCAGTACCACCAAGAATAGTTTTCATAACATAACTAAAATCTGTTTTTCTTGTAAAAATTTATGTGTAATTTAGTCTAGGGTAATTTATATGTCCCCTCTTTAATCTAATCCTAGACTTGGACACCAATAAGTGACAAGTACCTACAGCAGTAGTGGTCTAGGAAAGATAAGAGTTTTCATATCTCAGACAAGTGTCTAAATATGAAAAAAGTAGATCCCGGACGAGCCCCCAGTGTAGCGAAATGGTTTTTGTTTTGAGGGAGAAAGTGTAAGTATGACAGACTTGATGGAAGAATAAAAGATAATCTCTAGAGGAAACTCTTCCAGACTGCAAGTTGAATGCACAGTCTCTCCTCGGGAATTAGTCCACTCAAAAAAACTTTCTAAGAGAATTCTGGTGAAACTAAACAGGATATTCTCTAGGCGATAAATTCTTGATCCGAGATCCTACAAAGGAATATGTATAGTACATATATATATGGATAAGAGATTTGGTGCCCAGCCACATTAAAATTATCCCGACCCAATAGTGTTATTTAATTTTGGCTCTGCCCCCAGGGTGTAGATTTATGTTACTAAAACTATACAACCCAATTAAATATTACAAAGAAAATAACAACAGACTCTGTTATGTAAAGTTTTCAAAAAAAGAAGATAGAATCTCACAGTATATTCAAATGTACAACTATATGTTCCCTAATCTATGAATGGTTCTGTACCATGTCAGAATTAATTTTTCATCATAGGACAATAGGAATATTCTGTAGTGGTTCTGCTGGCATATTCAGATACTCATCTTAGATGCTGAATTTATGTAGTCTTGTTGCCAGGGGTTCAATATGTCCCAGCACTCCAGGTCCCACAAGTTCTTTTTAGGGTTTCAGAGGATGGCAAGTTGCTTCTTCTCCGTCTTGACACAGGGCTCATCACCAACTGGGATGGAGTATGTCTGCCCTTGAGAACACTGCTTATGCTTAGGTCTTCTGGTATGACAACCGGGTAGGACTGGATTGACAAACAATTTAAGCTCCATTAGTAATCATGCCAGAGAAGTCATTTCCCATATCTGCTGGACGCTAATCCTCCCTCAGAAATCTAACAAACATTCATAGTTAACATCACTAACAAAGTGCTCTCTGTTATCTATTATAGCATAATTGACATTATAAGCATACATCATCATCATCTCAACCCATAACCCGTCATGGGTCGTAGGGGTGCCATGGTGGAAGCATCAGCAGACAGGGTCCTCCACTGCTCTCTATTCTCAGCAATGCGTACAAGTGTGGAGAAACCGTGTCCTGCCCATTCTTTGATGTTATCAGCCCAGGATTTTCTTTGCCTTCCTCTTCTCCGTTTACCTTCGACTGTTCCCTGGAGGATCGTTTTCGAAAGGGAGTCATGACGAGTTACATGCCCAAACCAGGCAAGCTTTCGACGTTTCACTATTGACAAAAGTGGTTCTTGATGGCCTGCATAGGTGTTTATCTTCTCTCTAACATAGACATTTGTTTTGTGCTCTTTATAGCAAATGCGCAAAATTCTTCTATAACATTTATGCTCGAAAGCCTGAATCCTTCGCTCCGTATCTGCAGTGAGTGTCCAGCCCTCACACCCATACAAAAGAATAGATAATACAAGTGATTTGTATAATTTGATCTTCACAGGAAAACTGATGTTACTTTTCCAGATCACATTCAACCTTGTCATGGCAGCTGAGGCCATCTCAAGTCTTGTCTTGATTTCTTTATTTGATCTTCCATCACTACATATAGTGGACCCGAGATATTTAAAGGTGTTAACTTCTTCTAACGTTTGCCCATTTAACGTAATGTTGGTCGGAAATGTTTCTTATGGCTATTCACCAATATCTTGCTTTTTTCTATATTAATTTCCATCCCATATGTTCTTGTTACTTTCTCCAGTCTAGAGGTAAGGTCTTGAAGTTCTGATTCTGTTCCAGCTATCAGATCATTATGTGTACAGATCAATATCATCAGCAAAACGTAGATTACACAGAGGTCGGCCTCCAATCGATATGGTTGATTTATAATCGTAGAGAGCCTCCTGCATAATATGTTCTAGATAAATGTTAAAGAGCACTGGTGACAGGATACATCCCTGGCGAACTCCTACAGTTGTTTTGAAAAATTCTCCAATGTCATTGCCTGCAAAAACAGCACTGCTTGCGTCCTTGTATAGTGCTTCAATGATATCTATGATGTTGGTATCAAAATTGAATGAGAATAAATCATTATTTGCCATAAACCTTCATGCCAGACTCGATCGAAGGCTTTTGTGAAATCGATGAAGTTATGGTATAAATCATTTTTATTCTGCTAATCCTATGTTTTTCGATCAGGCAATAATCTAAGTATTGAAGATTTGTTCTGAGGTACTTCTTTTTGGTCTAAAGATTACCAGTTTTCTCCATATCTGACAAAGATGTCTTCTGATGAAAATTCTGTTCAAAAGTATCCTTATTACACGAGCCCTTCCTTTCATCGAAATATAGACTCCCACAGAGTTGCCTCTTCCAACTTCTTCCCGGTAGTGATGTAATAAAGCCTAAATTGCTTTTAGTTTTACTTGTTTTCGTCCAGGGAGAAAGTGCTAAGTATGGGCTGTTGGGGTTTTGACTTCTTAGTGTCAAAAAACTTTGCTGTTACCTTTGGTAAGAATAAGCTACCCACTAATCTCTGCTGTCCAAAATTTTCTCGTTTCCAGACTGCAAGTTTTTTATATTTTTCATCCATTCGTATGCAAAATGTCTTTCTCCTGGGAATTAACATGTCCAAAAAAAAAGCTATCGAAATTCGTGATTCTTTAAAATTTGAGGGACATGGAAAGTAGGACAGAGAGTCCAATGCAAAAACAAGGTTTTTTCGTCAGGAAAACCCGGCTATTCCACTCTAGGCTGATTTTGCAACGTCATGGCCCTTTATCACGATATCCGAAGGTGTTAGGAAAGGACTAAGCTATAAGTTTAATATATTGATTTGAGGATAAGAGATTTGGTGCTGTTAGCCAGTTTGTTTCCAATATTAAAAGAAATATTTTCCCGACCCTGTGGTTGATAGTGATTTAATAATTTAAAGTGGCTCTGCTATTCCCTAGATAAAATTTGTTACTAAATGACTAATTTAACCGCTAATACCCAATTAAAATCTACAACGGAATCCTAATAACAATAAGACTATCTTATGGCAAATTGTTTCAAAAAAAAGAACTACAGATCTGGTCAAGTATTTCAAACGTGGGTTTCGTTCAAAAAATATGCTCTTCTATCCTGTTTCTTGCTACAACTGGTTTTATATATTTATTTCCACTTTACCAGGTGGGTTTCTATCCCTCTGGTTTCATATGAACATGTAGAATTTCCACTTGTCATCCCGTAAAATTGGGAATTTCTTTGAATTCTGCTGGCGCGAATTTCAGATACTCATTTCCCGTCAAATGCTGAGTGTAGTCTAAGTGTTCCTATACAGGGAAGGCACCGACCTTCATATATGTCCCAGCAATCCATTCTGTCCACCTTCTCCGGATTAGGCTTTTGTTTTTGGCAGAAGACTGCATTGAGTCAAAATCTAAAATCAGGCCAATTGCTATTGAGAGGCTTCTTGACACAGGGCTCAATCACCAACTGGGCTGTTGGGTTTTGATGTCTTGCCATTAATGTGTCAAAACTGCTCTTGCTGTTACTTTTATGAGCCCCTGATATGGATACAATACTCACATTTGAGCTCCCATTAGTAAATCTTGGTCAGAGAAGTCATTTCCCTTATATTTTTTGTGTGTTTACCTGCTGGGCGTGACTGTGAATCCTGTATCTGCTGACGCTCAGTTGTAAAGATCTTTCTTAACCTTTTTCATTTCTCGCCGTGTATCACATAACTTCAGAATTTCATCTGTAACCCATGAGCAACCATATAAGCATACAGGTGGATCTCAACCTATATCCGGCTTCCAGCTTGTTTACCGCAGTGATTTTCAACGTGTGGGCTGTTAGCTTCACCAACTGTGAAGTTTGGGGCTGTGGTCATCAAAAGTTTGAGAACCACTGGTCTACCTTGTGCCCACAGAGCAATAAAATCAATTTGGGGTCACTGTCAACAATGGTTTGAGAACCACTGGGTAATATTTTTCTATTCTGCTGTAACATGTTGGGGTGTCATTGTTGCTAAGGTTTGAGAACCACTGAATTACAAGTCAGTCAACATATTCATTTATAAAATTGGCTACAGTGCTGTTGCCCATTATTACATAGTTCTAAGTTTATGTGATAGGCATTCATATACCTTATTAATACCATCATAACATAGGATACATGCACATTAACACATTAAAATATAATTAATAAGGATATTTGCAGAAATCAGTTCAGGATTAAAATATGACAAGGATAATCATGGCTGAAATCATACAGTATAAAACATTCAGTATAAAACAGGACAAGGGTAGTTCATAGATGAAACTTTCAGTATACATAATGTTGTTGTCTCCTGTACAAAATCAAGGATATTAATTTCGGTCACAGTGAAAAACAAAAGATACTGACATGATATGTTGTAGATAAACATATGATTAATTCATGTTATTCATATAACAATATAGATCACTTACTCGCTCAGCTAAGATCCATTGCTGTTTAAAATGATCGGGCCCCTCTGCATTTCTTGGGAGCAACCATTTTGTTCCCGGTCAGTCTGCCGGCTAGCAAGAGAATGCCGCTTACCAGAATATGCCTGCGCTTTGAGAATCGCGCCAAAATTCCGGTTCTGTTTGGTGGCTTTCAATTTGCATACGTGAGGGGTGGGGCGCCTGACCTATTTTTGACATTACGTTCCATTCCCCAAACTGGCCGGTACGTGGCATTGTGATACCAGGCAATACTCCATTGTGGTTGCTGAGGTCAAAAGTCATATAACACAATGACTGCCTTACCCGTATGCTAAAAGTGGCGGTAAAAGGTTCACCGCGAAGCGTCAGCGACTTTGCCAGTCAAACGTAGAACAAAGGAATTTATTTTCCGAAGCAAATGGGAGATCTCCTGATGTGTTTTGACGGGAGGTAGATATTCTAGAGAATTAGAGAAAAGGAATGTTTTGGTATGAAAAAAAAATTGACAGAGAGAAAAGAAGGCGAATACACTTCGTGACAAATATTTTCTTATTAATGTAGCTTGTACCAAACTATCTTATTTGACTTTAACAATTGTTTACTTTACGGGATAGATTCCTGAATTTTGCTCACTTTACTGTCTATATAATGTAACCTATTGCTAACCTTTTTGACCTTTGGGGTTATTAACTTGGTTAGGTTCTTATCATCTCACCGAGGGGAGGGCATAGGCATTCTGTTAATTCTCTATACGTAATTTTGATGTATTTTGATTCTTTTGATATTAGATGTTGTGAAGTTTAAATGATAATAAACAACAAACTAACTGAACTTTGTGTGTCGGTCAGACCCATACCCAATAACCATAGTTTTTCACGGTTGTGTGTCTTGTAGTCACATATTTGTGTGTGTGTGTGAGTGGTTAAACGTATATGTTACATGTATGGAGAGTAGGATGGTCTTATAATAAATTACAGTCGTAAAGATAGGATGGACTAGAGTATCTTCTCAATCCAGAGACAGATTCTACCATTAAACTATTCACTCGTGAAATCTATTTCTTATACCTTTAACCTCACTTATTTACCACTATCGCCTCTGCTCAGACGGGACCATAAATATCTTCTGACCTATCTTTATAAATCTACGACAGTTGGATAGAAGTGAAGGAATAACAATTTAAAAACAGGACATGACTTTTCATTGACCCTGTCAAAGAAGAATTATCTATTATAATCCCAATTTTAACCCGGATTGTCGTTAATTTTTATTAATAAAACGCAGTACACTTGTACTAATGCAGATTCATGAACTGCTTGGTAAGCATTCAGTCGGTCATCTATTAGGGGGAATGATTGTTATGTATGTTGAATTGTCATATCAAATTTCAGTCGTATATATTTCTGCAAACCAGGAAACTTTGATGGTACAGTTAAGGATGGGTTGACAGGTTCACGGAGGGTATTGGGGGAAAAAGTAGTGGCAAGGGGTCTGGGGAGGTTTTGAATTCATTCTGGGATAGTATTGCGGCATGACAGCTTTGTTTATTGGGGTATTCGCATGAACTCTAGAAAATTGCGTGCAAGAGACGAGGGAGTGGAGACAATGAGCAGTGAGAAAAACGTAAATACATTTTTTTAAGTGATTAGATTAATAACAAAGCGTATGTGTGTGTGTGAAAAACAGAGAGAGAGAGAGAGAGAGAGAGAGAGAGTGAGATTGAAAGAATGGGAGACTGTGAAACGTCTCATTGAAGGTAGAATGATTGTATACTTTCAGCACACATAGTTTGAAAAGCGAAAGATAAAGAAAAAAATTATATGCAACGCTATGAAGTCATAAATTTAGTGTGTGTGTGTGAAATGAAAGATTATAATGTAAGCCCACAACCACTTCTTCTTTTTCTTCTTCGCTGATCCTTAGCCGCCGATCGTCAAAGCAGTCAGTGGCCATCACGCCTGGTGGCGTCTTGTAGGGCAACAACAAATTGATTCCACTTTGCTCGGTCGGTGGCCATCCTTCGCACAGTGCCCCAACTCTGGTTCATTCTTTGCATCTCAGCCTCCACAGTCCTCCGCCAAGTTGTTTTTGGTCGGCCTCTCTTTCGTTTTCCTTCAGGGGTCCATAGCAAAGCTGTTCTTGTGATGGCATCGGGGTCTCTTCTGAGGACATGGCCAACCCAGCTCCAGCGTCTGCCAGCTATGATGGTGTGCATGTCCTCTTGCTTGCTCTGAGTAAGCAGATCTTGGTTGGTGATGGTATTCGGCCAAAAGATTCGGAGAATTTTTCTTAGGCATGTGGTGTGAAAAGTGGACAATTTCGACATTTCCTTCTCTATAACTCTCCAGCATTCCGCACCACAGAGAAGCACAGAAAGCACGCAGCTCTGATATAATCTTAATTTTGTGCTTGTGCTGTACTGAGAGGACTTCCAGATGTTGTTTAGACTAAAAAAAGGCTGTTCTTGCTTTGTTCATTCTGTTGTTGATGTCTTCGCTTGCTACGCCGTCTGGTGTTACTATGCATCCTAGGTATGTGAAGGTGTCTGTCTGTTCCAGTTGCTGATTCCTTGCTGATATGGGCTCAGGGTTGCTCACATTGAGCGCCAACACCTCTGTCTTCTTTAGATTGATGTTCAAGCCCACCTGCTGCCTATACTTATTAAGTCTATCCGTATTTTGCTTGATGTGTTGATGTGAATGTTCTAGTAGTGCAATGTCATCTGCATATTCCAGATCTTCCAATGTATAAAATGTAGTCCATCTTATTCCTCTTGGACTGCCCTCTGTTGTCTGGCGCATCACCCAGTCTAAGACTGTTAAAAATAGAGTTATTGATAAGGGGCATCCCTGTCGTACTCATGTCTTCACCTCAAATGTTATGTTGCTCTGCCCAACGCTACACGTAAAGTTGGCATAGAGGCTTTTTATGATTGACACTTTGCAGCTTGGAATTCCATAAGCCCTCAGTATTTTCCATAAATTGTCCCTATGTATACTGTCAAAAGCCTTTTTCAAAATCAACGAAATTAATGTACAGCTGTCTTTGCCATTCTGAGCACTGCTCTATAATGTTCCTGAGGGTAAATATATGATCTACACATCTTCTGTTCTTTCTAAATCCTGCTTGTTCTTTCCTCAGTTTGTGGTCTATTGCTTTTGAAATTCTCTGTATAATGCTAGTATTTTGCTGGGAACTGAGAGAAGAGTGATTCCTCTCCAATTATTGCAGTCTGCAAGATCTCCCTTCTTGGGCAATTTAAATCATTTTCAGCCTCAGGAACATTCAGTTGTGTCTCTGGTGGTTCCTTGTTCAGAGTTTCTCTGAAATGCTCTGCCCATCTTGTTTCCTGTCCCTCTGCTGTCGTGGTGATTTGCTTATCTCTTACTAATGTAATATTGTTTGCCCCTCGTTTTCCGCTGATGAATTTAGTTATTTTGTATACTGTGCTTTGTTCATTTCTCAGTGCTGCCTCTTCTGCCTGTCTTGCAAGATCGTCTAGGAAATTTCTTTTGTTGGCTCGGGTTTGCCGTTTAACTTCCTTGTCCAGCTGACTGTACTGTTCACTATTTAGTTGCTTTAACCTGGGGGACTTCGCGACTGTTTTCTTTCGTTATGGTGTTTAATGTTTCTGGCGTTATCCAGTCTTGCTTCTGCCTTTCCTGGAATCCCAAGCATGATTTGCTGCTCTCCTTATATACTGTTGAAATGGTGTTGAATTTCTGGTCTATATCATCAGTGTTGCCACTTGTTTTTATGATTGTGGAAGATTATTGATGTAGAGCAGCGGTTCCCAACCTTTTTTCACTTGCGTACCCCTTGGCAGCCCATTTCTATAAATTGTACCCCTAATATTAGCAAAATATTTGAAATTAATATAGTTGCTGTTATTCAAAATTTATAGATTATAACCAGAAATAAAGGGGTCAACCACGGGATTAAAAAACAATGTAATAAAAAGGTGAACAAACAGTGCATATATTTTTACATTAATCAAATCAGAAGTTACAATAAAAATTAACACATTTAATTTATTAATAATAATAATGAAAACGTTGTTATTGTTAAAAGTTGAAATCACTTTTTATAACACACATGTCACGTGACCATGACGATTGTTCAGTGCGATCCTTGAGCTTGTTTTGAGGCACATAGTTTTTTTTTTAAATCAGGTTCAAGTGATGTAAGATACAGTCTCAATTCTGGATCTGCATTCAGTTTACTACGGTATTTATTTTTTATAAAGGTATAAGAAGAGAAAGCCCTCTCCACCAGCTCAGTATTTGTAAATGGCAACAGAAACTTAAGCGCCTTGTCGGTCAGCTGTTCATATTCTCTGCTGATGTCTCCCCAAAAGTTAATAAGGAATTTCCCTTTGAATTCAGCTATTAAAGTAGTATCAGTCGAAAGTTCAATCAACTTCTCTTTTTCGTTGATTGATAATGTGGCTGCTTGGAAATATTCTTCTTCAAAGGGATTTACAATCCAGTAGTTCTCTTTTCCAGGTTTCGGAAAGTACTTCTCGAAAGATGATTTTAGCCCTTTCAAGTGTTCAATTATTTTCTCGCTCATTTCCTGGGAGAGGTGCAGCTCGTTCTCAGATAGGAAATTGTGCAGAGTTTCAAATACCTCAGGCTGGCCTTTTTCAATACACGACCTCCAAAAATCTAATTTTTTAATCATAGATTCAATTTTGTCTGAAACATTGAAGATCGTTACCGAGCTATTCTGAAGTGCCAAATTTAGTTTGTTTATTTGTAGGAAAATATCCGATAAGTATGCAAGACTCTGAAGCCAATCACAGTCGTGTAACTTTGAAGTAAGTTGGAAAGGATGGTCTTCAAAAAAAAGTTGGACTTCATGTCTAAGTTCGAACAGCCGGGTAAGGACTTTACCACGAGAGAGCCACCTTACTTGTGTATGAAGGAGCAGGGTAGAATGAAGACTATTCATCTCTTCACACAGTGCTTTGAAAAGCCTATAGTTTGTGGACTTTGACTTTATAAAATTAACCACTTTCATAGCTTCATCAAGAACGACTTTTAATTCACCAGGGAGGCGGTTAGATGCAAGGCTTTGCCTGTGGATGCAGCAGTGGCTCCAGGTTATATTGGGGGCTACCTTCGTGACACGAGCGTGAAGACCGGAGTAGAAACCTGACATAGACTTGGCTCCGTCAGTGCATAGTCCACAACAATTAGACCAATTAATGTCCTTTTCTTTGAAATAAGAATCAATAGCATGAAATATATCCTCACCTCTTGTAAGCCCTGACAGAGGATGACAAAGCAAAAGGTTTTCTTCAACTTCATTGCTTTTCAAATACCTCACAATAACAAGCAAAACAGCGAAATTAGCAATATCTGTGCTTTCGTCAACTTGAATAGCAAAGAATTTACTATTTTTAATTCTACTTATTATTGTCGCTTCAACATCGTCAGACATATCCTGCATTCTTCGAGAAATTGTATTGTTCGAAAAAGGGATAGCGTTCATTTTGCGAACATGTTCCTCTCCGAACATGCACAGAATGGCATCTTTTATACAAGGAGAAATTAAATTCTCAGCTATAGTATGATTTTTACCATATTTAGCAGTACGATAACTAATACGGTAGGAGGCTTCAACCGCATTTTCGTTATCTTTGTTATCTGACGACAAGTACGATGTCACATTCTGTTGTTTCGATAGGCACTGAAAAAATTGCGTTCCTTGTTTTCATAACTGGGGTGTTTTGTTTGTAAATGCCGCAAGAGTAACGAAGGTTTCATGCTACCATTGGATAATACTCCCCGACACACTACACAGTGGGGCTTAGCACAGTCCTCATCTCCTATAATTGTCTCACACAGTTCATGTTGTATAGTATAGCGTTGAATTAATTTCACAATTTTTGACTTGTCTTTTACACTGTTGACATATGTATCTTTTTTCCGCCATTACTCAATTTTTTTCGCGTACCCCTGAACGTCCTGTCGCGTACCCCCAGGGGTACGCATACCACAGGTTGGGAACCGCTGGTCTAGAGCATCGTGCGATTGATCTTTGCGAGTGGTTTGGGTTGTCAAGAAAGTTATAGTTCATACATGGACTCCAACGACTGGTTAATTTGGGTCCACAATTATAAGCACATTTATTTTACGTAAATAGACTTCCAAGTTCATGGCAATATAATTCTATGCATCATATGAGTAAATTTGAAAGCTCCTACAGTTCTTCACAGAACGTCACATATCTGGAATATTTACTAGCGGTGCCATCATGGAATCACCGAAGTATCGAAAACCAGACATGGAGTTAATATAATAAAATTGCTCCTGCAATACTTCTCTGTAAAATGAATCTTTGAACTCAATTACTTCTGTTCGGCATCTTCATGAATATATGTGGCGACCTTCGTAAAACATATATAGCCACGTAGGATAAATAGATAATCTTCAATTCTCAGGAGCAACAGCTTCAACGTCCTCCTAGGACGGAATCTTACAATCAAAGGCCCCGGCTAACGGTCTGCATAAATTATCGCAGCACCAAATCTACGTCATCATATCTAAGTGACGTCAGACTAACATCACGTTCATTGACCATACATATAAGTGTATAAACATATCATGTTGGCCACAAATAGAATTGTTAGCGCGTAGATTAACTGATAACAGAACTAACCGTGGTCAACATGTAAATTACATTATAAATCTTCCTTAACAATCAGTCAATGTCTTTTCCTGACTTTTGGCAAATTGATATCGCTTCTTTATATCAGCCGCAAAAGTTTTTTCTGGTAAGGGGGTCCTTCAATTTGCTGTTGTCAAACCTTTTCTGTGTAGTTACAGTTGGTCCAGCCGTTCTTGGTTTCACTTTCAGTTTTGCTACTACTAAATGATCACTTCCCACATCCGCACCTCTTCTTACCTTCACATCTTGTAATGCATGTCTCCATCTACCGTTAATCATAACGTGGTCTATCGGGTTTCTGTCCCGACCATTTGGTGATTCCCATGTTAATTTGTGAATTTCTTTGTGTGGGAAAAGTGTTCCTCCAATGACCAGGTTGTTAATGCTGTAATGTTATGATGTATGTATATAAGCATTACCTCGTCATCTACACAAGCACACACATGTTTCAGAAAGCACTCAGTATAAGCATGTTCAGTTCGTAGCCATGTTTATTTACAGAATATCGTACATGTGAAGATTCGCATATTATTACAATGTGTGGTTCGTATTATTAATGTATCATATTATATTACATCCCCCCTTTTTTGAAAAAAAAATGTGTGCAAACATTTCCAACAAAATGTTTCATGTGAGAAAGGATAAGTATGTGTAATGCTCAGTGTGAGTATATATATGTTACTGTCTGTATCGGCTGGGAGGTGTCACTGTACGGCCAGAACGAGTGGTGTAAAGTGCTGGTGGTTCTGCGGAAGTCCCTGGTTTAGCTTGAGTTGGTTGTGATTTCGGCCTTGGCGCTTGTTGGTTTTGTGGGGCACCAAGGTCTGGAGTTACTGCATTGTCTGTTGAAAGCATGGGAATTCTCTGTTCTGTTGTATTCTGTGGGATTTCTCTTATGTCCACTCTGTTTCGCCTCAGGAGGTTGCTGCTGCTGTCTGGTCTTAAAGTATAGCTCCTGGGTTCAGGGTTTCTGGAAATGATTGTTGCTTTTGACCATGTGTCATTGTTGTGGTTGTAGGTAGTCACATGCTGACCAGGATATAATGGTGGTAAGTCTTTAGCACATTTGTCATAGTTGGATTTCTGAACTTGCTGACGATGCTGAAATTGATCATATGTGCTGTCTCTATGTTGTGGACGGAAGTGGACCTTAGATGGTAGGAGGTCTTTAATTCTTCTATCAAACATAAGTTCTGCTGGACTGTCGATCTTACTGTCTACCGGTGTTGTTCTCCATCTCAAGAGTGCTAGGTGTACATCCTCTGTCTTGTTTTCTTCATGATTGACTTGATAGTTTGTATCTGTCTCTCAATGAAACCATTAGATTTAGGGTATCTAGGTGATGATGTTGTGTGTTTGATCTTCCAGTCCTTAGTGAAGTTTCTGTATGCTTGACCTGAGAAATGTGGACCGTTGTCTGATCTAATTTCATCTGGGATGCCAAACATGCTGCAATACTTCTTTGTAATGTCTGCAATAACAGCTGATGGTGAGGGTTGTGGAAGTTTCTCAATGATGGGAAATTTGCTGTAGTAATCAGCAATAATAAGATAGTCATTATTGTCGATTGAGAAAATATCAGTTCCTATAATGCTCCAAGGGCTCAATGGTATGTCTGATGGTATGAGAGGTTCTCTGCACTGCCTATTTGCATGTTCTTGGCAAATTGAACAGTTTTTACATAGTGTTTCTATGTCCTTGTTTATCTGTGGCCAGTAAACATCTTTCTTTGCTCTCAGTTGTGTCTTCACAATACCAAGGTGACTATTATGGAGCTGTTTAAGGATGATATCGCGTTGTGTTTCTGGTACAACAATGCGATCTCCTTTAAGGATCAGACCATCTTCGATGCTTAACTCGTCCCTCATCGAGTAGTATGGACGGATGTGTGTTGGAACTTCCCTGATAGAGCTTGGCCATCCATGGTATATCAGTTCTTTGAGAGAGTTAAGGATAGGATCTCTCATTGTGTCTTCTCTGATGTGTTCAAGCCGATTATCGCTAAACTTGACAAAATCAACTTTGATGTTTGGGGTAAGATCTGCTGTCTTGTTGGGGTTTGGTAATCTGCTGAGAGCATCTGCAAGACCTATATCCTCTCCTGGGATATACTGAATATTAAAATCATAACCTTGTGTTTCCAATAACAGAGCTTGTAGTCGTGGTGGTGCTGAAGCTATTGGTTTTTTATGAATCATCTCAAGTGGCTTATGATCTGAGAGAATTGTAAATGGGCGGTTGAAAAGAAATGTGTGGAAGCGTTTGATTCCAAAACGTACAGCTAGCATTTCTCTTTCAATGTTTGCAAGTTTCTTTTCGCCAGAACTTAATGATTTGCTTGCGTAAGCTACAGGACGAAGTTCTTTGGCATAGTGTCCTTCAGGATTTTTGTCTGGTTGCAAAAGTGCTGCTCCTAGGCCTTTCAGACTGGAATCAACCATGAGAAAAGTGGGTGCTTGCATGTCATAGTATTTCAAGCATGCATCAGATGATATGAGGGTCTTCAAGTGGTTGAATATGTGTTGGTAGTCTTCTGACCATTCATACGGAGTTTCATTCTGTAGTAGAGATCGCAAAGGTTCTGCAGCAGCTGACAAATTTGGTATGAATTGTGCTAGGAAATTGACAGCACCTAAGAATTGTTGCAGTTCCTTCTTTGTAGCTGGTGTTGGCATGTCATGAATATCTTCAACCTTTTTTAGGGTCTGGTTTTACACCATTCTGGGTGTACAGCAATCCAAAAAATTGTATCTCCGTTGCCTTAATTGTACACTTTTTGCTGTTGAATGTTAGCCCATTGGCCTGTGCTACATGCATCAAGTTAATCAAGTTACGGTCGTGTTCTTGTTCTGACCTGCCGCAGACTACAATGTCATCCGCAATAGCCACTGTACCAGAACATTGCTCAACAATGTTGTCAATCTTCTGTTGGAAGATGTCTTGTGATACATTCAAACCAAATGGGAGTCTCTTGAAACAATATCTGCCGAATGGTGTTCGAAAAGTTGTAAGGAGTTGACTTTCCTCTGCTATCTCAACACTCCAGTATCCGTGTACAGCATCTAGTTTAGAAAAAAATATTTGGCATTGTGGAATCTGTGAGTTATCTCTTCCACTGTATGCATTTTGTGTGGACAGCGCTTTAGACTGTTGTTTAAGTGTTTTGGGTCAAGGCAAACCCGAAGAGAACCATCCTGCTTCAGAACGGTTGTGATACTACTACACCAATCAGAATGCTCTTCAACCTTTCTAATAACATCATTCTGCACCATCTTTTCTAGTTCTGTGGCAAGTTTCTGTTTAACATGTATAGGATACTTTCTAGGTGGGTCTATCTTTGGCTCAGCGTTGTCTTTTAAAAAGGAATCTTGCCTTTCCTGGAAGTTTGCCTATTCTGTCGAACTGTTCTGGGAATCGCTGTTTAAGGTCATCTACTCCAGTGACGTGTAGAGTAAGATGTTCTTTTTTGTCAGCTTTAATGTTGTTAATAGTTACCACACTCAGCTTTTCGCACATTGGTAAACCCAAAATTGCAGGTCCTTCAACATCTACCAAGTAAAATGTTGACGATGTCCATTCAGAGTCTCTGTATAAACATTCAAGTGTTACTGCTCCGAAACAGTCTATACTTGTTCCATTGTAAGCTCTTAGCTTTGTCCTGCCACTCCTACTTTTTACATCCCTTGTGGGAAATCCTTGCTTATCCACCTTGTCAGGCATGATCTGTCTGAATATTCTTAAGGGTAGAGTGTTACCTTGGGCACCTGTGTCTATCTTGAACCGAATATATCTTTCTTTGTGCCTTTTAATTCCTGGTATTCGGAATTGTACCTTGCAGAAAGCCTGCGTTCTCTTTGGTTCATTACTGAAAGTTAGTATCTTCACAGTATCAAATGTGGAAGGATCACTTTCTTCACTGGAGTCAAGGTCCTCAGTCATCATAAAGTGTGTTTGTTTTGATGACTCTGCTGTGAAAGTTGTGTTGAGCACTGTCTTGTTTCCTCTTGAAACATAATTTTATCCAGTGGCCCCTCTTTCTGCAGTAATGACATGTAGAGTCTTTAGCTGGACAGTGGTTTTGTATGTGGTTTAGGCCACAACATTTACACATAGCACCTCTGCTTGTGTTGTGTTTTTCTTGTTGCTTCGAACCGGTTGCTTTGTTTTGTTTGGGTTTATAGCTTTTTACTGCATCCACCTGGGCTGTTACTGTACCTTGCTGAATTTGTTTAATGTTTAGTGCTTGTGCCTCGTGTTTCCTGCATTCATCCAGAAGTTGTTGTAAAGTTAGTGTATCACTCTGGCTCAGTATCCATTTCTGGAACTCTGGCATTGGTGTGCTGAGAAGGATCTGTTCGATAATTCGCTCTTTTTCTTCTTCTTTGTTAAATTTGCATACACTTGTTTTCTCCTTGATGCGAGTGAAAAAATCATCTAGACTTTCACCAGGTTTCTGTCGCAGGTGGTGAAGTTCTAATCTTGCCGCTCTAAAGTTCGTGTGCTTTATTATCAGACGTTTTTCAAATTCGTCCAATATGGCTGCGGGGTCTGTCGCCGACTCCACAGGCATGGCGGTAGCAAAACTGTTGTAAATTTTCAAACCTTCATCGTCCAATGCTTCTAGGATATATGGAGTTAGGGTTTGTCCTTCCAGACCAGTGGTCTTGGAATATAGATCTATGCGTTGGCGCCATAACAAGAAAGCTTCACTCTTATCATCTTGACCGGCAAATCTCATTTGC
This sequence comes from Oreohelix idahoensis, assembly GCA_024509875.1. Lineage (NCBI taxonomy): Eukaryota > Metazoa > Mollusca > Gastropoda > Stylommatophora > Oreohelicidae > Oreohelix > Oreohelix idahoensis. The sequence continues at coordinate 415,257 of JAMPIV010013758.1, read as the reverse complement.
GGTGCGCTGCGGTAATGTTTAGCTGCCATTGTTGATCTCGATGACGAAAATTAGCCGAATAAACTGTACTCACGTGTTATCGTGTAGCTGTTTTGCGTCAGTCCGGTATCGACCGCTGCCACCATGTAATGTTATGATGTATGTATATAAGCATTACCTCGTCATCTACACAAGCACACACATGTTTCAGAAAGCACTCAGTATAAGCATGTTCAGTTCGTAGCCATGTTTATTTACAGAATATCGTACATGTGAAGATTCGCATATTATTACAATGTGTGGTTCGTATTATTAATGTATCATATTATATTACAAATGCTACATAAACTTATTAATTTATCCCCATTTTCGTTTACTGTTCCGCTGCCGCATTTCCCCTAGACAAACCTAGATATGATCTTATCGTAGTAATGGGAGACCTCAATGCGAAAGTTGGAACACACAATTCATACTCGTATAATGAGAGAGAAATGGGGAAATGCGGTTCCACAACCACACAAAACGTAAATGATTTTAGCACAATTAACTACTACTTGTTAGTATAAGTTTTTTTTAATCTTAAAAAAATGGACCACTGCACCCATGTGTAACCGTGGCACGAAAGGGGAGCAAAGAACAGCAACACTGTATCCTACCATGCATGTCGTAAGGAGCGACTGTGGAATGTTGGGCAATAGACCGACTGTCCCCATCCTGAAGAAAATGTTTAGCCACATAAACTTCAACAAATAACATGGGCAGGTCAACTATACAGAATAAAACTCTTGCCATCCAAAAAATAAGGTCCTCTTGTAAGGAGGCGCATGACGCAACTCAAAGACAGCCGAAAGGAGTCTGTGTCGCTGACTAGCCCTTTTTTCTTCTAGAATAATCTCCAGATGTACTAAGCCACATGTGACACCTGAAATGCTCGTACATTTTGGGTGAAAAATGGAAAACTACAGTATCGATATAATGGGACTGGGTGAAACGAGGTGCAAAGGGGTAGACATGAGGAAACTCAGCACAGGAGAAATGGTGCTATCCCAAGTAGATGAAGAAAAATGCTAAAGAAGTAGAAGCAGACCGGAGAACACATGGAGAAGACAGCTATAGATATAAATAAACATGTGGAGTAAGAAATAGACAGACCTTGAGCTGAAGGCAAGCGATAGGGGGATTTTGAATGTGTTTGTTGAATACATATACTCCTTAAGGAACTATTATATATATATATTTTGGTTGATATAAGCCATCGACAGATTTTGTTGCCGTCAAATAGAGAACAAGAAGAAATAGAAGCGTATATTAACTATACCTCTCACTAAGCATTCTTCCTCTCCTTCAACAAGCCGCGTGGTTTCCCTGGGATGTCCCTTTAGAAAACTGATAAAGACTATAACCACTGCTTCCTTAGGCACGTTGTAAGAAGCCACAAATATGAAGGTGTGCATGGAGCTGGCTATCTCGTCATGTCAAACAAGCTGCTGCATAAACCACGACTACATGACTGCATGGTATTCTTAGTCGTGCTTCCTACGGCGTCAACTACAGAAGTGTTCCCATGCTTCGTACGCAGCGTAAAATGGAAGTCGTCTTAATCCTCTCACAATCACTGTTATTGTTAATCGTTGTTAAGACTCGTTGGCTTTCCTGTGGCATTCAAGTAGTTTGTGTGAAAGTTAGTCCACTTTTGTTACATCCTTGATCCACTCCATCCAGGCTATTTTCGGTTATTTTCATCGTTCTACGACATCCAGTTCGTTCTTCTAAAGTAATTATCACATGATGATGGTAGATTTCTTTGCATTCTGACGATTATAACTGATAGTCGTGGTTCGTAATATGGCGTCATCTGCGCACTTTCCAACGAAAAAAAATATTAGAGGAAACATTTTCTAATTACTTTTACAAATCGCAACAAACAGATTTTTTCTTTTTGTTTTGAGAACTTAGGAGCAATCCGTGATGTAGGATTGCTTTTGTATCGAAAACTCAACGCGCTGAAGACAAAGATAAAGAGAATGAATGAGAAAAATCAAGACGGCGTTAAGGGTGGGATGTTAACACGCGATAAAGCACATGACACCAGACGAGGAAACAGATAATAAATTACTAGACAATAAATACTCTATAAATACACATTTGTATATTTGAAACCGCTGTCAAATGATGAATTAATGAATGACTTAATTTAACATTGTGACGTCGGGATCCACCTAGCTCGCGATGACGACATAATGTATATATTGTTTGCATCCGTTTTGGGGGTGCTTCCTCGTACTTTATTAACATTATCCGACATTAACCACGCGAGAGGTAGGGCGGGGATAGGCCAAGTACATGAAGATGTTTTAATTTAAGAAAGGTACGAGAAAACGTGGGCGCGCTCGGTGTATAAAACCGCGAGTTAGTAAACGGCCAGACAGAACAAAAGCTTCAGCGTAGCAAGTCCGTTGGAATTAAAGCTGGAAAATATAAATTAACTAGTAAATTAAAAACACAAAACGTTTAACTTTTGGCATTAAATCATCCAGCTGAAGTTTTAGTTTAAATTCAAGTTTCAATCCATCTGAAGCAAGAAAATTTAACAAGAAAATAAAAAGTATACCAACTAACATACAAGTATTAACCAACGGATTAATTACAAATATGGCAAAGTTTACTTACATTTTCGCTCAAGTATTCGCTGCGAGCTGTCTGCTCGCTTTTCTGTCCCCGCTCAACCCTGTTAACGCTGACGAAACTGACATAGTAGACGAATATTTTCAAGCCTGGTTGGAATCATTAGACAATATTGATCAGTCTGCATCACCTGATGATGAACAAGAACATCAGTTACCATACAACTTTACACAAGAGCAACAGAACTATTTCAACAGGTGAGAATTGTTACTGTGTTCAGAGAGAAGTTTGTGCTACAATCAAATAAATGCTGTAAATATGTACATTACTTTACACGTTACTTTCCAGACGTACTACTATAAACCTGATGGTTATCAGTAGCTTATTCGTTAGGTGTTAGATAGTAATTTGTTAGTAATTAAAACTTGTAAGTCTCCAGGTTATAACTTTTTATAACTAGCACTTTAAAAGAATAAATGTTATTAGTTCACTAGTGTAAAAGCCCGTCATAATACAGGGATTAAATTCAAAAACACCAATATCTAACAGCAATTTTACTTATTCAAAAGTATTTTTTTTTAAACCACTGTGCATCACCACAGTACACGGACTACGTAGCAGCAGCGAGGATCCCAATGTGTTTACCTTCTTCTTCTTCGTACACTCTCAGACGTCTACTTGAATGTTCTTAAAGAAAGCAGTAGTCAGCTTGAGGCTATTTGAATCCTTGTAAAGCTTTTCCACGAAAGGAACTGGCGTCGGCCATATGCGCTTTCTCTGTTCTGCATATAAGAGGCAACTTTGAAGCAGATGTTCAGCAGTTTTTTTATCACTGCCACAGTTACACTGATCGGTAGTTCCTATTTTTAGCTTGTTGAATAGATGGTATCTCAATCTGTTGTGGCCAGTGCGGAGTCTGAAGATTACCGCTTGTTCTCTTCTGTTGAGCTGGTAGTAAGCATCATTCTGTGTGTGGCCTGGATGTTCTACATTCCATTTGTTTCTTTATCTGCTTCTGGTAAAACTCTTCGCCTCCTCGAAAGTTATGCTTGCATGTGTGTATACGGGATCACACATTCTATAAATATTTTTTTGCACACCGTCATTTGCTCATTTTTCTTTGGTAAGTGTTATTATTTTTATAAGAGTACATTTAAAGGAAACAATACAATTAATGTCTAACTTTCAACCAAAGTTGCATCCCTTAGCGTTACTGACAGAAAAAGCTGGGATTTTATATATATATATATATATATTGATAATGTTTCAAATAACCTCGTGTTGTTCCCGGGGGTCTCTGAAAAGTTAAAGAAAGAATAAGACAACTGCACTCTCGGGCTGGCAACGTCATCATATAAAAAAATTACAACAGAAACCACAACTTCATGAGCGTGTGAATGCTTGGTGCATGATTCCTGCGAGTGGACCAAGCTACAGTGGTGGCTCCATGCCTCGTAAGGAGTGCAATGGAAAATAATGGTGATGATGTTTCAAATATTATTGTAAGCTTATAAACCTATTTCCTATTCAATATCACACGACTGCAGATACTGTAGCTCTTCACATTCACAGTCGAATAGCAACAGAGGTGGATCTGCTATGAAGCTTGAGCTTCAGGGCACCCAAAGTCCTGTTTTCTCTATAATACGTTTCTTTTCCATACTCCAATACTTTTTTTCATAAAATGGGCCCCTCCAAGAGTGTAAGCATTAGAGCCCCCACAATGTAGATACGTAATGAATTGCAGTCTATATATATATATATATTATCTATATATATATATATATATATATATATATATATATATATATATATTTATATTTATATTACTGATTATTTTTCAGTCTCCTTACTAAGATAAAACAAGACGGTTTGACTGACGATGTGAAAAAGCCACAGGAAGAACAAGTTCTCCAAGATGACTCTGAAGAAGAACAACAAGAAGAGCAAAAGGTGCAAGAACCCGACGATAACCATGACGACAGTGACGAGGAAGAAACAGGTATGCCTAGATTATGTGCACCTGAGCGAGTGTTGTTAACGATTATACTCACGTGTGGATGAAAATGTGACCTCAGCATATGGTCAGGAAGTTAAACTTTGAACTTGTGTTATTTGTGCATATGTATTCGTGCATTCCCCCTTTTTTTTTAATTTGCTGCCAACGGAACTTAAAGCCACTACTACGGATGACCCCTTGTAGGAAGCTTGAATCAAAGTCATGATGATCTTTTAGTTGTGATGTTCGTCGCAATTTGTTTCATGATAAAACTTCCAAACCCATGCCCAACTTTATATTAGTCGCCTTTTACGAAATGCCGGAGGAAGCAGTATGCATTTTCTTCCCGTGTCTTCTCTGAGACTACCGGAACCTACATGGATCTAAACACATATATAAGGGTCTTTGATTATTTACCGACAATAATCGTTCGTCCAATCTCCTCCACTGCCTCACAAAATTCTTCATTGAAACACAGCGCTAGCTGTTTGTTTTTATATCCTTTGGAACAATTAATTCAAACATCTAATGTTTTATAACCGTTTTCTTTGCAACTGTCTCATTGAGACCTTTAGCCGTTGGTTAAGATAGCATGTGACCAGTCTCGAAGTTCGAGAAAACGAAGCCACCTTACCTGTAATCACACCAAGCAGACGCCATTTCAAGTGATTTACGAGTCACCTCCAAAACTTCAACGCCAGACTGGAAATACTGTCCTTATATTTGTAAGCAACCCGTCAAAAGTTTTCAACGACAGACGATTGTTTCAAGACAAGCAGACGGAATGAGATATTTAATGAAATCGTGACGACATACTGCTTGACCCCAGTCAGACAGCGCAACGTGCAAAGCAGGAAAATGAATCTCTCCAGTGTCATTGTTGAAGGGAAAGCATAATTGAATAAATTATCTAAATTTCAGTAGAATAATGTACAAAGGAAATACACGCAATCAAACGGCCTTATTAAGAAAGAGATTTTGCTTCGCAACACGCAAGAGCGAATGGATAGATGGACGGAGAAGTCAGAAGAATTTCTAAAGAGACCACCTCCACAAGATCCTCAAGATATCAGCTAAGCAGAAAAGGAGTTACGTGTTAATTTTGAAAAACCCAACAAGGAAGAAATAACTAAAGTAATAAAGCTTCTAAGAGATGGAAAAGTTGCAGGTGCCATATGGCATTCCAGAAAAGGTAATCAAAGTAGACGTTGACATCTCTGCAAAGATACCATACAAATTTATACTCGGTAGAGTATGGGGGAGAGAAGAAATACCTGCAGTCTGGACAGAAGGATATCTGGTCAAGATAGATAAGAAGAGAGATTTACAGAGGTAATGGTATGTCTGCCCACGGCCGTCTATGTGAATATATAGATGACTATGGTCTAACCAGGGAATGAATCTTGGTTTTCTGCCGCACTTTATCATAGGCTTTTGTGATAGCATATAGATCTTACGTGACAAAGGGAGGGCACAGTGCAAGCATACAGTTGTAGTTTTCTAAGACTTTCTTTTGCATATCTTGATTAACAAACACACGCGACTTTTTGTCTCGTGTGAAACGTGCCATTAGAACGGAGGAGACATGATTACAACTGCTTTAGAATATCTTCTTCTCCTTCAAATGACGTGTTAACTGCCTTGGCGATCATGCCAGTTAACTCCAGCAATAGAGGAAAAAATCAAGAGGCAAGACAGAAAATAATCTATCCGAGTTTACCATCAAGGCAAAAGATAAAAACTGTTGGAGACCTATTACAGCCAACTTTCGACTTAGATCTAAAACTTTATGTTAACTAGTTCTGTCTGTATCGCTATTTGATAAATTTTTAAAAGTTTTAATCATTAAAGAATATATATATGATAATTTATATAAACGTTTTGTGAACTGCTAGTTCTATTTGTATCGTTATTTAATGAGTGATTAAATGTATTTAAAATTATTGAGTAAATTACCAGTACTTTTTGTTAACAGTTACTTTAGTTCAATCATTCATCATCATTTTTGTATATCTCAGCTCCTTATGGACCATGGAGCGACCACAGCAACTGGTCCTCCTTGCATGAAGCCTGCACCAAACATTAATATGTTCTTGTAGCTGTGGTTTCTGTAGCAATTAAATTGGTTGACATGATGAGTTTGTCAGCCTCATGCACAACCTCATATTAGTGGCCTTGTACGACATGCTTGAGGGAACAGTAGTCCTGTTCTTTCTGTATGTGATCAGAGTACCCACCTTCTTCCCCCTCCCCCTGAAGCTGCATGGACATGTAATTTTGTCACCGGTTATTAATTGGGAAAATATTTGAGTTCTGTCTGTTACAAATTCAATACACTCGTTTGTGGTCAACAACAGAATATACAACCACCCAGACCACTACTACGACAACTACGCAGACCACCCCTACTACAACCACTCCGGAACCAACTACCACCTCAGAAGAGACAACTACTACAACCACCCCGGCACCAACTACCATAACAGAAGAGACCACTACTACTACTACAATCACCCCAGCACCAAGTACCACCACAGAGAAGACCACTTCTACTACAACCACTCCTGCAACAACTACCACCACAGAGGAGACAACTACAGACATAATCACCCCAGAACCATGTATGGGTTTGAAAAATATTTGTTTTACAGTATATTAGCATCATGCCCTACGTAATTATTGGGGAGGTGGGGCATGTCCTAGCAGACAACTAATTTGAGGGTGTGCATGAGCCCGTTATAGCACTGGGGCTTACTGTAAAGCGGCTTGATGCAGTGGTGGCTCGATGCCCCATAAGAAACAAAATAGAACCAAGAATCTAAGAATGAACATTAGCACCATGGAATACCGTATTACTGTGAGACCAGGGCCGGATTTCGGCCGATTTAACCTATTTGACTCAATCGGAACCCGCGCTCACAGGAGCCTCTCACTCGGGTTCCCGTCTACAGCTTGGAAAACAAAATAAGATAAATAACGAAGATATTTCTAATTAGATATCAGCAGTCCATGCTTTTACACTGTATTAAAAATAAAACAATATCTATATTTATTTACTCTATTTTGACATAAAACGTGTTACAACAAAACTAAAATCTTAAGTCTAGGGGGCCCCACCAGAATGTTCCAAAATCAGGCCCCGAAATTACTGCCGACTCTGCGTGATACTTTTTGTTTTTTTTTAAAGTGTAAAAAAAAAACAAGAGTTCACGTTGAGAAGACACTGTATCCTTCTTCGTTAGCTTCTTCTTTGTTCACCCTCAGACGTCAACTTGAATATGTTCAAAGAAAGCAGAGGTCAGTCTGACGCTGTCAGTCTGACATCTCCTTAGACCTTTTTTAGAAATGGCACTGGTGATGTCCGGATGCGCTTTCTCTATTCCTCATATGTTGGGCACCTTTGAAGTAGATGTTCAACAGTAGACGCCGTATTCAAGGTCTGCTGTCACAAAAAGGTCATGTGCTCCAAATAAAACGTTCCGTATGTAGAACAACCAAAATAGGCTATGGAATGGAGATTGGCAAATTTAAGTAAAAATAGTCCCATAGCAGATACTGCGGTTGGGGGGTGAAATGTTAGAGACTTCACACCCGTACAGTACTAGGTCTCAGCTTTATAAGGTAGGGGTGACAAATTACCTTCCCCATCTATCATCAAGTTCACTACACTGGTGTTCGCTGACCACTGAGGAGGGACGGGCAGCGTTGACGTAGTTGGCGAGTTTTTTTTAGGGCAAGTCCTTTTCGGTGCTTCTTGCTAGCAAATGGATAATGTTAGTCCTTTTCAGGACTTAGTATCTATCAGCGCTGGTCGGACTAGCAGTCCTTTCCAGGGTTACTTCATGCTAGCCGATAAATGCTAGTAGTCATTTTCAGGGCTTAGAGTTTAACAACACAGCGCTTCAGTCAACAGAGCTCACTTATTTTTTAATGGCAAATTGTGCTCTGAAATAACCAAAGGGCTAAAGTATAGGTTGAAAGGTACGTGCCTCGACACAAGAAGGCAAAACCCCCAACAACAAAAAATTCCCTTTCTCACTGCCTTTGCCTTCCCTAACTCAAGACTAGCGTCAGGTACCCATTTTTACAGCAAGGTAGAATGAAGCGTATTGAGACATGGTTTCAAACCTGGTTCCTGTGTCTTGATGTAACCACTCTACCACTTGGATGCTCTTATCCTCAATAAATATTAACTTAATAATAACTTGCCCCATATAGTTCCCAGGGAGTCTGTGATGAGACAAAGAAAGAATGTGACTACTGATCCCTCAAGCATGTCGTACAAGTTGACTAATATCAGGTTTAGCATGAGGCTGCCAACCTCATCATGTAAAACACATTGTCACATAAACCACCACTGGAGGAGCATGTGAATGTTTAGTGCAGGCTTCCTGCAAGGGGAAGGGGGGGCAGCTACAGTGGTGGTCCCATGCTTGGTAAGGATGGAGCACAAAGGAACATGATGATGATAATAGTTGGATGCAGAAAACCATGAGAGGACTTCCAAACTGGAAAAGTGCTGTTTGTTCAAACTCTTGTTATGTAGATTTAAAAAAATATATAACTAAGAAATCATAGACAACAAAATAAGAGGATAAAACTTGGTGCATGAACTAATGCACTTGGTGCATGAACTAATGCACTAATGAACTTGGTGCATGAACTAATGAACTTGGTGCATGAACTAATGAACTTGGTGCATGAACTAATGAGCTTGATGCATGAACTAATGAACTTGGTGCATGAACTAAGTGACTTGAAGATGAGAACAGTGTAGAAGAAGTAATATCACCATCATCAACTTGAAGATGAGAACAGTGTAGAAGAAGTAATATCACCATCATCAACTTAAAGATGAGAACAGTGTAGGAGAAGTAATATCACCATCATCAACTTGAAGATGAGAACAGTGTAGAAGAAGTAATATCACCATCATCAACTTGAAGATGAGAACAGTGCAGAAGAAGTAATATCACCATCATCAACTTAAAGATGAGAACAGTGTAGGAGAAGTAATATCACCATCATCATTATTGTCCTTTGTGCACCTTACGGTGCATGAAACCACCACTACTACAGCTGGTCCACTTGTAGGAAGCTTGCACCAAACATGTTCTTGTAGAGGTGGTTTCTATGGCAATTTGTTTGACATGATGAGGTTGCCAGCTTCCACGTATAACCTCATATTAGTCACCTTGTACGACATGCATGAGGGTGCAGACGTTATATTAATTCTTTGTCTCTTTAGAGACCTTGACCCTGGTAAATACACGGGACATAAGACGTAACACTAAAACATCAGCCTAAATAGACCTGCAATTTTAACGTTACAGAATCAATCTTACATAACCTAACGTTTCAGAATCAATCATACATAACCTAACGTTTCAGAATCAATCATAAATAACCTAACGTTTCAGAATCAATGATACATAACCCAACGTTTCAGAATCAATCATACATAACCTAATGTTTCAGAATCAATCATACATAACCCAACGTTTCAGAATCAATCATACATAACCTAATGTTTCAGAATCAATCATACATAACCCAACGTTTCAGAATCAATCATACATAACCTAACGTTTCAGAATCAATCATACATAACCTAACGTTACAGAATCAATCATACATAACCTAACGTTACAGAATCAATCATACATAACCTTACGTTTCAGAATCAATCATACATAACCAAACGTTTCAGAATCAATCATACATAACCTAACGTTTCAGAATCAATCATGCATAGCCTAACGTTTCAGAATCAATCATACATAACCAAACGTTTCAGAATCAATCATACATAACCTAACATTTCAGAATCAATCACACATAACCTAACATTATAGAATCAATCATACATAACCTAATGTTTCAGAATCAATCATGCATAACCTTACGTTTCAGAATCAATCATACATAACCTCACGGTTCAGAATCAATCATTCATAACCTAACGTTTCAGAATCAATCAATAGTGCTGCATACCACATATACTGTTTTCTGTTATTTTTTTCCCCTTCTGGCTTACGTTCTACATGGTGTTTGTTATGTAAAGCATATATATCTTTTAATTCATGGTTATTACTGGAATCTATATTTTTTTTCTTTATAGGTGCAAGAAAACATTGTTTCGATTTGAAAATAACAGATCAAATACTTTTTTTGACTATTTATTATTTCAGTCTGTGTTGGTTATAAACCATACGTGGATATCGCCTACTACCTTCAGTTCAATGGTGTATCCTGGGTGAAGATGCCGTGCCCCAATGGTCTTGGCTTTGATTACAATACCTGTGCATGTAGTATTAGACTGGAAAGTGAGTATTGCCACTCTTACACTTAAGTTTTCTACTTATCTATCGAAGTGCTTTTCTTCTTCTTCATTATAGATATCTGAAGAGATAAAATATCTATTTCATCATCGTCATCATCATAATATCCTTGTACTACATGGAGCACGGGGAGCTGCGGTAGCATAGTAGTTAGTGCACTGGCTTCCTAGCGCAGTGGTCTATGGTTCGATCCCCAGATGAAAGTGGGAATTTTTTAGGCCACAAACGGCTCCTGGGTCGACCCAGCCCCAAATGGGTACCAGAGCAACTCTGGGAAGGTTAAGGCTGCCGGCGTGATGCCGACCACATCACCCCTAGTGTGCCGACGGTCAAGATATTATGGGCCTTGTCTAAACTGTTATGCATTTAATATTCATTGGAGGATTATTTAGTCAAATCCGTATTTATCTGGGGGGAATCTTCCACCATTGTAGACTGGCTCGCATCCTTATTTATTTATTTTTGTTTTTTATATGTTAGCTTTTGTTTTTGTAATATAGTGTTTTATTAGCTTTTGTACTTCTGATGGGGTCTTAGTGCCTATGAGATTTTCTACTCATTTCTACCTTGTGGTTACTACATTATGTCTTAATGTTTTGCCTCTGCTGGTCATATTTTTTGCAGTCCACTAGGAAGTGTCTAATTGTGTTTGGTTCTTGACACTCTTCGCATGTGGGTTCCTCTATCATGAAATATCCAGTTCCAAGCTTTAGCCTTAACAATTAGCCTTAATTCAGCATTCATATGCTCTTGTAGTGATGGCTTCTGTAGCTTTTTGTTTAAATGATGAGATAGCTAGCCCCCCATGTTCAACCTTATATAAGTCACCACTTACGACTTGCTTGAAGGGAGTAGCAGTTATATTTGTTCTTTGTCTTAGAAAATATTATGATTACATGCAAAATAGATTGATAGAGGACAACAAAGAAGATACTGGAAAGTTTAATATTATGGAATGGAACAAAGTTGAGAACAGAATTAATAAACAATGTAAGAGAGGTAACTGAGGGAGACAAAAAAACACATAGAGAAGAGAACTGGAGACAGAAATGAAAGGGATCAGAAAGACAGGGAATAAATACCACGAGGGATACTAAGAAAAGAAACAAATAAAATATAATCAAGAACTTACGCCACACTTAAATATACTTATACTATTTACTTTCTTTCACCCGTGTGTTACCGGGGCCCGAAAGGGGAGCAAAGAATAGTAACACTGTCCCCTGCCAAGCATGTCGTAGAAGGCGACTAAGGAGGGTTGGGCATGGGGCCGGTTACCCCATCCTGTAAAAAAAATTTAAACCACAAAAAACTTCAACAAATATGGACAAGTCAAATAAAGAAAATAAAACACAGCCATCCAAGACAGGGGAAGGTCCTCTCGCGGGGAGGCGTATGATGCAACACAGAGAAAGCCGAAAGGAGTCTGTGTTGCTGACTAACCTTCTTTCTTCTAGGAGAACTTCCAGATTTGGCACCTGGAATGTTCGGACATTGAACGAACAAGGGAAAGTGGCACAAGTAGCAGCAGAAATGAGGGAATACAAAATCGAGGTTCTGGGAATGTGTGAAACAAAGTGGAAGGGGGTAGACAGGAAGAAACTCATCACAGGTGAATTGGTGCTGTCCTCAGGACACGAAGACGAAAGTTCACACCACAGAGAAGGGGTAGCTCTTATGTTATCTAAAGAAGCACAGAAAGCACTCATTGAATGGGAAGCTGTGGGACCCAGAATAATAACAGCTATTTTCAAAACAGCTAAAAAGAAAATTCATGTCAATGTCATCCAATGTTATGCACCAACTAATGACAAAGAAGAGTCTGTGAAAGAAGCATTTTATACTAAACTACAGGAAATTATGGATAAAGTAAAAAAGAAGAGACATCACAATTTTGATGGGTGACATGAATGCAAAGATAGGTACAGTCAATACTGGATTTGAAGAAGTCATGGGAAAACATGGGCTAGGAGTAATGAATGAAAATGGAGAACTATTCGCAAACTTCTGTGCTTCAAATCAACTGGCTATAGGAGGAAGCATGTTTCCACATAAGAGAATACACAAGGCAACATGGATATCACCAGACCATAGAACAGAAAATCAGATCGATCATATATGCATAAAGAAGAAGTTTAGATCATCATTGCAGGATGTAAAGGTATATAGAGGAGCAGATGTGGCATCAGATCACCATCTTCTGATAGCCAAAGTAAAAATGAAACTCAAGAGATATGCAACAATGCAAAATTATAGACAACAGTTTAATGTAGGACAGCTAAGAAATCAAGAAACAAGAGACAAATTTGCGGTCACAGTATCCAACAAATTCCAAGTGCTCCAACAGTTGGAAGATGTAGAGGATACAGAAGACTATTGGCAGCAGGTCAAAACGGTATGGAAGGAGACATGTGAAGAAATACTGGGGAAAAGGGAAAGACAACAAAAAGCATGGATAACAACAGAAACCATCAATAAGATAAAAGATAGAAAAAACAAGAAAGCAGAGTTAAACACAAGCAAAACCAGAAGTTCCAAAGCCAAGGCTCAAGAAGTGTACACAGAAGCAAACAAAGAAGTAAAAAGAAGTATCAAAAGAGACAAGAGGAAGTATATTGAGGAGTTGGCAAGAGAGGCAGAAGATGCTGCAGCCAAAGGAAATATGAGAGAACTGTATAGCAGCACAAAGAAGCTAACAGGGAAATACAAGCAAACAAGTTGCCTCATAAAAGATAAGAATGGGAAACTGCTCAGCAATATACAAGAGCAAATGAAGAGGTGGACAGAATATTTTGGGGACCTTCTCAATAGACCAGCTCCACAAAACCCGCCGGACATCCAGCCAGCAGAAGAAGAGCTACAAATTAACGGTGAAAGACCAACGAAGGAAGAAATAAAGAAAGCCATAAAGCTTCTAAGAGATGGAAAAGCGTCTGGACCTGATAGCATTCCAGCAGAGGCCATCAAAGCAGATATCGACACGGCTACAGAGATGTTATATAAATTACTTGGTAAAGTCTGGGAAAAAGAAGAGATACCAGCAGAATGGAAGGAAGGATATCTGGTTAAGTTGCCTAAGAAGGGAAATCTACAAGAGTGCACAAATTATAGAGGAATAATGTTACTATCAGTGCCAGGAAAGGTATTGAACAGGATTATCCTTGAGAGATTAAAGGAGTCCATAGACAAGAAATTGAGAGATGAACAAGCAGGTTTTCGACAAAACAGATCATGTACAGACCAGATAGCCACTTTGAGAATAATAGTTGAACAAAGTCTGGAATGGAATTCACCACTATACATCGGATTTGTGGACTACGAAAAAGCATTTGACAGTGTGGACAGAGAATCACTTTGGAAATTGATGAGCATTATGGAGTTCCCCTGAAAATCATTAATTTAATAAAGAAAACCTATGAAGACATGACGTGCAGAGTTCTTCATGAAGGACAGCTTACAGAACCATTTGGGATAAGAACAGGAGTGCGACAGGGATGCCTCTTGTCTCCATTTCTTTTCTTGCTGGCAATAGATTGGGTTATGAGATCATCGACAACACACAACAGAAATGGAATCCAGTGGACTCTGACTAAGCAGTTGGATGATCTGGATTTTGCTGATGATTTGGCTCTCCTGTCCCATAACCGTAATCAGATGCAGGACAAATTGAAAACACTTGATGAGAGGTCACAGCAATTGGGTCTGAAAATACACAGGGAAAAGACAAAAATAATGAGAATAAATGCAGGTAATGAAAACAGGGTTGAACTTGAAGAAACGCCAATACAAGATGTAGAATCATACACATATCTTGGCAGTAATATAGACAAAGTTGGAGGGACAGACGGCGATATCAAAATAAGAATACAGAAAGCAAGAGGAGCTTTCATTGCATTGGGAAATATATGGGGATCAAGAGAAATAGGATCCAACACGAAAATAAGAATCTTCAACTCAAATGTGAAGTCAGTCCTATTGTATGGCTCGGAGACATGGAGAACAACAAAGACAACAACCAAAAAGCTACAGACTTTCATAAATGGGTGCTTGCGTAGAATAGAGGGATTAAAATGGTATGACAAGGTTACCAATGTGGAACTGATGACAAGAACTGAACAAGTGCCAGTGGAACAAGAGATGAGAAGAAGACGATGGCGATGGATAGGACACACACTGAGGAAACCTGTTGATAGCATTACAAGGCAGTCCTTGTTCTGGAACCCCAGGGCAAGAGAGGCAGAGGAAGACCAAGAAGTACATGGAGAAGAGAGTTGGAAACAGAGGTGAAAATGATGAGGAGAACATGGAAAGAACTTGAGATGATGGCACGTGACAGGAGGACTTGGCATGTGTTTGTTGAAGGCCTATGCTCCTTTGGGAGTGGAGGGTTATGAAAATGAAATGAAATTTACTTTCTTTATATCTCTTATTTGTTATTGTGTCTTGATGAAAGCATGTTCCTAATCATTTCATGTAAACAGCTTGGTTGTGTCATTGTGTAACCAGGGGTTCTCAACCCTTTTTTGCACATGACCCCTTTCTGATCCTCATTTACCTCTGTGGCCTCCCTCCCCCTTCCCACATAGTCGCTGTTAGCTGGAAAAAAAGTACTTTACCATGTTATTGTGGTCCCCTAAAAATATGGCATGGCCCCCCTGAGGGGGGTATATGGCCCATGTTGAGAACCACTGGTATAGACCAATGTACGATTTTGTCCTTTACTTAATTATTACAGTTAACTTTACCACCACCATCATGTTCATTCCATAAATGAGGCAGCACTATGCATTACTACTTCTTTGTCAAATACTATGGCGGGTGGCATAGGCGATCATGTCTCTCCACAACCCGCTGTCTCTAGTACTGTTTATCAAGTCTGTTGTTTACTAATTTCCATGCCATAATGTCAAACTGTCCTATATCTTCTGTCTTTGTCGGCCTCAATCTCTTTTACCTTCCATCTTTCCTGTTGTCAAAATATATTCCAGTTTTCTTCTTCGCAAACCTGCCTAAAAGAAATTGGACTCTTTTTTTTCCCCTCTAATATGAGTAATGAGCTTCGTTTGTTCACTGGCTTCTTTCTGTACATGCTGATTCTTCTTTTTAACTGACCATGGTATTTTTAACATTCTTCTGTAAAACCACATCTCTGTGGTCTCTAGGGCTTTTCCTACTTGTTTACTAATTGTCCATGACTTACCTCCACATGTCGAGACTGGCTGTATATATAACACTGAGGTACTCTCTTGATTACTTTCACTTATACAGAACTGTTGTGGGAACTACTTTTCATTTTAATAGAAGATTGTTTTTGTCTGGGCACAATAAATCGAAACAACTTCATTAGTATGTGTTACAGAATAATATAAATGAAGATGAACATTTACCTCTGTAATACTTTTCAGGACCAAATCCTACAACTACAACCACAACGACCACCCCTGAAACAACTACTACAACGACCACAACACAGAAACTGACAACAACAGTCAAACCAAGTCTTGGTAAGAATATTTGACACCTAAAGAAAAAAGATAATATAGTATCTTTATAAATGAGTCGTGACCCAAACCAGAACCCTACCAGGAAAAAAGACGAAAGGAAAACTTAAGGAAACAAAGAATAAGAAAGATAAAACACAAACTGACATTTAAAAAAAAAACAATTAGCCTGAATATGTGCCGTAAATTATAGCATTTAAGTCGACTTTTTAAGCCTGAAAAAATCTCTCGAAAACAAAAGGTAAACTTGAACGGCGAGTATAAATTGCGAACCTTGACCTAAATGTTAACTTCAAGATTAATCTTGTTTCAGTTGTATTTGTTTGACAATGAAAGCATGTATGAAAACATTTTAAATTCCTACTAAATCTTATTGTAAATGCTGTTCATCATCTGGCGTAAAGAGGTTTACATACAAGTCCTATCACTGGAATTTCCGATTTTGTCTTTAATATTTAAGCTGTCATCTTCATCCTTGCCTCTATGAAAGTGGTGTGGCCTTCTTATACGCTTGTGCCATAGGGATCACATATGCTACCATATACCGTATCCACATTTCAGTTCTAGCCAACGGTATGTTTGGGAGTCGACATATACGGCGAGCATAGGCCTAAAGCAGAACTCTCAGCTAAAAATATTGATGTCGACTTATAAACTAGGTCGAGGACGTGACAATTCCTTGAGAGAGCCCAGAACCAGAACACAGTATTTTAGCTCTGCATAGTTGGAGGGCCCCCTTGAATGACGGAAAATGCACAGTATGCCACACGCTTCTCACTCCTAGCTTGTGACCAGATGTGATGATCCTTTAAACTGTTAAACGCAAGCCAAGCTGGAGAAACTGGAGCTCATGACATCAACTCAACACGTTTAGGAAAGACAGAAAATCCACATGAAAATCCTAGATCTACAGTGCAGATAATACCAAGGAGTCTTCAATTTGGTTTTGGCTGCAAAAGAGCGAGAAGCTCAGCAGCCCTAGTTAAACAACAACTTTAGCTTGACTTAACGCCGAATTTACAGTAGGCCCTATTTTCAAATTAAATTTAAAAAGCAAACAAACTTACAAAGTCCTGATGTATTTATATTGTCAGAGGAAGAGGCTGTAGTGTCCTTAATGATTACAAATTGCAGTCTACATCGTCATTTTTCTTTGCGCTTCTAACAGAGCATGGAGCCACCACTGTATCTGGTCTTCTTGCAGGAAGCCTGTACCAGGAAGTCACATGATCTTGCAGCGGTGGTTTCTATGGCAATTTGTATCACATGATAACATTGTCAGCCCACGCACAACCTTATATTAATTTTTAAAAGCAGTGACAAATGTATTGTTCCAAATCCATGTAAAGCGTTTTTTTGAAATGATGTTGTCTCATGTTCTAATAATTATGTGCAAATCTTACACTATGAAGAACTGAAAGAACAAACAACAACAAAAACTAAATGCTGAAAAAAATTATATTGTTCTATACAGAACTCTGCAATGACTGTGTCATCCTTCACGGCGTTGGTTATGCCCCTTTTCCTGGATATTGTGATGCCTACATTCAGTGCGGTTTCTTTGGAGAATTGCCGACAACAATAAGTATCAGACGATGCCCCAGTGGTTATTATTGGAACCAAGACAAGCTGACATGTGACTATGAGGAAAATGTAAAATGTGTACCAGGTATGGAAACTACCTAGGCAGTTAATGTTTTTAGATTAATATGTCTTTTTATTCTGAATTAGGGGGTGCAGGAGAGGGGAGAGAAGAAAAACGCATATCTATATATATATATGTGTGTGTGTTTTTTGTACTGTTGTATATTCTAATCCCCCACATGGTATATTGTATTTAATATGTCACACCATTGTTGTTTTTAATGCTGTATTTCAAACACAGCTGACAATTTTGCAGATTCGACTAAGTTTTCATTTCTTAATTTTTTTTCTTCTGCTCATTATACCCTGAAGAATTCTTCATTGTCAAGTATCGTTTTTTTCTTCTTATTATTTCGATATAATCATTATTAATGTGTCCTTTCATGTTATAACTAATATATATTCGAAAACAATTGATATTGCCAAATTACATTCTTTTCCTTTCTTTAATATTAAAGTCAACAACTGCCCCAACCACAAGGCTATCACAGGAGATTGGGCTGCTTATCTCATCTTCAATGGACAAACCTGGTCTCGCATATCCTGCCCTTCTGGCACAACATACAACAGCGTCACGTGTGGCTGTACAGATAAACATGATGATAATGATGACGTCAGCCGTAAGTAGATCACTGACTTTGGAAACTTTATGTCATCTTCATCGTCATCATCATTTTCCTTTGTGCTCCTTATGGAGCATGGGAGCACTACTATGTCTGAGCCCCTTGCAGGAAGCCTGCACCAAGCATTCACATGTTCTAGTAGCACTGGTTTCTTTGGCAATTTGTTACATGATGAGGTTGCCAGCCACATGCACAATATATTGTTTCAATTATTTATGTACTAAATAAACTTGCAGATATCATGTAATCTTACTCCATCACAATCTTACCAATGTTTAGGGCAGATATCATGTAATCTTACTCCATCACAATCTTACCAATGTTTAGGGCAGATATCATGTAATCTTACTCCATCACAATCTTACCAATGTTTAGGGCAGATATCATGTAATCTTACTCCATCACAATCTTACCAATGTTTAGGGCAGATATCAGCAACTGGTTGATCATGTTCTACTGGTAAATCACAGGGATGGTGTGGTAGATCTTTATGCGAAGGAGGGGGAAACAGGGAAGAATTTTTAAGCTAGGAACATTTGGACTAGCCTTCTCCTTCTAGCATTTAAAACCACATTATTCTCAAGAGTAATGGTACTTTATTCACGTTTGCTCTGACAACATATGAGCTAGCTGTAACTGTCTTTTTCTCTTGCTGAGGTGATCACTTGCACAAGACAGTATACATGTTGTTAAGATGTGTAGTACTTGTAATGAGGAGCTGAGTGTGGGTGCACATGAAGGCGCGAATGTGTTTAGGCTCGTATATGTTGTGTCATGCAACCCATACACTCACATGCAGTAGTCAAAGATGCTTGGACACTGCGGGCACGTTTCAAAACATTTATTGACGATAACATACATAGTAGCATCAACAGGAACAGTCAGTGTACACAAGGTCATGCTGACCGGAAATCGTTAGGTATACATCAGGCATTCAAAAAAGGCTGGTAAACATTCCAATATTCGTTCATGGTCAATAGTAGTATGTTCATGTATATACAGTTCTCAATGCCGCTTTGGTACCTCTGACTAAACGCGTCAGATACCTTAATCACTTTGACATACAGGTACAACTTGGCATTCCCTGCCAATTGCACATTATCAGGCTGTAATATATTAGCCTTAACACAGGCCTTGTTATGACGTCACCTGTGTACTTCTTCTAAGCAGGTTAACATCAACCCTGCAGTAATGCTTATGTAGATATGAATATACCGCCAATCTGCGGTTTCCACAATATAACTTCGTCACTGGACTTCTGTTCGTTTAAAGACAAATAGTCTTACATAGCTATCTTGAGCATAATGTATAAGTTCTGTAATGTAGGATCGGTGAGCTGTAGTTCACAGTCTTGGTAACCTTAAACATGTTCTGCCACCGAATGCATAATAATGTAGAAAAGGTCGGTGTTACCTGGAACCGAATCCTCAGAACACAATAAGGAACTCTGTCGCCATTCCGACGCACAGAGATTCACTGGGGAGACCTGCCAACGCAGTCACTTCGAAGATTTTCCCCGAAAACACAATGGACCTACACGTCCTCAGAAGCCAGGACTTCACAACTCAACCAGACAGAAGTCTAATCTCGCGCTCTCCACTGCGCATCGCATATAGCCCAGAACTGTATTACCTTTGACCCAAAAGGTCAAACACAATGAACGAACAAACAAGGGAAGACAACCCCTAATCAACCTGACATCGCAAGGTAAAGACACAATTATTCTTATGATAAAACATAAGCAAATAACTTGACAGATGACTCCGTCAAAAATGACAGCAACACTAGCTTGCTAAAATTTACTTTATTCATGAACTGCATAAGATAAGAACATGGTCTTTTCTTTGAAGTGATTTTAACATTCTGTAACATATTATTTCGTTTGAATTATTCAACTGATCTGTTGATGGAATGGCAGGAAGCAGATTGTCTGGCAAAGATAAAAAGATTACATACTTATTCTAAATTCCAAATATTTCTTTATTAAAACAGATGAAGACTGCAGTGACACAAAGGCTATTCCAGGAGACAAGGCTGGATTTTTACAGCTAACTGGAAATGGCTGGGTGCGCATGCCCTGTCCCGCAACTGTGGGATACAATGAACAGACATGTGGATGTACAGACAAACTTGTTGCTGATGATTCAAGTAGGTACAACTAAAATAAATCAAATGTCCTGCTGAGTAGACAAAAATAAGATGCTTTTGTCATACATGTTTTGATAAGACAGGTGTTGTTGCATTTATTATACTAAGTTCATAAGAAAAACTCTGATGCTGTGACATTGATAAGTGCCCGTGTGTCACCAGGACCTGAAACAGAGTGAAGAATAATAACAGTGTTAACTAACAGGCTCACCAGAACTGTTGCGCTATAAATCCGAAGTGGTAGGGTTTTTGTGGAAAGAGAGATCGGCCCAGATAACCTAAAATCCTAGTCTACCCCTGGCCAGGTCTGAACAGACGGACTAAAATGATAGGGTCTTGCGTTGAATCTAAGAAACTTGGTTGGTCACATCTAGCTAACTGACAGGAGCAATGTAACAAACTTAAAGTGATCATCACGGGTGACCAAAGTAGTCAATAGTAGATCGGATTCCTCCCCTCATGTTCGCAGACCATGGTAGCAGATGTAGGTAGAGGTGTCATCTGAAAATCAAGAAAATACTATAATCTCTCTTTCAACCTGGTATCTTCCCTACGACAAGCACTTTAGAGAATTGAGGAGTCTGATACAGGTCTAACGGCACATAAATAAGAAAAAAAAATATCCACTGGCACAATACTATGACACAAACACATAAGACGACAGTTAGACGTAACAGACGCGGGTGGGAAAAACTCATGACCTATAATATCACTGACATAGTTATGGGGAAAACGAACTTACTAGACTGACCGAAATTACCCTTTCGCATTTTCCTTACAATTTTATGACATAAGTTTACTTCTAGTCCTGACTAAAACTTCTCCCCCCCCTACAGTAGCGATACTCAAATCTTCATCAAGAGAGTATACATAAAAAACAAATCATATCCACTAAAAAATTTATAGAATGATATTCTGTCATACTAATTATAGACCCTCTGGTATGATCCATTCCCCTCCACTGCGATGCTGCCAGTAAGCTCACACTCCCCTTGTAAAAGAAAAAGCGTCGATTTTATGCCCCACAGACGTCACAGGGCTACATATGATGCTTTTAATGTCTAAAAACCTCTCTCCCTTATATGTAAGGTAGCAATTACAGAACTTGATATTTACACGTCCTGATTACAGACTAAGCTAAAGGGAATAATATGCACGGATCATCAATGGAAGTTAGCACCCTATGCATAAAGCTATGTTACAATTGTGATCTGATCATCAAAACAATCTGTCAATCAGAACTAATCGTATCTAGTCTAATTCACCACCAACCTCTAAATTCTTTCAACAAATCAGGGCCCTGTCCGATGCATTAATATGCCTCTCCACTTTCTTGTACACACTGTCTCGTATTTGATAATCCATCACTTTGCCGTAGTCTTGCATGTACACAAACCGTCTTAATGATTCTTAGTCGCAGGACGTCTCGAAATGACACAATCTAGTCAATGTTTTAAAAAAAATTAAGGCCATCGTTTGGTGACGAGGTCGATCTGCACCCTGCACAGCCTGAGAAACTGCGCTATGTCTGTTTACCGTATACTAGTTCTTATTCCTGGTGATGTTTCATGTTCACATCGAATCATCATATCCAATTTGATTTGTCAACGGGGGGGGGATCGCAATTTTTTTTAGTCACTCTGAAGTGCCCTTTTCTCGAATCAGGCTGTTCTAAAGTCGGTTAATATTTTATTTCCCCCGGATTTTAAAAAAGTTAGTGTCTACTACAGTTCACACATTTAAAATCCACTCAACTTAATTAAATAAAAAATTAATTTAATAATATCAATTCAGGTTTTTTATGAGCGGAGATGCGTAAAAAAACCAATCTAATTAGAACTATGGAACCGAAATATTAAAGAAGCGGTTTTAACACAAAGCAACAAGAAAAAGACCATGACCACCACTCAAATAGACGTGACAGAGCCTCCACATAGCCAAAAGCACTATCAAGTATAAATCAGGACACGATACACCAAAAACCAGAGCATACCTAGGAGCCGAGACACGAGAAGAATCTAGACCACAACAGTCTCCGCTTGACTCCTCTCAATTTATCAGAGCCTCACACTAATTTGTACTGAAGAATGGCACTTATGACATGATAAGGAAATAGATTGGACCGACCATATGCATGTGATCCAAATCGAAGTATACTATGTCCGAGTAGGTATGCAACAAAAGAATGTAAACAGCAAACAATCACTGCGATGACAAATCAAATCTCATTGCTAAGTAAGAAGGATCCTGGACTCTATGTAAGGCACTGTTTCGTGTAGTTGTCTAGCAATCTTCCCCCTTGATAACATCAGTATATCTGTTTAACTGTACAGAAAAACATTCTCTATCACAACAGAAGAGCGCAATGATCAAAAATACATTTCTTAAAGTGCGCAGAGTGAGACGCTGTCACCTTTCTGTAAATGGTGAGAAATAAACTGCGGAATGAACGATTAGTACAACCAAGAGACCAAATATGAACCCACCTACTACAACATTAGAGCGAATCTAAGACGCTTAGGAAAGCAATAGTAATATATTACAAATAAAAGATAATGGCGACGAGGAACTATATATTACTAGCAACTTCTTAAGTCAGACTTCAGCTTCACACACATACCCTCCATACCAGCCCCCCCACAACACCCCCATTTTTAATTCAAATGCTAGGAGCTAGTCATATACAAGTTCTAATCCAGAATTGCCAACAAAAAAAACCATGACTATTCCTGATCGAGCACAAACATAAATGTTACATAGAGCGATTTATTAAATCTGGAGCCGCACTCTTTCTAAATGCGGGAGCCTGATCATACTAACCTGACGTCCCTGCCGTATGAGTTCCCACAGGAAAATGCGTGGCCAGAAGATGTTAGTGAACAAATGAGAGTTAGTCCGCCTGGATAGAGATAAGAAAGTAAACCTTACACTCAAAGTTAATTACTCATCAACCGTCGGGTCTCTGTGAGCAATTACAAAAAATAAGAGATGATCTTTTAAAGGAAAAAGAAACACCACAAAGCAAAAAACCTCTGATAGTTTCTCCCGGTTAGAGTTTCTATCTTATAGAATTTTTTCATACATATAACACCCACGGTCACTCACTGCAATCTCTCACACAAGCGAGATTGCAAAAAATTCTAATAGAGTCGGTTCAAGCTATCGTTAGACGAAATAGAATCTTCGCATTGATCTCAGATCGTCCCACGAGAATCAGCGTCCATAGACCTGTAAAGTTAATTCACAATCTCTATTCAGAACAAAGAACAATACATAAATATCTATCTACTACTATAGATAGTTAATTTTGTAAACATCGAGCGATTCACTATAAAATGCATTGAGCACACCCCAGCCCATATACAACAAAACCTTCCCATCATTTTATTTATTTTTAATTATACGGCAAAAAACTCAACACCACACTCTCGACACAAAGCACAGAAGAGATCCTCACACATAATCTATGGCACGAGACAATAAACACTCAATACACCACGAAAGTCTGGCAAGTTGAAAGATCAGTACAATTATCATAAATAGAGCTAAAATAGCAAAAGACATTTTCAAGGAAGAATATCTTTACATTTCCAGAGCGCCGTTTGCCTGAGGAAATAACAGGCACTACCAAACGAACGTCCCATAACTAAATCTTAGACTAAACTTTAACTAACTCTAAGGATCAAGCACAAAATCTACATTTATTTCTTAATCCTTTTTTAAGCTTAATATATTTTCAAAGTGCTATTTGCACTATCATATAAACATGGGTATGCAATTTAACAAGAAATCTTAAAAAAAGTTAAAGTTAATTACTCATACTCTATCTCTTTTCTCCTCTCTCACCTCCAACCGCATTCTCCCTGCTCTCCCCACATCACACTAAACCCCCATACTATACTTACTTAATGATCTTCACCTCTGAATCGTATCTTCTAATCTACCTAGTTAAGAATTAAAGAAACGCCAACTTATCTAGGGCTCTTATACCTCCTTTCCAGTGTCTAAATCATCTTCCAAAATTTCTATTTTCCCACCACGACCTAAACGTCCGCTATCAAACCCTCTTTTCCCATCTTCTAGTGTAACGCTTCTTCTCCCAGGACTGCAACTCCAAACCATCTGGGAATACAGTTGCTACTACTTCACTGCAGCACACGGTATTTTAGATACCTTGAAAGTTTCTCCATCTCATCCCCTCCACTCTCTCTCATCCCAACCTCCCCAGGATTACCTCCTAGGTCTCCGCTACACATCAAACATCTCATCCAACTACTCTCACACCAATCTCTCTCTCTCTTCACTCCTCCAACTTGTGGCATTCTCCTCTCATGTCTGTTGTGATATACAACATTGGCAGGTACTGTCCTTTTAACACAACGGCTCAGTTCTTATATCACGAAAATAAACATCTTTTGAGGGTTAAGCACAAAGCCCTTTATGATTTTATTCTCAAGGTTAGCGTTTGTATTGTTACGCTACTCCTAAGCAGGACACCTCGATCCAATTACACCCACTAGACATTATTTGTAAGTCTCTCAGATTCTATGCTATACCCTCTTCACTGACCTATCGCAAAACTTTGTAATTCCTAGGGGGGAAAAAACACAATGGGGCAGGGAGTGGAATGCTAGGGGCAGTGGAGAAGGCAAAATATAATAAAAACGTTTGATCGCACCGATTCTGTATGTATAATAGACACCCTGGTTATGCGATCAGAAACTCTTTGATATTGCAAGACCCAAATTTCAAGTAAAGTGCAATGGTATTGATATAGGACAGACATATAAGGAACTTCCCCAACCAATACAAATAGATCAAGGACGTTAGTATTCAATGAACTTATATACTGAACACTTTAAAAAATGCCCGCAATCAACACCCGCAAATTTTTCCCCCCCCCTGTTACCCCACCCCAATCCTTACACCAAAAAAAACTAGTTCTTATTATGGAGTTGGTATCGCGAATAGTGATGACACGGACTCAATATAAACTATATCAACACGTATATCTATTATGTACAAGGAGTGGAAATCTTTACATTGCGTATCTTGAGTCTCTCTGTTCTCTGTCACGGGAGATTCTCAAATCCTGTCAACCAAAACACACAAAAAACAAACATGTGTATTCTATATTAAGGGCACACTTAATCTATTCAGCATGGAAAGTTGTAAGTCTCGCGTTTTTTTCCAGTATTTATCGAATATAACATTATACTACAAAAATCAGCTGAGCGGGAATAATATATGACCTCTGTAACCTATTAGCGTTATAAACGATGCGTATTCCCTTAACTAATTTTTATTTACTAACAATATACTTTAATTAAAATAATTTGGTTCTATGATTAATATTCTGAGGTTTTTATTCCTTAATCAAATATATATTATACATAAAAGCCGAACACATTAGTGCTTATCACCATATAACTCATACTAACATATAATACTCTACCAAACTTGAACAAGGACTTCTTATTTAGATATGATACAGGTAGGACAGAGACAATCGTATTTGCGTGAGTATATCTCACTAGGTTTTATGAACATAGTACATTAGCCGATTCGTCTACTCTCTCATCGACCAATTGGGAGCCCTTAGAGAGATCAAATCGTGTATGGCATACTTTCCCTAGAGAGATCTCCATCTTCTACGACGTATAGTGCCGTCTGAGTCGTTTAGCCGGTGCCGTGGTATTTCACACACCCTTAACACTAACCCAACCTTAATAAAGTCTAATTATAGACCTCATCAATTATGCATCACCAAAATGGTTAAAAAAAAATAAGTACATGCGTATTGATTTAACATACACAGGATTGCCGTGTATTTTAAACGCCATGTAAACACAATCCCAGATGACCTCGTGCAGTCGATGCTTCAAGACAGCTGGGTATCTCACATTCTTCTACATCCACTTCTACAAAGCATCTTTGGTTTATTGGGCTGACTTCCGAGTCCTAGGGAGTACTGGGTAATATATCTCAATTTTAGTTCAAAATCTGTCATTAAATCTGGGTATATTTTTCTGACATATTGGCATATACAATGTATAGTACATAGGTTTAATGATTCACTTGCAAGCATTATACACAATAAAATGTGCCTATAATTTATATTAATAAAAAGCAGTTAAAAACATTATTGTGCTTAATAATATTTTGGTAATTATTAGATAAAATAAAAATACTTACTTCTACCTTCTCTTGTAAGTCCGTATCCCTCCTTCATACCATACCCAATTGGACACACGGTTGGTTAAGATGTTTGAGAAGAGAAAGCATCGCAAAAAAGACCCTAAACTATACGAAGCTCTCCGAGATTACGTAAATGCTTGCCTATGCCGTGGATCCACTTCTCTAGTCTCCCTCTGAATCCCTAACCCTCAACAACAGATTTCCGCGTCGTCATAATGCTTTTGTCTCACTCACTACCCACAGCGTACTCTGGTTACAGCGCGTCCGTCCATGGAAAGGGTCTCGGGAATCCCTGCGGCTCTTGTTTCCCATGCAGTGCATTTCGTGAGCGTAGCACGAGATCTCCTCGATACTAACCACCATTCTGACACACATAATCAACTGACCGCCCAACCCATCCCATTATGTTGTGGTGGAAGAACTCGTTCTATCTTCGTTAGGTAGTGATCCTGCCACAGCTGGGACATGGAGGAATTTACTATAGAGGGCATCATTGACTTGCTAACTCGGAGGACGATTTTGCTTGCGTGACCCATTAACACTCTTCTATGTTACTATCACTCACCTAACCTCATATACCCATATACATGAGGATACTTTGGTGATACTTAGGCGACCTTTCTCTGGTTGTTTGTAGGTCATACCAGCCCTACTGTACATACGTCGCATCCATAGTGTCTACAATAATGACCTGGCGAGAGGGACCCAGTAGAGTGGAAGCGGAATAAGTCAAGCCCCAATCATTCCGGTTTCATCAGCAACCAACTTCTCTTTCGTGCTGAGGCGAACCTGCGAGATATATTCCTGACACCTTTACCAAAGTCTCACCACAGCCCGACTGAGCATCTATTTCTGAGTGGCCTAACACACTTCTTTAGTGAGAGAGAGTGATGATAGCCTCCCCATACTTTACGGTTGCGTATATAAACAATACCAAAGCTCCGAGAATCTATTTAAAGTGGCGAGTCGAATCCAGACTCCAGGAAACCTGTATCATCTACAGGTCAGTCCAATACTTAAATCTGAGATCGTCTATCTCTTCTCATTGCTTTCTCATCTGTTGATAGACGTATCACCATAGGAGCATTTCTTAAGGTCTCTTATATTAGAAGGCTAATCATATAGTACACAGATCCACTCACTTTCTACCAGCCTCCTAATTTCCTTTCCTAGACCCATGCAGGTTTGAATTAGAGTGAATGACATGCGTGTCTCATCATGCGATCTTATTCAATCAGTGACGACCAATCATCTAATCACAAATGACACTATAAATTACATAAATCTAGCTACTAAATACAGAGCACTTCACTCATCTTATCCCGTACACCCCCCACTGAATAATTCTCTCTCTGGTTCTTCTCGAAAAAATTTTAATAAAGTACTCTCCTTACACTCGCCTTAGACTTCACAATCGCGTATCCCATCAAAGATACACCAGTATGAAGGATATCGCCTGTCTTCCACCAGTGGTGTGCAAGAACTCTTCAGACTTTATAGACATACTTACATGACCCTCACATATATTTCTAGCCAAGACTTGTCAAGAAAAAGTCTCCTTTGATAAAGCATGTAACAGAGGTGCTGGAATAGTTCTTTCCCCATCTATGGACCAAACAGCTCCCAAAATTATTGCTCCAGGGGACACCCCTGTCAAACGCCTTTCTTCTCATCCAAGATCCCCCCCAGCCACTCAACCTAAAGGTATGAAAAAACAAAGAATGGATCTCACATCCTTGTACTCAAGAGGCCTTTTCACATCAGCTGCCTGAGTTTGAAGAATTATGTCTTGAGTACTTCCGGTTTTGCTCGGAGTATCCCACTAGGGCTTTATCCATCATGTGGCTCAGCTAGCATCTGAGTAATACAGTCCTCTGCTCTAGGATTCTAGAAGTAACTTTTACCAGGGACGACATCAGGAGCGAAGGGATATGCCTCTGATGGTTTCCACACTTGTCGATTGTCACCCTATTATTGAAATCGGTGTTATGATAGTGGCAATTCCTCCCCAATCCTTTGGTAAGTCCTTGTTGCACCATGCTGCTTTGGGTAGGACCCATTAGGAGAAATAGGTTCCCTGAACACTGCTCCCATGTACTTTTGAAAATTAACCATTGTCCCCCCCTGGTGTACTGTCTCCCGTTAGTCATTTTACTGCTGCTTAACTTCCCCAACAATTGCATTTTCTCAAGCTTGATAAATGAAAAATAAAGTATATATAATAAAATATTATAGCCCGCAGTATATTAAATGAGTACATAATATATCATATATATAATATAATATACATCGTAAAATCTCACTTCCTATTATTTACGTTTTGCGCTCATGGACTTTACCCTCTGTATGCTCATTTTAAAGCAATTGATATCACCATGCAATGCGATCGTAGCATTGCAGAAATTCCACATCTCTTTTACCATTTCTTTCCATTATTTGCATCGCGGTCAGTCCCACTTAATAGAACAACTTTGCTTTAGACTTGTAATTTACTTGAATTATAATGCAGAGACCATCTAGAGTTGTACTTTCCTTCCAGTCTACTCTAACTAGGCAGTCTTATAATAAAAACACAATTTCTTATTTGGTTATTCCCCGTTGCCATGTTGACAAAGTTAATTCCTACTTTAAGTAGCCTATCATGTATTCCACGCTTTATAGGGGTTAACCTCTTGTGAAGAAACTCCCCTGTTTCTACTCCAGTGAAACCCCGCAACCTTTAGATTTTTTTGACTTCTGATAGCTAGGGATTTAACATTATCAGGTTCGATGCGAAATGATCCTGGATCCGACCAAATTGGTGTACTAAGAGGTAACGTGCCATTGTTCCCAGAACTGCCCTGTTGAAGATATGGACCCTCCCTGAATAAAATCGTTGATCCAAATGCTTATTTTAACTTCTCTAGGGAATAATTAGAAATCATGCTTTTTTAGACTTCTCATATCTGTTCTTGAAAAAAGGCGTAGGTAATCTTTCTACACTTGTTTCCTATCGAAGTACTCTGGGATTCTTATCATCCACATGCTTATTTTGAAATGCAAGATGCATAAAACATGAGATCCTCAAGCTAATGGATATGTCCCCTTTTACACTTGAAATCACCGAACCCATAAACTTAATCGCCATTTTATTCTCCCTTCAAGTAATGTCCTCATGAGTTTGATTTCTTCTGTTTTTAATCTCCTTCCCTCCCGTATGTAAACATGAAGCCCCTAACATATTTGGTCAATGGAATAACTTGCTCAAAGATCTTTGAGCTGGTAGAGCTTAGGCTCTTAAAACTGACAGTGGATATCTTAAAACCCTATTCCAAGTAAGTCACCGTTTTCTTGCGTCCATCAAATTGAGTTCTATAATAAGTAATTTTCGTTGGCCATAGGGCAATCTTTCGACATAGAGGACCAATCTGAGATTTAATTTTACAGTGATGTTTTCTACGCTATGACATTCCTAATTTCCAGTTTGGATGATCAGATAGAACATCGGGAATCCTTCTGTGCCCCTCGGGTGACCACCAGCAAATAACCTTCACCAACCACTAATGTCTACCATAACGTAACCTATATGATAGGTTTTTGTGATGGGCCCGGGTAACTTGGTGTGTTAGAACTGGGTTAGCAGTCGCTACCTTATTTCATCTCCTCAACCTATTGCGAAAAAAACTATTTATCAAGTTGAATCAAACACGCTGCCCGGTGAGACATCGGACTGTGGTTTGTCATTCCCAAACAGGGGGCAGGGCGTGTTCGGGGGCAATGGTCCGGTGGTGTGGTGCTCCTGTTTCCGCTCCCACCCCGTAACTCTGGGGTGTCAGTATGGGGGGTGGTTGAATCCCATGGTCAGAGAATTTACATCCAGGGCTACGCACTCTCATCCATCGTAAAAACCAAGCTAACAGGAGCGAACCCCACAATCGGGTCGGGGACTAACAATTATCGTGTCGTGGGGCCTCTGGGGGGGGGGAGCGAACGCGTTTGAGCG
Organism: Oreohelix idahoensis; assembly: GCA_024509875.1. Classification (NCBI taxonomy): domain Eukaryota; kingdom Metazoa; phylum Mollusca; class Gastropoda; order Stylommatophora; family Oreohelicidae; genus Oreohelix; species Oreohelix idahoensis. The sequence continues at coordinate 384,217 of JAMPIV010013758.1, read as the reverse complement.
TCCAACACGGTGCATCTGATGAATCCCAGTCAAATATCTGAGCTGTACCTACTCCCACTAATAACTACGAACCACCTCCTAAAGGGGGGGGGGGGGGGGGGATCGGGGGGGGATCTACCTGGGGTCGGGGAAGGGGGGGGGGGGGGTACACCATGGGGGAGTCCACATTTATCAGACTCACACAGTGAGGTCTGGGACCGTAGAGGTGTGAGGGCCACTTTTCCAATAGGAATAATTTTAGTTACTGGGAGAACATATACCACGGAACGTCAATTCTTCACAACCACAAACCATGCACGGACATCATAATACGAGCTCTTAACCGCAACGGTCCTTCCACAATTCTGACCGCCCATGGCCTTTATCATAACCAAATTACCATTGCTATCAACTGGCTCATCCACTCAAGCCCCCTAACATAATTCACCACTACATCCACCGTGCTATACAACTGTAACCTCTACCAACTACCAAGACTAGCTAAACGCACCCAGATACCCCCCTTTCTATTTAGATCAACTTCACTCTCAACAGATGCTCTACCCCCTACACAAACACATCCTGCGAGGATCTCATATTCAAACTAAACCTCATCGCTTCAGTAAATCCCTTAAATTCGCTATACCTCTCAATCAATGGTCACTAACACTTTTGCCGGCTACATCGCCCACAAAAAAAAACACCCTATCCTCCTATATAATGCGAAATAGTATAATCTGACCCATAATGCCAACTAGACTCCCGAGATGCACCTATACGGAAGTTGTTCACTGCGATCGTATACCTAACCCCCAATCATACAACTCCATCCAAGTCTTTTTTTGATCCCCCCCAATAGAGCGCTACAAAAATTTCAAATACCACAGGCTGAGCCATACCCGCTATCCCACTAAAAAAATCCTTTATGGACACATAAATACCATGCTTAACATAAGTAACCCCAACTAGTCAGCCACACCTCCACTTAATCACGCCCCGCCCACCCAGACTAATCCACAAAAGCCACATACGTCTTATCACCTCCCATTGGCCTCCCCACCATCCATCTGGATTTCTCTAACGTGGCCCTCTGAGTGTACCCTTTGCAAACAACCTAATTAGTTAAAATTCACACTCGACCCAAAGACGCCATTATCACCTACAAGTTTACTTTCTCATATCCCACCCTGAGTACGAATGCTCTATACCCTCACTATTATGTGATTTGTACAATGGTTGTTCTCTGCTAATCACAGATACTTTCCCCGGGATAATACTAGGTCGAGCATACATTTTTGGAAAATTATTCCCTGACACGTACTAACAAATAACCCCCATTGCGACTAGTGACAGGTATTTTGCCCGTTTCAATTACACACAATTTAGACCCTTTCTATCTCTACTCAGGAGCAATGGGTTGTCGAGGAAGGGGATAATCTACCGCATAAACTGTACAAACTCAAAGAGATCCTTATCAATGCCCCGATACCAATAATACTCCAACCACGAGTGAATAGTTCGTGTTTGAAAGCCGGAGGTCTCCCCCACGTCAACAGCCCTAAGACATACATAGGGGGGGGGGCGACCTCATAGCGTGTCACCAATTAGGCATTCTTGCTAAACAAAGCCCGAGTGAATTGTATGATATCCTGTACCCTCAGCACAGAGTCCCCTCACGCTGTGCATGCACCAGTTGTCGAAAAGAACGATAAAATGAACACCCAGATAAAACAATGCCAAACGCAGCTTACAATTTTCACCCCCAGCTCTTCCGATGACACAGGGGCCTACTAACCTATCACATGCTAAAATACACACCCCGCGGATCTAATTGCTCCTACAACCAGAATATCTGGGACATAAGGTTACTAAATATACAAAAACCTCCTATCGACGATCAAATATGCTCAACACTATTATCAAACAGAAGTGCCAACCCCAACTAACACCTACCACCAACTCCCCCACACCCCCAACAACACTAGCGGCTAACACCCCCCCCCCAGCCACAGTTTGGCATCCCTGCCACAGTGTGGGATGTTGCCACCCACCCTGCTCAGTACCTCACATTAATCGGCCAGGGACCCCCTAATATCTATCCCTACGATGCATCTATATAGTCCAACGCGACCATCGCCCAATGTTCACATATGCACTGCTGATCCACAACAACAACCCACAAAGTAACTGACCAGAATTCTTCCCACACTTTCCTGCCTCTGAGTGTGTGACAACGTAAAAGCATTGTCTCGGAGCACACGCTATCCCTAATGCTTAGTGAGAGATACTCCAGTAATGCACGGGCCACAAACCTTACCTGCATCCGAGTACATCTCTAAGCAGGCCTATTCTACCGATAAGATAGAAAATAATTATTTGCGCCGTAGTATTGGAGTGTTATGAAACCAGTGGTGTAAAATGGTTCCCTCACAGATATTGCCTGGCGAGCAGCGGTAGGACTTGGGAGAGTGCTCCAGCCTTTGGTATTAGGGGGGATAGATGTGATTAGAGCATTAAATTATCTAACAAGTCGCGAGACTGAAAACACCCCACCGAGTCGCCACCGTACAGTTGCGAATAGCATAACAGCCTCTGTCCATAACGAGCAGGACTAATGGACTTCGACAATAAAAATTGGGCACTACAGTAAGCAGGCTACACCACAAGGAAACTGTTGCCTAATGTGGTGGATGCAGTACAGTCCATTGGTCTCATTGTTTCGAACGAACGGTCTTGCCATAGTCGTTCGTCGAGCTGAAAGGTACCCACACAACACATGGTCCCAAAATTTGAACCACCAAGAAAATCAGAAATTTTCTATAATACGTTGATGGAGAGTAATGATATTTTAAACAACTTAGGTTAATTCTAAACGAAAAAAAAAGATGTTAGCGCAGTTCGTTGTCGCGATTCTGTGACACAAAAAAACAAATCCCAAACCCAGATTGATACATCACTGTTAAAACTCATTTGAGACCAGGAGGATGGGCACCCCCACACCTTGGCATGTAGTTTACCAGCCCCTAAAGACTCCATCTTGTTGAACACTACATGAAACACTCTCACACTCCCTAGTAAATACGTCATTCGGACAAGATCCTCACTTCTGTGACACACGCTGGCTGTCCCGTGAAGCAGTCATTGAGAGGATCCTTGAGCAATGGGATACTCTGCACTTGTATTTCCAATCCGAAGCTTCAGTGGACAACGTCGACGGTGCGGGGCAAATCCTGCAGACGATGAACACTGGTGGCACGAAGCACATGCTTCTATTTGTCGGCAACATACTGTGTAAAGTTTACGTCATGAACATGGAATTCCAGTCCGAGAACTTCCGTCTTCACAAAGTGTACACGAGTGTAACAAGAGAGTATCGTTTTCTTCTCAGTATATTTATTAGGCAGGAAGTATTGCAGCATGAGCATCGCACTCTTGCCGACATTGATCCTTCGGATGTCCAGGTGCACAAGAAACTGAATTACATTGAGCTGGGTGGACGATGTGAAGCGCAGTTAATGCGACAACCGTTACGAGATAAAGAAGTCCAGTTTCGCAAGGATGCATTGGCATACCTGATTGAACTTTGTACTCAAATACGACGCAGGTTCCCACTTGAACAAAACAGTGTTCTGGTGCAAATGCAGCTGTTGGATCCAAAGCAAGCTCTCGATATCAACAAACCTTCTGTCATTCCATTAGCAGCGCAGTTCCAAACAGTTGTTTCAGAAGAGAGCCTTGATCGTCTGTCTGATCAATGGCGAGAACTGGCATCGTACCGAAAAGATCTTGGACATCTAGTGGATGAGGATCCGCCCGCATTCTGGCTGGGACTGCAACAAGTAACAGATGCTAATAACCAGAAGAAATTTGATGTTTTGGCTGACCTCATGTGCACGCTTATGGCACTACCTCACTCCTCAGCATGCGTCAAAAGAGTGTTTTCGAAGGTTAACTTAGTTAAAACTGTACAAACCAACAAGCTTTTGTGTGAAACAGTTTCCAATCGAATACTAGCCAAGCAAGCAGTTGCCAAAGACGGAGTTTGTCATAAGTTTAATCCTAGTAAAAGCGTGGTTGAAGATGTGCGTGAAGGACGTTGTCGGCAGAGATATGCAAAGATTTTGGAACTTCACAATCAAGATTCCACGTTGTCAATTCATGCATATGATCTTGACAAAGGAGAAGTTGTCGACATGGATGCCGAGTCTCTGACAAGTGACATTTTTCAACAGTAACAAGTTACAACTAACATTTTATATTTAATTTGAGGAACATTTTGTTAATGTAACTAATGTAAGTATATTACTGTTAAAATATCCCATTTTCAAGAGTTCATATATTGGGGTGTTATTAAAATCATTTTTATTTAATTGTGAATTTTTGGTAATTAAAAAAAAAAAATGAAGAAATACATAAAAATTGGTAGCACACAGATTATTTGTGCTAAAGATGCACATAAAAGATTATGTAAGCATCGTCTATCCCGTGTATTTGAGGCATAAAATATTCTGGGTATTTCTGGGTTTTTTTTTAGAATAGCATCTGGGTTTATCTCTAGAACTTGAGTGGCAACACTGATGCCTAGTATTCGGCTTTTGGCTGGGATCATGTGTCTAGACACAGGGACCGGTACAGTGACATTCATGTGTCATTAGGTCTCTTGTGTGAGAAAACAGAAGATCACTACAGTGACACAGTTTGTCATTGGGTCTTCTTGTGTTGGGACATGTGGTCTTGACCAGAGCCGGGTTTGGGCGGGGACAATGGGACCTCATGCGAGGAAAAAATATGCGACCTCAAGCGAGGAAAAAAAAAAAGCGTTTTACATTCGGCGAATGCGCCATCAATAAAACCTTGAAACATACCGTCTCTCACCATCATCCGCCACCCCTGGTAGGATTTGATTCTTCCAAACCGTTATTGTAAAATAGTACATTTAGATCTGCGTCCTACTTGTCTGGCATTCTGACACTGTATATATATATATATATATATATATATATATATATATATATATATATATATATATATATATATATATATATATATATATATATATATATATATATATCCACTCTGACAATACGAACCTGTCTCAGTGACAATTTTCCATAGCTAGACTGACAGCCGTTTTTTTTTACGGACAGTTTACGTTGGGTAAAATTGATAAAAGTAATAAAAAAACCACCGACTCTGAGACAGGCATAATCACTGACAGGGGACAAGACATATATCTCGTTTTATAGGTAAATTTATAACTGATGACCGGAAGTAAATTTCATTCAGTTTCTGTTGAAATCAGAAGCTTGTGTTTTACAGACATGTCTGTGGGAACCGGGGACAAAATTGTCTAAGAAAGCAAAACACATTGTCCCGATAGCAAATCGTGCAAACAGATTGAGGGGGTTATAGGAAAAGAGAATCAACCCAAACCCTCTGGCAATACACAAACATAGTGCAGGTAATACAACCATCAAGAAAGGATCAGCCAATCGCAGATAAGTCTCATGGGAGTCAAGAACAACTCACGGCCACTTGTATTTCAACTACACATTTAAACTCTATACAAGCAATTATGGTATAATTTCTCTAAAATTAATACAGTTACCATCCGTCATCCCCTGTCTAGGAAGATCTAATCTAATTTAATATTTAGAGAAAACAATACTTATAATATATTTAGTTTGATTTTATTGTCACATGATCACTAGTTTGAATTAATGTTGTTATTTTATTTCAAATTGTTGAACAAGTATTAATGTAATAATCACAATTTGTTATATTTCTATAATATAACGACTGAGTAGTGTCCCATTCATAATTGGATGTTGTAAAAGTTATATTGTCATTATTTAATACCCATCTCATTAGTAGAACACATTTCACAAATCCTTGACTCTATACTTTAATTTCAACTATATTCTAATCCTCCACTACAGGATTAGGAAGGGGGCATGGTAGGGTCACAGTCTATCAGAACTAATTTTCCGACCTGATCCACATGCAGTTCTTCTTCTTCTTCTTTGATCCATAACCGACAACCGTCAAAGCAGTCAGCGGCCATCACGCCTGGTGGCGTCTTGTAGGGCAGCAACAAATTGATTCCACTTTGCTCGGTCGGCGGCCATCCTTCGTACAGTGCCCCAACTGTGGTTCATTTTTTGCATCTCAGCTTCCACAGTTCTCCGCCAAGTTGTTTTTGGTCGGCCTCTCTTTCGCTTTCCCTCGGGGGTCCATAGCATAGCTGTTCTTGTGATGGTATCAGGGTCCCTTCTGAGGACATGGCCAACCCAACTCCAGCGTCTGCCAGCTATGATGGTGTGCATGTCCTCCTGGTTACTCCGAATAAGTAGTTCTTGGTTGCTGATGGTGTTTGGCCAAAAGATTCGGAGAATTTTCCTTAGGCAGATTGTGTGGAAAGAGGACAGTTTAGACATTTCCTTCTCTGTTACTCTCCAACATTCCGCACCATAGAGAAGCACAGAAAGTACACAGCTCTCATACAGTCTTAATTTGGTGTTTGTGCTGTACTGGGAAGACTTCCAAATGTTGTTGAGAGCAGCAAAGGCTGTTCTCGCTTTATTCATTCTATTGTTAATGTCCTTGCTTGTTCCGCCGTCAGGTGTTACTATGCTTCCTAGGTAAGTAAATGTGTCTGTCTGTTCTAACTTCTGGTTCCTTACTGTTACTGGCTCAGGATTGCCCACATTTAGTGTCATGACCTCTGTCTTCTTCAAATTGATGTTCAGGCCAACCTGCTGGCCATACTTATTCAGTCTATCGGTTTTGTCTTGAATGTGTTGGTGTGAATGCGCGAGTAGTGCAATGTCATCTGCATATTCCAAATCTTCCAGTGTAGAAAACGTTGTCCATCTAATTCCTCTTGGACTGCCCTCTGTAGTCTGGCGCATCACCCAATCTATGACTGTCAAAAATAATGTTGTTGATAAGGGGCATCCCTGTCGTACTCCTGTTTTCACTTCAAAAGTTACATTACTCGATCCAACACTGCACGTAAAGTTAGAATAGAGGCTTTTTATAATGGAAACAATGCGGCTGGGAATTCCATAAGCCCTCAGAATTTTCCATAGGCTGTCCCTGTGTATGCTGTCGAAAGCCTTTTCAAAATCAACAAAGTTAATGTACAGCTGTCTCTGCCATTCTGAGCACTGCTCTATAATGTTCCTGAGGGTAAATATATGATCTGCACATCTTCTGCTCTTTCTGAAGCCCGCTTGTTCTTTCCTCAGTTTATGGTCAACTGCTGTTGAAATTCTCTGGATGATTATCCTGCCTAGTATTTTGCTGGGAACTGAGAGGAGGGTAATTCCTCTCCAGTTGTTGCAGTCTGCAAGGTCGCCCTTCTTGGGCAATTTGACAATTATTCCTTTACTCCACTCTGTTGGTGTTGTCTCAGTTTCCCAGACTTGTGAAAATAGTGGTTCTAATAGTTCTGCTGCTAGTTCAGGGTCTGTCTTGAGTAGCTCAGCATTCAGATTGTCGTGACCAGGCGCTTTTCCATTTTTTAGCCCTTTGATAGCTGTGATAATTTCTTCTTTTCGTGGAATGTCTGTATTTACGTCTAAGTCACTTTCAGCCTCAGGAACATTCAGCTGAGTCTCTGGTGGTTCCTTATTCAGTGTTTCTCTGAAGTGCTCTGCCCATCTTGTTTCCTGCCCCTGTGTTGTGGTGATGAGATTTCCTTGCTTGTCTCTTACTAACGTTATGTTGTTTGCACCTCGTTTTCCACTGATAGCTTTAGTTATTTTATAAACTGTGCTTTGTTTATTTCTCAGTGCTGCCTCTTCTGCCTGTCTTGCAAGGTCATCCAGAAATGTCCTTTTGTCAGCACGGGTTTGACGTTTTACTTCCTTGTCCAGCTGACTGTACTGTTCACTATATATTGCCTTTAACCTAGGAGACTTAGCTTCTGTTTTCTTCCTTTTCATTTCCTTTCTCTTCGCTATGGTGTTTAGCGTTTCTGGTGTTATCCAGTCTTGGCTCTTTCTTTCCTGGAATCCCAAGCATGACTTGCTGCTTTCATTGTATATTGTTGAGATGGTGTTGAATTTCTGGTCCACATCGTCGGTCTCTGTTCTTTCCTGGCTTTTGGTAATCAGATATCGCCTCTTTACGTCGACCGTGAACGCTTTTCTGGTGAGGGGGTCCTTAAGTTTCGTGATGTTATATCTTTTCTGTTTGACTGCAACTGGTCCAGCAGCTCTGAGTTTCACCTTCAGTCTTGCTACTACTAGGTGATGATCACTTCCCACATCTGCGCCTCTTCTTACTTTCACGTCTTGTAGTGCATGTCTCCATCTGCCATTGATCATTATGTGATCTATCTGGTTTTTGTCTCGTCCGTTTGGTGACCACATGCAGTGGTCTCAGATAATTCAGGAATAGCCGTGATAGAGATACAGACCTGGAACAGGTCGTCTATTCTTCGTTCTCTTTGTAAATCGCTTTCTCTAAGTGTTGTTCCACAGTTTCTGTCAGGGATTTCTTATTCACGTCACTAGCACAAACTTTTATTAAGAGAAATTTCTTGGAGAGTTATTAAAGTTTGTACTGTTACCATATATTATCTACATTCTCTAGGAGACTATCAGTTATCTATATTTTTTTCACCACAAATAGTGAGCAAATCAACTAAAGATATTTTCTACTCGCCATAAAAGCTCCACAAAGATATATATATATATATACCACTTCACATACCTAGGGTCTACCATCAATGACAAACTCTCACTGGATACAGAAATCGACAGCCGCATTGGCAAAGCTGCAGCTACCTTTGCCCGCCTCACATCGCGTGTTTGGGGAAACTCTAAACTCACAATGAAGACCAAAGCTGCGGTATATAATGCCTGCGTCACCAGCACACTCCTATATGGCAGCGAGACCTGGACGACCTATGCTAAGCAAGAAAGAAGGCTCAATACCTTCCATTTGCGGTGTCTACGCCGCATCCTCGGCATCTCGTGGAAAGATAAAGTGACAAATGTCGAGGTGTTGTCACGTGCTGGCCTTCAAAGTATGTATACGCTTCTTAGACAGCGCAGATTTCGCTGGCTTGGCCATGTTCGCCGCATGGATGATGGTCGCATCCCAAAAGATATCTTCTACGGACAATTAGCAGAGGGCAAGAGAACAGTTGGGCGACCACAGCTGAGGTTCAAAGATGTGTGCAAGAGAGATATGAGGGCACTGGACATGGATCCAGCAACATGGGAGGATAAAGCTGCAGATCGCACTAAGTGGCGATGCTATTTACGGCGCCACCTCAGATTGGGCGAAGAGAGGCTCACACAAGAAGCAGAGGTGAGGAGAAAACGTCGAAAGGAGCACCAGGAAAATAAGCAGCTGAGGGCTGTCACCTCAGGGGCGCATTCCCATAGTCAGTTATGACTGAAGGGGCTATTATTATTATTATTATTATTATATATATATATATACTATTTTAATCCTTCTACACTGTGCAAGGTGAAATGAGGAGAGTCGTCTGTTATGACTCTTTTCAGCATTATTTTTAAGTTTGTACATGAGTAGCTGGCCCCATGTCCAACCCTCCTTAGTCATCCATTACAACATGCCTTGTAGGTTTTTTTCCTAGTAATATATATTTTTGACATAGTAATCAGTGACCATCACATCTGATGGCAACAAACTCGCTACACTTTACTCAGTTGGTGGCCATGCTTTGTGCAGTACTCCAACTTTGGTTCATGCTTTTCATCTCAGCCTCTATAGTTCTCAGGCTTATTGTTTTATATATATATATATAAAACGAGGTACAAACAATATTACATTAGTAAGAGATAAGCAAGGAAATCTTATCACGACGGCAGAGGGACAGGAAACAAGATGGGCAGAGCACTTCAGAGAAATTCTGAACAAGGAACCACCAAAGACACAATTGAATGTTCCTGAGGCTGAAAACGATCTAGATGTAAATAATGTACAGACGAAAAGAAGAAATCATCACAGCAATCAAAGGGTTAAAGAACGGAAAAGCTCTTGGCCATGATAACTTAAATGCAGAGCTATTTAAGACAGACCCTGAGCTAGCAGCAGAACTATTAGAACCACTATTTGCACAAGTCTGGAAAACGGGGACAACACCATCAGAGTGGAACAAAGGAATAATTGTCAAATTGCCCAAGAAGGGAGATTGTTACCAGTATGAATAAGGCAAGAACAGCCTTTTTTAGCCTAAACAACATCTGGAAGTCCTCTCAGTACAGCACAAGCACAAAATTAAGATTATATCAGAGCTGTGTGCTTTCTGTGCTTTTCTATGGCGCGGAATGCTGGAGAGTTACAGAGAAGGAAATGTCAAAAATTGTCCTCTTTTCACACAACATGCCTAAGAAATATTCACCGAATCTTTTGGCAGAATACCATCACCAACCAAGATCTGCTTACTTGGAGCAAGCAAGAGGACATGCACATCATCATAGCTGGCAGACGCTGGAGCTGGGTTGGCCATGTCCTCAGAAGAGACCCTGATGCCATCACAAGAACAGCTGTGCTTTGGACTCCTGAAGAAAAACGAAAGAGAGGCCGACCAAAAACAACCTGGCGGAGGACTGTGGAGGCTGAGATGCAAAGAATGAACCAGAGTTGGGGCACTGTACGAAGGATGGCCGCCGACCGAGCAAAGTGGAATCAATTTGTTGTTGCCCTACAAGACGCCACTAGGCGTGATAGCCACTGACTGCTTTGACGGTCGGCGGCTAAGGATCAAAGAAGAAGAAGAATATATATATATGTATATATATATATATATATGTATATACACATACATATATACATATATATATATATATATATATATATATATATATATATATATATATATATATATATATATATATATATATATATATATATATATATATATATATATATTTATTTATTTATTTATTTATTTATTTATTTATTTATTTATTTATTTATTTATATAATCTTTCCTGTTTTAAATCAGCAGAAAACAACTGCCCAGATAAGAAATTCATCCCTGGTGACAAATCTGGATTCTTACAGTTCAACGGTGTAACATGGATTCATAGACCATGCCCAGCAACTCTTGCTTACGATCCTTACAGTTGCATTTGTACTTATGATCTTACAGGTAGGTTCATATCTGTAGTAATCATACCTAAAGTTATGATTATCAACAGTGTGTAATGTAATGACTCAAAACAGGCTATTTGGAAAATAATATAGTGCAAAACTTTGGCAAGTGTACTATTTAGGTCTCTTCATTGTGGGTAGGCTGTCACGAATCTCAGATATTACTTATTAGTTTGTCTGGGTTTTTTTTAATTGCTTCCCTTTTCTTCATTTTCACATTTTTTTAAAATCTATCAATAAGTTAAACAAATCCTATTATAAAGTGTTCCTATCTTTTCGTCAGTCTCTTTATTTGACATGCATGTAAAACATTGTTTACGATTTTTATCTGTTTTTATATGTTGCCAAATAGTATATTTTCCATTTTTTTGTAGTTTTTTTAAGCCTGAAATGTATACAGTGATGGAGTTTTTAATGTAAAACTGGACACTTGTTTATTGTTTCCAAATAATTTAATGTGTGTCCTCTTCTTCCCTTGCAGTAGAGATTACTAAAAAATAATTTTTTCTCCAAATGAATATCCTAAGTAATAAGCTGTCCTTATTCTTTAATACGTACATTTTGTAGTGTTCTCCAAAGTTCTATCCTTCCTGAGATTTTACTAAAAATGTGTGATACTTTATTCTTTGATTTAGTAATATTATCATAAAATGAGTTTAGTAACAATTTAAACCTTAGAAGCTAGTTGTATCGATGAAACGCATTTGGCATTGTGTTAAGAAATGATGTTTTAGATTACGTTCAAATGTGTTGTAAAAAACCTAACAATATCACTTAAGATCTCATTCCATAAATCTTAATCATATATTAAAGTTCCCATGAGGAAAATGTTAACTATGTAAAACTCTTATCAGATAGTCATATCATTACAGTTTCCATCAGATTTGTATGGATTATATCATTGAAGTTCCCATCAGATATATCTTAATCATATCCTTAAAACTCCCATCAGATTCCTATTAATCATATCATTAAAGTTTCCTTCAGATAAATATTAACATATCATAATTTTACCTCTCAGAACTTTCACACATCTTTGCATTAATAATATACTTTGTTATCTCCTCTCACAATGAAGATGACAATGATGATAGTGAAAGCAAGGATGATGATCTGTGCAAGTCAACCTTGACCCTTACATTTGATAGCAATGATGCCACAGACTCCTCTGTAAACCAGTTCTGGGTAAACAATACAGGTGTCACTTTCAAGGATGGCAAGGCATACTTCAATGGCAAAAGCAGGCTGACCATTCCTGGACTTTCTAACATGGAATTTGGAAGTACAGGTGAGCTGGTTCTTTCTTATACGTCCTTGCTTTACCCTATACAATGTATATCTGTGCCCTGATGACTAGTCGGTGTATTGAAATGAATAGAAATTACTAAAACACAGAGTTGTCTTCAAGTCGTACTTAACAAGTCTCAAGTCTCTTATTACAAGTCTCAAGAAGAGTCTCAAGTTCCTAAAGTAGCTTTCAAATTGAGTCTCGTTTTTATATAAAACTTTGTGTGGTCACGCACAATTCAAACAATTATATCAATCACTGTAAATAATAATGAAAAACTATTATCTCTATTTTTAGTATTTCATTTACTGGCTGCTTTAATTTTATCAATTTAAACAAAAACATTTTACTTTCTCCATATGAGTGTCTTATGAATGAAGACGGCCTAAATTGGCAAGTCCCAAGTCAAGTGGTTGTGGTGACTTAAGTCCTACTCGAGTTCCAATGCATTGACTAGAGTAAAAAACACTGCTAAGATAATGCATATATGAGCATCAGTTAAAATATAAATGAATATTACTGAAATATTTGACTGTGAGCATCACTCAAATAATAGCTATTGTCATCATGGAAATGTCTGAAGATATTGGCCCCTCACCCTTCCTGGATATCTTGGAAATAGTACAGTAGAACTCCATTTATCCGAACCCCATGGGACCGAGCATCGTTCGGATAATCAAATGTTCGGATAATTGGATTACATAATGTATCGAGTACATGTACACATATTTCTAAAAATAATTAACCATCACAAGGAAAATACACTATAAAACATATTTACTTGTACTGTAATAATAATACCCACACTGTATTAGATCACTGTATCACCAAAATCTTTTATTACACTGCAGTGCATGTACTACTTGTATTAATTATTTTTGTTAAGAAAGAGAAATGTTTTCAAAATAACATTACAAACGATTCAAAACCAGGCGCAACTTACGTATATATGTACTTGCACAGATGTAGCCCACTATTTAAAATAATGAGGAATCCTCTTTTGCACCAAACTGGATAGTCTCTTTTTGGCTGCTAAGTCCCGCATTCTCTTCAACAGCAGAAGCTGTGTAGGACAGCTGTCATCTTCTTGCTCGTACCAAGCCATCGCTGTTTCTAGTGCTATAAAGGCCTCTTCAGGACTTGGTCGACGTTTTGGTTTTTCTTCATAATCTACAAGTGCATCATGTACTTCTGAGGAGTCTTCATCATCGGTCACTACATGTATTTGGTTTTCTTCTTGCACAAAAGACAAAATTTCTTCATCGTTCAAAAACTGAAAACCAGAATCATTATCATCTTCTAGCCACATGTGTGCATCATCTTTGTCACAGTCCGAAAATCCGGGCATTGCTTGAAACAGTTCCACAACTTCATTTATACAATCATCATTTGTGTCCACTGCAGTAGTTTCATTTCCTCCTTTTTTCCCAAGCAATCTACTCCAAGCCTTGTTGAGATTATCTTGTGACAGGGTGGTCCAAGCATCAGCTAACATATAGCAGCAGTCTTTGATATTAAGCTTTTTGGAAAACGCCACCACACTTTCTTCATCTTCAGCCAACAATAAACGACGCAGGACTTCCTTCTTGTACATCTTTTTAAGCTTTGCTATAACACCCTGATCCATTGGTTGAATCAGTGCTGTTACATTGGGAGGCAGAAAAATTACTTTAAAATTTGCATCAACTGCATTCAATGTATCCTTCTCTGGATGAGATGGTGCATTGTCCAGTAGAAGAATTACTTTTCCAGTTTTTCTTTTCTTGTTCTCTCAACCTCTTCACATTTGGGATGAACTGATTTGTATACCAATCAAGAAATATTTCACTATTCATCCAAGCACTCTTCTGTGCTTTGTAACACAATGGGAGACATGTCACATTCTTTAAACAACGTGGTTTTTTGGCTTTGCCGATCATTAGCACCGGTAAACGATGACTTCCACTGGCATTAGCGGCTACCAAAATTGTTACTCTCTCTTTGCACTTTTTAAACCCAGGGGCAGCTGCTTCGCGCTGAGATGCAAGTGATTTTTGAGGCAATGATTTCCAGTATAAGCCAGTCTCATCGGCATTATACACATCATCGAGTGAATAACCTTCTTCTTCCAAAAAAAAAGCCAAGAATGTTTCTTTAAAATTTTTAGCGGCAGTTGCATCGCTAGATAAAGATTCCCCTTGAATCTCCAATTCTCGTATGCCATGACGAGATTTAAAGTTTCTTAACCATCCCTGGCTAGCCTTAAAGTCAGGAGGACCGTCAAGTTGATTGTTGAACTGAAGTGCCTTTTCACACAACAGAGAACCAGAGATAGGTTCCCCTTTGCTTCTTCTTTGCACAAACCATATATACAAAGCCTCTTCCAATTTCACATCTTTCGCATTTCTCATGGTTTTACGTTTCTTCGACCAATTTTCACTATCAAATTTCGATGCAAAACTCATAATTTTATCCTTGTTACTTTTGATGTCAGAGACGGTAGCTTTCCCAACATTGAAAATCCTCGCAAGTGAAGACACAGTTTCACCTTGTCCTAGTCTCTTGATAATTTTCTGTTTTCGTTTCAATTGACAAAACATTGCGGTTCCTTTTATATGCTTTAGGCCTACTGGAAGATGCCATATCGCACAGAGAAATACTTGTACACCAAAATTATTCTGCTGTAGTAGCAGACACAATTATTTTAAGTTGAACTGTCTGTTTAGCCAGTGTTCTACCTAGAACGCACACGTACACTGGATTGATAAACCAGATATTAACTGACTTTATGATCTAACTGACTTCCTGTACGTAAGCGACCGACCATTAGCCATCCCATTCTCTACAAATTGGTCGCACACATTTGAAGTTTGCCGCATCAAAAGATTCAGAATTTTAGTCTAACGTGACTGTGGCATCTGATTTTTTTTTTTCTGGAAAAAGTGTTCGGATTATTGGATGTTCGGATAATTGGGGTTCGGATAAATGGAGTTCTACTGTATATACCAACATATGCAAGTATATCTGTATTAATGTATGTCTGTGGATATCAATGCAAACATATCTGTGGACACTACTGCAATAATTTATATCTAAATTTTGATTCCACCTTGATAAATAACAACCTATTTAAATGTTGATGTAACATAGATATGAACCAGCTGTTGCATTATTTTATCTAAGTGTTGATTTCGGGTGCATAAGGAACAATCAAATTTGCACTAACTGGTTTCAAAGCCATGGTAAAAATTCAACACAAAAATTGCATATGGCAATGTTAACATTTACCATTGTTTAAGTTCCTGTGTCAAATTCTTCATGATTATACACTTTTACTGTAGTTGTTATCTTTCTCTGCTCTATCCTTTTCCCACAGGCACTTGTTCAGTTCTTGTCATAAGTTCCCCCACATTGGTAACCTTGTCATACCATTTCAATCCTTCCATTCTATGCAAGTATCCATCCACAGAAGTCCAT
Organism: Oreohelix idahoensis; assembly: GCA_024509875.1. Classification (NCBI taxonomy): domain Eukaryota; kingdom Metazoa; phylum Mollusca; class Gastropoda; order Stylommatophora; family Oreohelicidae; genus Oreohelix; species Oreohelix idahoensis. Next base: position 368,355 of record JAMPIV010013758.1, on the reverse strand, counting down.
ATCTTCTTATTTGTTGTTTTTGTTATTCTCCATTTTTCAAAGCCACACAGTAGAACTGACAATACAATAGTTAGGGTTGAAGATACATTTTGACGCCAATAGGCGTGATGGGAAACAATGGCAAAGAAAACCTATCTGCTGTTGCCCTAAGACGCCACTAGGCGTAATGGCCACTGACTGCTTTGACGGTCGGTGGCTAAGGACGGAAGAAGAAGAAGAAGAAGATACATTTTACAACTATGAAAAAATGTTTTGTGATATAAGCAACAAAGACAAAATTTGACAAATTTCCAATAAAATACTTACTGACTCCACATGTTTGCCATTTCAGTTTACATCATCATCAAGTACAAACATACCTCTGCAAGTTCCCAGCAAACCCTTGTTGCCAATGGAGACTGTCAGGTGCGACAGTCTTTGGCTGTTTGCTCTGGCAAGGAATCTGTAGACTTTTATGCTGAAACTAAAGAACAGCTGTCCCTGGCCAAAATTACAGTTTCAAGTGATGTAAGTTCTTATTCTGGATAAACAGTGAATGAGATATAAGAAAAGAACAGTATTACAGGACTTTTGGTTGTTAAATTGAACAACAGTTGTTTATAACAACCTGGTCATAATTGAAATGCTGGTATCTAGATCTCTCCATAAAAGTAAAAATAAGGCCCAAGGACAAAAACCTAACAAAAGAGATACAGCTGAGGAATGAAATCTCCTCTGTGAACATACTGGGCCTAACATTTCTGTTTAATACATTTTAAAAGAGCTTTTGACAGAATGATCTCAACTGGTGGTGTTCCTTTATTAATATAATAATACTCACTACCTAACAGTTTAATAGTTGCAGTATTTACTTCTTGTACATCATTATCAAATAATTAAGGAAAGTTGATAGTGAATTAATTTCTGGGAATTTAGAGTTACAAATGTAGTAAATTACAGAAAACAACTAGGACAAAGTTCTAGTAATATCTGACAAAGCTTTCTGTTTCAAGACAGGATGCCTGTACAATGTTTTATGAAATTGTCTTTCCAGATTGGGGCATGGCAGTTTGCAAGGTATGCCCTAGAAAAGGATAACCTTGAAGGAAGTGTTGGGACTAACAGAGTTATACAGCCAATCAAAGGTAGCTTACCTGTCAGAATTCTTGTGTATGTTGTCATGAATGTTTGCTTACAAGGCATACATTATTTTTTACATAGTAATATTTACCATTTGTCTTTAGGCCTTGTCTTGATTGGGGGTGCATAGGGCAAGGACCAGAAAAACACTTTCTTTCCATTCAACCAGATTTTTTACCAGTCAGTCATTCATTTAATCTTTTTTTCTCTCTGAAGTTCTGCATGAGGTTATGTTACAGGGCTAAGTTTTGCATGATTAATAATTCAACTTTGATTTACAATTGAACATTATCAACTCAAACAGTTGACCACAGTGAAAACATCTAAGGATTGAACTCAGCTTCCTTGTAACAAGCACAGTAACATTTATTTTCCACTTTGGCATCTCTTAACATTGTTGCTTCACAGAAATATATAAGTATCATATATTTATCACTCATCCTTGCAACTAATTCAAATATTTTGTATTCCTGCATATATTCTCAATCAAATGCATTGTTTACATTACGTGTCACTTGTCATTTTGTGGAGTGTTATCTTAATATTCCTTAAATAATGGTAGCTGAAACACATGAAGTCGTATTTATCATCAATGAATATTACTTTATATATGAACACAAGCTGTGAATACTTCCAAGTACATCAAGAACAAAAAGGAAAATGATAATGATTACATTTAATGTCTGTTCACCATCACATTTATTATCACCATCACATTTATTATCACCATCAATATTATTTTTTGTTCTACTGGTTTCCACCAGTGCCATATTCTACTGATACCACCAAATTAACCATCACCTCATGATCACTCTTAACAACACCAACGTATCTAAGAGTATTAGATTACATAATAACTTTCATGTATTAATATTGACATAACGTATAACATTACTGAGATCACACACAAAAAACAACTAAGTACTAAACTTCTGTCCTCTTTTTCATCACAGGTGCACTGGACAGACGCCAGAGAGGCTTAGTTATTGGTGGAGGTGGTAACTGTGACAACTTCCATGGAATCATTGATGAAGTGAGATTCTCATTTTGTCTTCCTCACTTTCACTGTCTTATATGTTTATTCTTGATCTGTTGCTCACCCTTCTGTCACAATTTTTTTTCTAACTATGAAAAGTTTGTGTAAGTCTGCAAGAGGTGTTCACAATCTGTTACTAACCCTTCTGTCACTATCTTCTTTTCTAACTACTTAAAGTTTGTGTAAGTCTGCAAGAGGTGTTCTTGATCTGTTGCTCACCCTTCTTTTTTCTAACTAAATAAAGTTTGCTTACGTTTGCAAGAGTTGAATGTTTATAGGGTGTCTCCTGAACACTTTAATATGTGTACTGCATATACAACACATTTACACATACCTCACACTAGTGTAGTGCAATTTGTTAACTTACTAAACACTGCTAACTCTTCATAGATCATATTTCCGACACATATTCAGCAATTGGCTCTCACTGGATTAAGCATATTACTTCATAACAAATGGTCTCAGGTCGTTACAGAATACACACTTAATCATAATGATAAAAATGCCTCCAGTTAAAGTATTTACATGTACATTTTTTTTTAAATACATATATTTTTCCCCACATTAACTGTATATTTAGTGTACTGTTTCTTTTTTAATAATTGTAATGCAATGTTCTTTCCTGTTTCTTACCAGGTTCATGTTTACCTTTGCAAGCCAGAGTTTTAAAAACCAAAGCAAGACAACGTGTACACAGTGCAAATAATACTTTATTCCATTCTTTGCATCTGAAGTCAGAAAGAAGAAATCCACTGCCATATGCCATGGAGACAAAACCACAGACATAATGCATTTTGCAAATCCTCTATTCAGATCTATAGAATATTGCTAAAATTAAATCATTGGTCTGTATGAAGAATTTTAATGTCACATGTCCTTCAGCTATGAATAATTCTGAAATGTAAAAACATTTTTAAAATAAAAATTTATACTTCTAAAATTATGATCTTGTGGCTCGTAAAAGTGACCAAAGTTTCTGGTACTTTTCTCATGTTTCTAGATCTCATTGACATAAAAGCCTTTATTCAATTTTACGAAGATCAGGAAAACTGCAGTAAGATGCCGTCGTGTAGGGTGAGTTTATTTTTTATTTTATTTTTTTTTAAAGGAACTGGTCTTGTGTAATAAAAAGAATGTCACCTCATCAAAGCAGGCTGCCATGCGTTGAATGCAATTCAGTTTTACAAAAGATGTGCATTCAAATTTTCTGTGTCAGTTATGTTAAATACAAATTAAAGTTGCTCCATTTCTTACAAAGATTAGTTTTTAATTGATATATGAAATACATTTTTTTACTTTTTCCTGAACACCTCATAGATGTAACCCTATTTAACAGAAATGTAGACATGTGATTCTCCACTTGACAAAACCAACATCCAATACGTTCTTATAAAAAAACCAAATCTCTATTTTTGACTGAACTTGTTGCATTTTATAAAATGGATTCTATTGTATGCTGAAATAAAAATAGCAGTACAACTTTTACAAACCCATAATAGTTTGTGTTTTGCTCAATTCCTTGTTTGAAAGTTTATGTGATTTGTGGCCACTGCTGATACATTAATGTAAAGCTGTGTGTTGAGAACGAATTGGTGGGCAAATGTGTGTAATGAATCCTTACGTGCGTTTTCTGTGCTTACGCGGATGTGGTAAATTACGTACACTATTTGAGTAAGAGAAATATGGAAGATATATTTTTGTTTGTTGGCTATCTTTCCTGTTTGTGTGTGTGTGTTGTTTTTTTAATAAATTAAAAATAGTTTGAATTAAGCCATATTATCACTTCGAGAAAAACTTAGCACACATGGGGCATCAGTACAAAAAGTTCAGTCTTCAAGCTTGAGTGGTATGAACATCATAATCGTTTAGAACGTGATATGTTCAATATTTACTTGCGTTTTCGGACCACAGTTGCAATGAAGAGCCGTAGAGAGTTGAAGTGTTCCATCTCGAGACAAGTCTGTCGCAATGACTGTTGTTCGCCCGTGATGTTGTAGGAATTATGTAATACTAGTAAATATACCCGTCAAAATAATGACGGGGAATGAGCTAAAGCAAACATCTTAACCTTTCAGCATCTGCAGCACATTTAGAAGACTAGAGAACACATTTTGTTTATTCTGAATGAAGTTATATTACCCAATTTTTGTAAAGTTTTGAAAAATATGTATATATAGTATTGGCTTTTTTCAAGAGACGTAATTTATCCTCTTTTCTGTCGAAGGGGAATTTAAAAAAAATTATAAGGGCCTTAGTTCAAGGAATGTAATTTATCCTCTGTCAAAGGGAAACAATCAAACGGCAAATAATATTAATAATAAAATACGTTATATATTTTTTACACTTCACTATATGTTTTTTATTTATTATTTAAAATGTACTTGCAAATTTGATGCGGAACAAAGGTGCTTTATTATTTTTTTTTTAAATTAATGAAGAAAAATATCCCGTTCAACCTCTGATGGATTATAATTAGGATGCATATTGTTTTCAATTCCAAATAATATGAACAACTGCCGATATGAGAAAGTGGCATCACATTTGTCAAATCATTGTAAATAGGGACAATCACAATTGTGCTTATACGTTAAATAATTTTTTTTTAAATAAACAAATAAAAACAAACAAAATCAAACAGAAACTCTGAACAAGAATAATATTAAAATGGAGGGATGTAAAGACCTGGTGGTTCCAGTTATATAACTGATTTTAACAGATATTTAATTGACTTTCATCTGTTAAAAGGCATATGCATTGTAAGAACTGCATCAGACCTTCACATTCCCAGCCACTATATATTAACATTTGTTCGTGTTAAATATTGTTTGACTATACTATGCAGTTCCCTAGGTCTGTCTAATCTTAACACCTCTTCTATATTTATAGGTAAGTTGGATGCTTGCAAATAATCTAATATTGGTATTCTCATTTGTTCATACCTCTTACATTTTAACTATACTGTTCAAAAAAAGAAACGCAACATTATTGCAGTGGTAATGGACACCAAATTTCAAACTTGTATCAAAATTTTATTTTACGGAATTAATGTTTCAAACTTGGCATGAAGAAACTTTCAGACGTTAACAATGAAATGAAGTTCATTAAATTTGGTTTGGACTTTTATCCTTTGCGACTGAGGCCTCCGTTTTAGTAAGGTGTATGGCCTCCTCTAGCCTCTATCAGAGAACGACATCTCCTTGACATGGATCCGATTAGCCGTTGGATCTGTTGTTTTGGGATGGCTGCCCACTCTTCCCGCAGTGCAAGAGACAACTGTCGGAGATTGGCTGAAGCCACGTCTCGCTGGCTGAGTCGTCTGTCGAGTTCATCCCATAAGTGTTCTATGGGGTTCATGTCTGAAGACATGGCTGGCCACGGAATGGTCTGGACGTTGTTGTCAGCGAGGAACTGGGTGGTGAGCTGTGCCACATGAGGTCGAGCGTTATCCTGCTGAAAAATCGACCCTCGTGCAGCCAGAAGTGGAAGGACGTGAGGACGAAGAATTTCAGCGACGTATCGTTGGGCATTCAGGCGTCCTTCAATTTGCACCAGGTCACTTCTTCCCATGATGTTGATCGCCTCCCACATCAGTACACTTCCACCCCCTTGTGGAGGAGCCTCATCAACGCTGTTCTGGGCGTAGCGCTCATGGACTCTGCGGTAAACTCTTCTTCGTCTATCGTGTCGCTAGAGCACAAAAAATGATTCATCACTAAACCAAACCCGTCTCCAGTCATTCCCAACGGTCCATTGACGATGCTGTTTCGCCCACTGCAGTCGGTTCTGGCGATGCCGGTCTGTAAGAACAGGACCTCTGTAGGGTCTTCTAGCCCAAAGACCAGAGTCTTGCAGCCGGTTCCTGACCGTTTGATCTGAAATTCGACGAGCTGCTGACATTGACTGGACTGTGGAGGACGCAGATGCAAGTCGATTCCTGAGGTGACGCAGCCGTATGAAGCGGTCTTCGGCAGGAGTTGTGACTCTGGGTCTTCCACTGCGCGGCCGGTCTGCCACTGAGCCAGTTTCTTGAAATCGCCTCCAAAGGCGACTAATGGTGCTTCTAACCACATTAAATTGTCTGGCCATTACACTTTGTGACTGTCCAGTCTGTAAACGCCCAATGATGATGAGTCGTTGTTCTGTAGTGAGATGAGCCATACTTGCGCATTAAATTTTCAACTGAATTTATTCGAGGAGCGTCAATCTTTTATAAGCATTCAATAATATGGTCAGAGAGATTTGTGTTCAGTAAGTTTCACGTGATTCTCATGAACCTGTCACGAGTTATTGTCAAAAATGTTGTTTTGACCTTGACCTCTTTCATGACCTCACGAATCATGAGGTGAGTACAATTCAGGTAACCACGAGAAGTTAATGACTAGGTGGACACAGTCGATAGGTTGACTGATGTCCAATCAGCGAATATCTTTTATAAAAGTAACAACAAAAAAGTTGCGTTTCTTTTTTTGAACAGTATAAAAATGTTCTATATTATTGTCTTTATTAAGCTTCGTGCAGTTTAGTACAAAGGCCATAAGCGCTCGATTCTTATATAATTCACAGACTTCAAATAAAAAGTGGTTGTGGGATGGGACACTTTTAGAGAATTATATAGTATAATAATAATAATATAATGGGCTTCTTCATGTTTTCTTATAGATGCTAATAGTCATTTTCAGAGCTTAGAATTTATCAACACATCGCTTCAGTTAACAGAGTTCACTTTTTTTCGAATGACAAATTGCGCTCTGATATAACCAAATGACTTACGTCTGGGTTGAAATGACGTGCCTCGCCACAAGAAGGCAAAACTCGCAAAGAAACAAAAAGTAATAAAATAACTGTCTATCCGTCCCTGGTGTTCCCCATGCTGCAAGATCAGATCTTCAATTGTTATCGGCTTGTATCGGTAATTGATCGGGCTGCGTTCTCATAATATGGCGAAGCGACTTTATTTTCTGTCTCTCTATATACGAGTAATAAATACAGGATATATACTGTTCAAAAAAAGAAACGCATAGCTATCCGAGGGCGCGTTTTTATGAGTTTGTAAGTAAAATTTGGTGCTAGGGTATATAAAAACCAGCCTCAAATGTTCTTTATATTGTCAAATGCACGTGTTGACCTGAATTGTGTTCGTTTTTGTAATCGTTACAACGCAGTGGTTGATAAGGTGATTTGTTGTGATGTTACTGCTTTCATAAGGTTATACTGGACACATAAATGAATGGTCAACTCGTTCCAACACAGTGCTGACATCGAGTGAGAATGTAGATGTAATAGACGCGAATGTGTGTACAGTTCTGTTGAGTTGACAAGTCACTCACTCAATCATAGTTAGAAGTCAATAAAGGATAGACTGCTGATGACGTTTCATACATTTAATAATGGACGTACACTTCGACATCATGATTACAGTCACTTGAACAGGTTGGCAAAAAATCATCGTATACTTGGAAAAATGGGTGACAATATCAGATGTACATTTATGTGGCATGAAAATATAATGGAACGATAGTAGGCAAGCACTCAATATTCTGGTTGTCTATCGTCTCATGCTTCAACTGACTAATCGCGTCAGTTAAGGTGGATACATAATCATCAACAATGGTTCACTGTCAGAACCTTCTCCTGGCTAAGTTTCTCAAGCCGTAAATTCATCAAATGTTTATAGCAACAATGTTAAACCACAGTAGTGGGTTTTTCATAATACATAGATCTCTGTACCATCATCAGATAATAGGACCTTTTCTGTTCTCCGACGATGATCCGCTTACAATGGCGGGATCCAGAAAATGGCTCTCCTCCGTGAGCTTCGCTCACCCAGGATGAAAAATTATGAAGCAGAATTAATTCGTAATTCGTACATAAATGTCCTCATTGGGCTTCTATACATTTCTGCTATCAATAAGGCTGGTTACATCGAGTGATCTAGTGCTGCTAGATAACACGTCATCTTCATCTGTAATCAACAATCCTAGATGTACGATAATACGTCTCCCATCTAGGCTTAGCAAAAAAGTTCAGCAAAAAAGTTTTGGTTTTACCTGGCTTTAGGAAAACACACACAAGCGAATAACGCACGCCATTCCTTGGCGTTAATAATGAACATTAGGAGAATCTCTGATACTACAGTCATACAGAGAAACAATCTCCTTCCTAGAATAAATCACAGAGACCAATCTTCAGGCATTCTAATCGACCAGCCCATAGCAGTGACGACATGACAGCCGCTTCTCTGTCGACACCCAAATCGACGCATGCGCAGAAATGCCTTTGACCCCAGAGTTCAGCTCAAAAATAGACCGAAATAGAAATACAAAGATACAAAGATATAAGACCGAATCACCTTAAATAGTCAAGGAATAAATATAAATTCGGGCCATAAACATTTTAAGCAAGACCAATCTGTTTCTGGCCATACCAGACGCAAAATGACGTAAATCTAGTATTCATACGCCAGATTGAGACACAAGAACAGATAACCCATATAACCGAATATAACATCGATCAATCAGGGTTCTGTCCCTTAGACTAAGAATCATTGATTCTTAAATAAAATACTTTTCATCAGACAAATAGTTATACTTTACATTTGTATGCCTACCAACAGTAATCTGCGCGTCACAGTGGTCAATAGTGTTTATGACGCAATTTTTGACCACAGCTCATGTTGCGCGCACGTGAAAGCAACAAAATTTGGGGTGAACACTATTCACTGACTACGCAACTGAAACCCTATAAAAGGATAACGCTACACAAAAAAAATTCAGTTCATTTTCAAGCAGACATTTATGGCGTCTCTATCGATAAATTTAAGGAACATTGCTATTGGCCGACTGCATGCAGGCGAAAGTCAATGTCAGGTTGCCAGGCATCTAAACGTGCATCACAGTACCATCAGTCGACTTTGGCACCGGTTCCAAGCCACTGGCTCAGTTGAAGACCGGCATCGCAGTGGACGACCCAGAGTTACAACAGCAGCATAGGATCGCTTTATTCGGCTTCGTCACCTCAGAGGCAGATTTACAACAGCTTCCTCAATTGCCCAGTCATTCATTGCCTGCAGGACGTCATGTGTCTGATCAAACTATCCGGAAAAAGACTGCATGACGCTGGACTTTGGGCACAACGACCTCACCGAGGACCTGTCCTTACGCGCCGCCATCGCCAAAATCGACTTCTTTGGGCCAACCAGCATCGTCCCTGGGCAACTGACAATCAATGGAGACATGTCTGGTTTAGTGACGAATCTTTCTTTTTGTTGCAGCGTCATCATTGACGGCGTAGTGTCTACCGTAGGCGAAATGAACGTTTTGCCCAAAATTGCGTTGATGAAGCTCCACCGCACGGTGGTGGAGGTGCAATGGTGTGGGGAATGATCAGTTACAACGGAAGGAGTCAATTGGTGCACATTGAAGGAGGCTTGAATGCGCAACGATACGTCAATGAAATTCTTCGACCCCATGTCCTTCCACTTTTGGCTGCCCAAAGGTCTGTGTTTCAACAGGACAACGCCAGACCCCATTGTGCACGGTTGACCACGCAGTTCCTGACTGCCAACAACATTCTCACCCTTCCCTGGCCATCCCTGTCTCCAGACATGAGTCCGATTGAGCACCTGTGGGATGAGCTGCATAGACGTGTTTGTCGCCGAGACGTTGCTCCAGCAAATCGTCGTGATCTGTTCCAGGCACTCCAGGAAGAGTGGGCAGCCATCCCACAGGCCCACATCAGACGTCTGATCGCATCCATGCCCAGGAGATGCCAGTCCGCTGATCGATGCAAGAGGAGGCCACACGCCATACTAACGGGAAAGCCCGTACGCCAAAAAACTCTCGTGACCCAGATGCAAAACAACTGTCAATTGATTGGTTGAACCCTAAGGTATTCGTGTGTACAATTTGAACAATTAACTCATTAAATTAAAAAAGTTATTGAATGTCAAAATTATGGCTATGTGTGTGCCTTCAGTAGCTATGCGTTTCTTTTTTTTTTTTTTTTTTTTTGAACAGTATAGTTCCTACACTTTTTTCTGATGTCGTCATTTCTCATCCGGTATTTTCTGATAACATTAATGGCTCTTCTTAAACATTTCATTTCGCATGGTGTGATTTTCCTCTCCTGTACTCTGGTCAGGAATCATGTTTAACACTGATAGCAAATAATTGGTAATAATATATTGTTTATCACTTGTCTTTTAGTTTCCATAATGACATGCTGAATAACTTACAAAATGAGCATAGATCAGTTAACATATTAGCATTAATATCTTCTTTATTTTTACTTATCACCAGATTGAAAAGGCCTTACACCATGACGTCAAGCAAAAAGGATGTCCAGTTCTACTGTGCATGGTTCTGTCCCTTTGCACAAAGGGCATGGGTAGCTTTGTTAGAGAAAAACGTGGATTTTGATTACATAGAGACAGACCCTTACAATAAGACACCAGGTACGGGCAATCATATGATGAACTTTCTAGACATATGGTGTGAAATATAACGATCGTGTTAATTAGATTCGTCGGTGAGTAAGACGACAGAAATAAGTGGTGGTGTGTCACATAATTTTGGGTCGCTCTCTTGTCCACTACGGCCGTATTCTGTGACAGTGTTGTGCTGACTAATTACGTGCTTTTCAGTGGTCGGCACCCTTTTCTTCATCTGGTATGTAGCAGATATTTAGTATTTTCAGACATTCTTACACTCCTCTCAGTGATAAGTCGACATGTCTGTTTTGTTACCCAATCTTCCCTGCTGGGAAAGGAACGGAGGAGATAATATTAACCGACAATCATTTTGGTTAATCTCGGGTGTGGCCGACATCAGACTACAGATTAACACTAAAATCGCCCCAACGACTTTGGTTAAGCAATGATAAGGCGAACGTGTTACACTTGCCAAGATGGTAAAGAGTCGAATTTTTTTTTTGCGCAAGAGACGAATAGAGAGATTACTTGTCTGTGCGACACATTTTGGACAGACATGAATTACATCATCATTTCCTGTCCACCTGTTTCAAAGACATTACTTTAGAGGAAAGTAAGATGTTACATCTGAAACACATTGTCGAAAGAGTTTACGGACTTGTCACTTCCATATATGGGAGACGTGACCTTTTGCATCACGCATATAATTTTCCAGGTGAAGTATTTTTAATTACCCCACCTAAATATGTAATTTTGAAACGATTGGCGAGGGTTCGAAATAGAGGAACCGCCAAATTCCTGATAGGACTCTGCCTAAATTGTAACCAACAACTGCGGGAGAGGCAAAGGGCCATACAATCTGAAACTTTAGCCAGATTAGAACACTGTGAGAATCGCTTGCCAAGATGACAACCAGACTGCCAGAGTTAAGACAAGACACAAGATTCATAAATCGGACCGGACCATTGTTTGAGAAATTTTTTAGGCCCAGAAAAAAAAACTCTACAATTTTAACAAGGAAAATCGGAATCTTAGGAATCTGGAACGCGGAGTCACAGTGAGAATTTATTGTTAAAGTAACTACCCCCAAGAACACGTGTAAAAGGCATCTACAAGTGCCTTAACCTACTTCTCTGAGCAAATATCTGTGAGCCGAGATTGGCGTAAGTTGTACATCTTACATTCTATATTTTTCATTACTAACATGTGAACTAATATGTATATATTACCATGTGAATATTAATATGTGAAAATTGCTAGTAGATGTCCAAGTCATTTGAGGCTGGCAACCTCAGCAAATAGAATGATGATTTCTTGAACCACCACTGCTAGGGCTGGTGACTGCTTTAATGCTAGTTTTCTAAAGAGAACTAAAAGACATAGGTGTCCCTATGGAACATGGAACATATGTAGCAGGGAGGGAAAGATGAAAAAAATGATGTACATTCTAGGATTATATATAACCGTACTTACCTAATAGTATTTTCAGAGCTAGTAAACCAGTGAAATGTCTATGTAAAATGACATATTAGGGAAAACTTCCAAAGAAACAATAGATAAGATATCCCTGATTACCCCGATCGGTATATTGATAGGGCTGCAAATAGGATAAAAGTAAAATTTAATAGGAAATTAAAAAAACAAAAAAAAAATGTTCTTTTTATTGATAAAAAAATCCAAATACTAATAGAGATAAAAATAGGGAGTTTGATCAATGTCTTCGCCATCGCCCGCCCCCCTGATGTCTTTACGCAGGTTTTTGGATTGCAGAAGGCACTATTCTGGTTGTCTGATAACGCAAAGTGAATGTTAACAACCAGTAGTGGGTTTTTCATAATACATACGATCTCTGGGCCCCTCCCGTGAGCTTCGCTCTCTGCTCAATATTACATAAGCTTTCAAACTCCGTCCTTGAAATTAACAGCATAAACCCCCTTGCTTTAGGAAATTTTGTAACATCGAACAGCCAAGGCGTGTTTCGTTCACCTTTCTAGAAATAAATCAAGAAAGAATGAGAGAGAAATGCGGATATGGAGCTGACCAGAAAGAGAGGAAGTCAAGGAATTAATAGAAACGACATGCAACATCTGGTTTCTGGCCTCACTTACGGTAACGCAACGCAGTGCGTGACCCATTTTGGGTTCTACTTAAATATACTTTTCTTCAGAACCAATAGTTATAATTATTTGTAAAACAGTACTGTGCACTATCCAGTGACGCATTTTTGACCAAACGCGCACGTGAAAGCAACAAAAATTTGGGGTATTCGTGTGACACCACTGAGCTAGCACTGAAACTACCCCCCGTTCCCACCAGACTCATACTAAAACCGAACAACCTACACCCCCCCCCCGAAAGGCGAAAGTCAATGTCACTTGTTTTGATTTCCCCCACCCACTGCTATAAACACCCAAGAGTCTTAGAGCATGAGATCGCGGGTAGTAAAGAGGCCAAACACAGCTTCCTCAGACCTGCAGGATACGTCAAGCTCGTATTCCTTCCGCCATCGCCAAATCCACCCCCCAAACCAGCATTGTTATTGTGCTGGTTAGTTGGACGGAATCTTCTTTTCATGAAATGGCGAAACGTTTTGCCCAAAATTGCGTTTTCCGCCACGGTGGTGGAGGTGACAATGGTGTGGGGAATGAAGTTTCAACGATGGAGTCAATTAAAGAAGCGCAACGATTACGGAAATTCTTCGGACCCCAACACTTTTTGGGTCTGCCCAAAGGGTGTGTTTACAAAACAGGACAACGGCCTGGACCCAAATTTGTGCACGGTTGGACCACGCAGTTCCTGACCCAACAACTACCCCTTACCATGCCATCCTGTCTCCAGACAATTGAGATCCGAATTGAGCACCTGGGGCAATTGCTCAGCAAAATCGTGTGATTTTCTGGTTCCTGGCACTCCAGGAACCCCCTATCACCCAAATCAAATGTATTTTCGCATCCATAGGGCCAGTCGCTGATCGATGCAAGAGGAGGCCACACGCCAACGAAAGCCCCGTGCCAAAATACCCAAATTGATTGGTTGAACCCTAAGAATTCCCCCCCCCCCCCACACGATTACTCATTTAAATTAAGTTATTGAATGTCAAAAATTATGGCTTGTTTGTGTGCCTTCAGAAGCCCCCCCTATGCGTTTCTTTTTTTTTTTTTTTTTTTTTTTTTTTGATCAGTTACCTTGTTCCCCACATTTTTTTCTGATGTTCGTCATTTCTCAAATCCGCCATCCCCCCCCCAAATGCATTTCATTTCCATGTGTGATTTTCCTCCCTGTACTACTCAAGGAATCATGTTTAAACTCTGATAGCAAATAAATTGGTAATAATATTGTTTATCCACTTGTCTTTTAGTTGCTCCCATATTGACATGCTGAATAACTGACCCCCTAAATGAGCATTAGATCAGTTAACAAAATAATATTTCTTTAAATCACAATGATAAAACCCCCAGGCCTTACACCCCCCCCTGGGACGTCAAGGCAAAAAGGATCCGAAATATAGAGGGACTAAAATTGATTTCTAGTCATAATGGTGTCAATATGGAACGATATTAATTAGATTCAGTAATAGCGTAAGTGGTGGTTGTGAGCCCCCCAATAATTTGGGTCGCTCAGGTTTTGAATTACAAAATTACGCTTTTCAGTGGGTCGGGCAATGTAGCAGATATTTAGTATTTTCAGAATTGTTAACTCCTCTCATGAAAAGTACCCAATCTTTCCCTGAAAAGAGGAGGAGATAAATAACAAATCATTTTGGTTAATCCTCCTGTGGCCGACTAGACTACAGGATTAACAACCTAAAATTGACTTTGGTAAGCAATGATAAGGGGCGAAACGTGTTACACTTGCCAAGATGACAGTTCGAATTTAGTCTGGTGCGGAACCCCCTTTGGTACCTCCTTTTCATCATTTTCCTGTCCAAAAAGACATTTACTTTGAGGCATAATAAGATTCCCCATTGAAACACAGTCGAGAAGAGTGTAAATATCACGCATATAATTTTTCCAGGTGAAGTTATTTTTAATTACCCCACCTAAAGCATGTAATTTTGAAAATCGATTGGCGAGGTGATTCGAAATAGGGAAAACCCCAAATATTGGACTCTGCCTAAATTGTGAACCAACAACTGATTTTAGCCTGATTAGATACTCCTGTGAGTAGGATCGCTTGCCAAGGACCCAGAGTTAAGGACATCACAGATTCATTAAATCGGACCGGACCCCCTTGTTTTGAGAAATTTTTTTGGACCACTCTACAATCCTTAACAAAGGAATCTTAGGAGAATCTTGGAACGCGGAACATTGTAGTTTATTGTTAAAGTAACGACCCCAGAACCACGTGTTATAAGGCATCTACAAGTGCCTTAACTTTCCTTTGAGCAAATTATCTGTGTAAGTTTGGCGTAAGTTGTACATCTTTACCATTTCTATATTTCCCATTAAACTAACATGTGAAAAGAATGCATCTATTTGGGTGAATATTAATATAAATTTGCTAGTTAGATCTGTCCAAGGTCATTTGCCAACCTCAGCAAATACGTGTGCATTTTCTTGTTGATGCTTTAATGACTAAAAGTGAACTATAAAGACAGGTGTCCCTATGATAAAACATAAGATTAAAATGATGTACATTTCTATATTTAGACTTACCCTTTAACAAGCCAGTGTAAAATGTACCAATGTAGTAAAGATCTTGAATTAGACAGTGCTCAATGTTCTTCGCCATCGCCCGCAGTTTTGAGAAGCCTTAACGCAAAGTTAAATAGTGTATGGTAACCTCTCTCAATTTTTACAATTGCTTTCTTACTCCGTCCTTTGAAATTAACTCTATAACATTTTGTAATCCATGTACAAAGGGAGGAGTAACGGAGGGAGTGACAGAAAGAGGACGGAAAGTATTAATAGAACGACATGCAAGGGCCTCTCTTAGCACGTTCGAGGACTTTGCTACTAGCATTATTTGGAAAAGCTGTGCATATCCACTACAAACCACCTGCCCACCCCGTTCACTAGTATCGCAGTTTGAATGTATAAACACTTAGATTGGGAGACGGTAGTAAAAACACACAGACAAGCTCGTATTTCCTGTCTAGTTGTATTTTCTGATGAAATGCAAACGCGTTGCTTCATTTTGAAAAAGAACGAGAGAGGGAGGGAAAACGGTGGTGGATTTAAAGAAAAGAAAAAGATTACGGCTAACTTGGAAATTTGAAGATACCCACTAATGTGTAGGGCTGGAGATGGCGAAAGTGAAACCTAGAAGGATAGATAACAGGTGGCCCATGGAACATCGATGCAGAATAAAATAAACGAAAGGACAGTGACAATAAAATGATAATACTTGTTTATTAGAATATCATATTCCACATTATGATATATTATCCTACCGTAGAAAGAAAAGTATGTTATTTGAAGAACTGAAGAGGGAAAAATACAAAGATGAAAATTATGATAAGGAGAGAAATAAAAATATAACGACTATATGACAGACAGTCGTCTGATCAATAATTGCCTTTTCTCATTAAAAACGCTTGGATAGTAACAGAAATATTGTAAAGAAAAGACAGAGACAGACGCATTGATGTCCTCACTCAACTTTGTCAGTCTTGGGAGAGGGGGAACATTACATTTTTTGAAAGTGTAATTTATTTTGAAAAAGAGGCAAGTGGGCATAATATAATTTGATTGGCTGTGGTAGAATAGACTAATGGTAGTAATAAAAACGATTTGAAGCCAGCGTTAGTTGCCACTTGAAGATAAAGATTGCAAAAGTAGTGTTATCATCAGACGCAAGGCATTCATGACCAATGCCTTCGCTGTTCTGCACCAGTGGCGATCTTAGTGTGACCATTGATCGCCGGTTAACCTACAAATTGTGCATTATTTCATTGATGCGGTAAGATAAACATTTATATAAACATTATTATTGAGATGTATCTGTATTATTGAATGTGTATGCAGTATTGACGGGTAGAGGCAAAACCAGAAAGGCGCCAAACTCAACACTTTGTGTTATGCCACAAGTGATATTAGGGAAGATTACCATTTCTTTTAAAAGCCAGGCAGGCTTACTTAAACTGTGGGAGAGAATGAAAAGACATAGTTGGAAATAAAATAGGACATTATTATGATTGGAAGGCCAGAAAACCACTGGCCGTCTTCAGCAAGTCACAGTGTTTTCACATGACTTCATAAAATTAACTATAATTTTCCTATGAAAGGAATGTATCAAACTGATGATTGAAATTTACCTGAGTATGAAGCTGTCACCCCATCAGATAGGAACGATAGCTATTTATATAGCCATAGAAACTGATCTTGAAACTGTTGATAATGCTTAGTTGGTTAGGGAAGGAGAGATATGTTTGAAATACTGAGGAGGCCTTAATCCTCTTATTTTCAGGGTTCCATGTTAAAACATTCAGTGAGCCATACAAGAATTATTGAATCTGCACGTTCGAGGCAATAAGTATCTGATTGCCCAAAACTCTGAAGCGTGCTGTAGCAGTGTCTATACTTTGCAGTCGTGAAGACTATCGTTTGGGAGAAAGACCACAGTGCTCCAGGACTTGAAGATAAGAACCATCCACGGGTTCATGATTTTTCACTTGACATAATCTCTCCAGTAATAAATCAACACAGCGTTCTTGAGGTGATGAACACAATCGTTCCTCATAAGAGTGACCCTTTATAAAATTTAGTGCTTTACCAGGACATTCCAAGTCATAGACATTTTCATATTATAATAGACAAGTTGTCTTTTTTAACTCACATTACTGTAAATAAATTTCCATTCTATTTTGAGTTTTAAACATTCCTGTACCCAAGAAATTGAGGTACAGGAAATTAAAATTGTAAAAAATTGTTACTCAAACTTTAACCATTGATTTGTTTAATCATTTTCATTGAGTTACATTAGTGGTTGTTCATTGTTACATCATTCTCTCTAGCTATAACATATAGACATTTACCCTTCTTCTTGCGACATCTTTGCTGATTACACCGTCAGACGAGTTCTCTATGGATGAATTCCTGTTGTTTGACTCTTTACTCCATATAGCTTTGAGTTTAGTGTTGACATTGGGCCAGTAAAACTGTAGGGACAGTCCTGTAAAATATTTGTTCGTTTATCCACATGCACAACCTTTACATAAAAAAGTAGGCTGAGGATTGAGGTCGTAGGGTGGTAGCAGTCAGGTACCCTGAGAACAAGCATCTTCAGCTATTAGACCCAGGGACTTGCATAGCTGACCTCATTCTGTAGACAAGTAATATTTATCTCAGTAACATTTAAACCCACCACATTTACTTTAAAAATAATGAAAGTTTTTAAGCTTTTCAACCGGTGTAGACGTAAATGAAAACAGATTCAATCTATATTGTGCACATTTTTCAACCAGTGTAGATGTAAATGTAAACATATTCTATCTATAATATTAACTTTTTCATTTGAATGTAGAGTAAATATAAAGCTATTCAATTTAAATGTAAAGAAATGTTTTCTCTCGAGGTATTAAGCTTAATTCTCATCAAGGGTAAAGTCTGAGGTAGATAGGATGGTGGAATAGGAGGATAGGGACACATACGTATGTGTCGGGAAACTCAATACTCAGAGGGTATTCGTTTCTCTTCTTTTACCATACTAGTTGGTGGTACCAGTTGAGGGTACTATCTCTGGAACAAGAAGGATACAAGTGGCCTGAAGTCGAAGCTATGCACCATCATCAGACGGGGCTTAAAGACGAGGGACCAGCTTCGTAGACTCTCCCTGACATTTCTGGGAACGTGCTGCGCCCTACAACTTTGACCAGTGACGAGCGGGATCAGCGATCCAGTCTACCAAGAACCAAAACATCAGAAGGAGCATAACCGTCACTAACAGCTAAGTAACACATAAAAGCTGCCAAGTGACTCCTTTACAAACTGCCATTACATCCCACAGTGATGATAATTTTCTGATAAATCATTATTCTTTTTTTTTAAACTTGTTAAAACCTAAGTGATTATTAAATTTGTTGTTTGTAAATATACAAATTTAACGCCGATTTAATCATTTTGAATGTACTGTATGTTTGTTTCAGTAAATTTGCTAAATATACTCTAGACAGAGCTATACCAGAATAAGAAGAATTCCACTGAGTAAATCAGGGTGGGGGGGCTTGAACGAGCTGAAATAAATCATTTCATAACCCTTTCTTCACAAAAGGCGACGGATCAGATATAAGTTGGGACCCAAAGATGCAGCAATAGAATAGAGAATGCAGTAAGCGACCCATAGCGTGACTACTTGCATCAGGGTCAGCTAACCAGACAGCTCAAGTGACCTTGACCTCTTATAAGCTAATGCTTGTCATACACACAGCTAGAGGCGAACTACGATTAGTTTGAATTTTTTAACCAGAGCTGCAGCCATCCACAGCTCAAGTGCAATGAGCAAATTAAAGGGAAGTTACAATGACAATTTTAAACACGAGAAATAGTAGCATACATGTCCGTGTAACCGGTTTGAGACTCGGGAAACTGCTACGACTGACAATGATTACTCCTAGTTGCAGTAAACTTTTAAAATAACTATTCAGAACTTCTTGACAGATTTTAGATGAGATAAGACACTAATCATTTGTGTCTGGGTTGATATTTCACATGGTGGTCACAATTTGTGAGTATTATGTATAGTATTTTAAATGAATGAACAGTGCAGCACCCCCAATGACAACCCCCTGGAACCGCCACTGGCTAACATACAGAAGCCCATTAAAATATCTAGCCCTAGGCCCATTCATTTTTTCACCGGCCGTGCCTGGTCAAGCGAACCTGGTTTATAATTGGGGTCAAATTTACATAAAGTTTGAGGTTTGTCGTGAAACGAGTGTGTGTAACCCCACTACTTTGTTAAATCATTATGTCGGGATACAAATTTGCCCCAGCCAATCAACGCACAGTTGCTGAGCCGGAATAAATTAAAAGAAGTTACGCCAGGAAAAAACTTAAGCCCTGTTTTTTTCGGATGTGGGTCGCGGCCATCTTGTTCACGCAAAATGGCGGAAAAAAAAACAGAATAAAATTAGGCTGTACGACGCTTGGGACTAAACTGCAGGAAACCAATCAGCTTGCCCCTCCAGGAACCAACCAAAAGCTTTGCTTAAGCATTCATCTACCTATATAATCGGGCGAGATTTTATGCAAAAGCACGCAACCCAACACGAAGCCAGAGAGACGACCGACTGAATAAGAGGAGCTGTCAACTTTGATTTATAGCTTACCTGGAGTGCATTGACCTGCAGCCTGCTTCACTAAGTCGAGTCAAAACCTGGCCGGTTTAAAAAATCTTAGAGGGTAAATATAATTCACTATAAACTGGTAGGAAAATAGGTACAGCAGGTCTATAATGTTGGTATTTGTTGTGTGTCATTTATAATACCTACACCTGTATATATTTAATATATTTTGGTTCACTATGAATGTATCAGGTTACTGATTGTATCTTGGGGCATTAGGTATAAGGATTGTATTTCCTGATATGGATTGATGAAGACGAAGACTAATAGGACTCATACTTCAACCTATTGTCTCCTATAACTTCAGTCTATTATCTCAGATAAAACCAACTGAAATATAACCAAAACAGTCCTTGTTAGGACTCAATCTATTGTCTCCTATAACTCAATCTATTGTCTCCTATAACTTCAGTCTATTATCTCAGATAAAACCAACTGAAATATAACCAAAACAGTCCTTGTTAGGACTCAATTATTGTCTCCTATAACTCAATCTATTGTCTCACATAACTTCAGTCTATTATCTCAGATAAAACCAACTGAAATATAACCAAAACAGTCCTTGTTAGGACTCAATCTATTGTCTCATCTAACACCAATCTATTGTCTCCTATAACTCCCACCTGATATATCACCAAACAGTCCTCGTCTCCTATACTCCTATCATAAGAACATAACAATATTGTTAGGATATATGTTACCAGCTTGTATAGCACTTGTCAGAGAGGGCCTGGTATATTATAGGGGGAAGGAAATGGTTGTATCACACCTAGGTGTACATATTATTGGATGTATTCTTGATACCACAAAAGATGACTTCTATGAAGCACTTCTAAGTACCATCAACACAATACCCAAGCATGACATAATAGCAGTCATGGTTGATTTTAACGCCAAAGTAGGTGACAACAACGATGGAGTACAAAGATATCTCGGTACTCATGGCATAGGCTGTATGAATCAAAATGGCGAAAGACTTCTAGAACTTTGTGAAATATCAAACCTCGTTGTGGCAGACACCATCTTTCCACATAAGAATATCCACAAGATAACATGGAATTCACCTGATGGCAGAACTAAGAACCAGATAGATCACTTCTGCATAAGCGCTAAATTTCGCTCATCAGTTCAAGACGTCAGAGCATACAGAGGTGCAGAGATCGGAAGCGATCATAACCTCTGCAAAGCTAAAATGAGAATTAAACTGAAGAAGTTATACCAACCGAATAAAAATAGAAGAATAGATGTACACAGACTGCAAGAAAATAATAAAAAGGAAAAATATAATGTCAAAATGAACAACTATTTCGATGCTTTAGGCAAAATTGACAACGATATCACCACCAAGACAATCGATACTAAATGGGAACAACTGAGAACAGCAATGACAGAAGCAGCTGTAGCGACCACCGGATACCTAGTACATAAAAAGAAAAAATGGATGAGAGAAGATACTTGGGATAAAATACAAGAAAGGAAAACAGCAAAACTTAAACTACTAGCGGCAAGTACACATAATGCAGTTGAATCTTGCAAACTAACTTAACTTGTTAAATAAAGAAGTGAAGACAAAAAAACTCGAAGAGATAAAAGACATTTCATCAATGAACTGGCCGTAGAAAGCTGAAAATGCTGCAAGAACTGGTAATAGTAGGTGCCTTTATATCAAATTACAAAAACAAAAGACTATGTCACCAGCCTACTGCTATGGAAACACCTGTTAAAGGTAAATTAGGGAATTCATTACCAACAGAAAAAGAACAAATGAAGAGATGGGCTGAGCACTTCATGGAGGTGCTAAACAGACCACCACCAACAGTAACACCTGATTTTAATAATGAAACATCCACAACCACTTTGCCAATATCTTGCGATGAATTCACGCTGGACGAGATCAAACAAGCCGTTAAAAGATTAAAAAATTTTAAAGCTGCTGGAGTTGACGAAATTTCAGGGGAAATGATTAAAGCAGTTAATGACAACAACCTCTTGAGAATTTTAGATATTATAAATGAAGTATGGAGAGAAGAACAACCACCACAAACAATGGAAAGACAGTATTATTG
Organism: Oreohelix idahoensis; assembly: GCA_024509875.1. Taxonomy (NCBI): domain Eukaryota; kingdom Metazoa; phylum Mollusca; class Gastropoda; order Stylommatophora; family Oreohelicidae; genus Oreohelix; species Oreohelix idahoensis. The sequence continues at coordinate 346,423 of JAMPIV010013758.1, read as the reverse complement.
TAAAGTTACCGAAGAAAGGTGATCTATCAGACTGTAATAACTGGCGTGGTATATCTCTATTATCAGTACCTGGAAAATTATTATGTTGCATGATGTTAGAAAAACTTAAATTGCATGCTGACGAAAAGATCAGAGAAGAACAAGCGGGTTTCAGGCCGAAAAGATCATGTATTGATCAAATATTCACACTAAGAACAATTATAGAAGAATCAGTGGAAAGGCAATCGCCACTTATTATCACCTTCGTCGATTTTCAAAAAGCCTTTGATAGTCTACACCGCCCATCATTGTGGAAGATACTTATGGTTTTCCAACAAAATATGTGAATATAATCAAAGCGCTATATGACAATGCAAGATGTTGTGTTAGAACAAATAAAGGGAATACAGAATGGTTTACAGTAGAAACAAATAAAGGGAATACAGAATGGTTTACAGTAGAAACAGGGGTGAAACAAGGCTGTATTATGTCACCACTACTTTTTGGAATAGCTATTGATTGGGTTATGAGAAACTATACCCACAATGAACAATTGGGTATAAAATGGACAAATGGAAAATTCCTGGGGGACCTGGATTTCGCAGATGAGGTAGCATTCTTAAGTTCAACACCAAGACAATCCCAAGAAGCAATAAATAATTTGTGTCATCTCTCGGTTAAAATTGGTCTCCAAATAAATGCCTCTAAAACTAAAGCTATGAACTTTTCTAACGAGACCTTTGATATCATCTTGAACGGGGAAAAACTACAGAAGTTGAAAGTTTCAATTATTTAGGCAGTAAAATGACTCAGGATGGTGACACAACAAGAGAAATCCATACTAGAATTGCTTTGGCAGCTAGCGCCTTCAATAGATTATCTAACATTTGGAAATTACGATCATTGATTATACATACCAAGCTTCGTCTGTTTAATTCAAATGTTATCTCAGTGTTAACATACGGCTGTGAGAGTTGGAAAATAACAAAATCATTGTAGAACAAGCTGAATACATTCGAGAACAAATGTCTTAGAAAACTCATGAACATCAGTTGGAAAGAATTCAAGACTAATCGACAAATAAGAGAAGACTCTAGGCAGAAATATGTCTCCGACTATATAAGGAAAAGACGATGGTCATATATCGGTCATGTCCTACGAATGCAAAACAACAGAATACCACTACAGGCGCTAACTGTGGTTCCTGAGGGTAAGCGGAAAAAAGGAAGACCAAAAGAAACACTCAGAAGAACAATAATAAGAGAAGGAAGAACGTTGGGCCTAAATAATGTGCAAGAGCTAAGAGGAGTGGCGTAACAACGAACAACCTGGAGAGCACTGGTTTCTGCCTTATGCGCCGTGTTTGGCGCTTAAAGAATTTATTATTTATTATTATTCATGTATTGAATTTATATTATGGGATGTATTCATGTATTGAATGTATTCATGTATTGAATTTATATTATTGAATGTATTCATGCATTGAATTTATATTATTGAATGTATCCATGCATTAGTTTATCAGAAAGAATGTTTTGCAAGTAGACACCTGTCTTGTCTCGCTATTGCTAAATCATACTGAGCCATGTTGTCATTCATCCTACATGCAGACACCTGAGACACGCTCATTTCACCCACACTAGAAATAGGTGGGCTTGAGGACAGAAATTAGCCCCTATTTTTCTTTGTTACAGGTTTTATTCGTGTCATCAAAACTGAGATCGTGGGTCGTCAATCCAGCTGCCTGGAACTCCGCAGGAGCATAGAGGTTGCACAGAATCTACATCTTTGGTCCCCCTCAGTCTTGGGTGGGCTAAAGGAACGATCCTCAGCCGTTGTTGTGTGAACCAAACAAAGAAGAACAGACCTTAGAGAGATGAGTACACATTAGTACCATTTCTGTCAGCATTGTGAGCAAAAGTTAGTGTCAGTGACGAGAAAGTTATTTAGCGTAGAAAGAGACAAGATTAACAGCGTAGCTAATAAATGTTATAGACGTAATTAACAGCACAGCTGATACATGTACTATAATTGAATAACAGCACAGCTGATATAATTTTTGTTCCTATAATTGGAAAACTTGTTGTAATATATTTATATATCTATATAATTATAAATATTTGTAAATCATATGTAAACTTACAAATCCATTACATTCCATTTTTCAACATTCACCCTTCAGCACAAGAGTAGATAGTGTATATACTAAATAAATAATAAGGAAATTGTATTTGAAGACTTGTCAATTTTATCATTGTTAAGTAAAATCTGTTTCCTCGTCTTAATATCACAGTTAGTTACACAGCGGAAGTGGCAAGTTATGTCGGTCTCCTCTCTACTAATGTTTCGAGATCAGATCATTCACAGCCGTAACTAATTCGTGATACCAGTAGTTCTCTCAGACACTGGGACTTCACCATTTTCTGCAGAAATGCTATTTCTGTAATTGTCAGTACTATACTGATCCAAGAGCTAAATAAAAACATCACGCCACAAGGTTTCATATTAAATACTGAGAATTATATAATTTACCCATAACAGATTAGTTACTTTAATCCAGACTGCAAATTACAATGTCCTGAATTTTGCAAGGTTAACGTTGTTTATTACAGTGATATGCTATATTTATAACCAGATATTGTTTGCTCAATTCAGAATTTTACTTCTTCTAATTTAGATTTTTTAACATTATCTAATTTACATTCTTCTTCTAAGTTACAATTAACTGATGGTTAATTAATAATTCATTCATTACCCTTTAGCTTCTTATGGAGTATACGCGAAAAACTCACCTGTATTGTGACATCCATTCAATCTTGGAGCCACATTTGAAATGTACATTTACAACGTATCGTGATCACCGTACCAAAGCACAATCTACAAGAATAGCTAACAGATAGTTATCTGAACATTTTGAGCATTTAGGCGGTGTGTTGTGACCCGTCGATGTAATTTGAAGATAATGATAATAGTAATCGCAACTTTTAATTCAGCCCATTAAAACTAATTAAACAACGTGGTTTTTGTAATAATAAAAATTATTATTATTATTAGTATTATTACTTTTATTATTAATATAATCACTTTTATTATTAATATAATTAATTTTATTAATATTAATACTGTTATTATTAATATTATTACTTTTATTTTTAATATTATTACTTGTATTATTAATATTATTACTATTATTATTAATATTATAACTTTTATTATTAATATTATTACTTTATTATTAATATTATTTACTGTTATTATTAGTTTATTACTTATTTTATTAATATCATTACTTTTATTATTAATATTATTACTTTTATTATTAATATCATTATTTTTATTATTAATATTTTTACTTTTATTATTAATTTATTAATTTTATTATTAATATTATTACTTTTATTATTTATATTATTACTTTTATTATTATTAATATTATTACTTTTATAATTGATATTATTACTATTATTATTATATTGTTATATTTTTGACGTGACATTAAGAGCGATGTATACTTGTGGTATCCTTGTTTGCCTTCTGATGGTGGTTAATTATGGTGAATAAAGAAAAAACACACCACATACACACACTTTGGCAAACCAGTAGCCATTGTCAAAAATTTTAGGCAAAACAGCAGTTTGAATTTATTGGACCCTGATGGTAATGGTAAAGATAGTCTCACATAAGATATTGTTGCTGGGGAGTGAAGTGTTAGAGACTTTGATGTACAGCACAAAGTCTCAGCTTTTATTAGGTGGGATGACCTGTAGCCATCCTCACTGCCTTTACCTTCTGTAGCTCAAGAGCAGAGTCAAGTACCCACTTAGAGCAGAGTTGACTGCAGAATCTGATCATTACAAACACAAAGTTCCCCCATAAGCGCATACATGCATACACTAGATGTGAACCAACCAAGAATGAGAAGTCAGTGATCGACTATGTCATTGTTCGGAGAAGCTCATTCAGATATGTCCGAGATGCAAGAGTCTGGAGGGGGCCAGAGATTGGAAGTGATCACTACCTGCTTACAATCAAAAGAACAACTGAAAGAGTTGCTCAGCCTAGGAACTACCCAACATCACGCAAGAAACCAAGTAAACGAGCAGGAGAAATGAGCATTAGGACCTACAAGCTGAGAGAGCCAGAAATTAAGACCAGATATCAGGGGCTTATTGCTACAGCAGTGAGCAACACAAGAAGAATGGTACTTTTCTTCTTGGGACTGATTTAGAACCTGTAGCCATCCTCACTGCCTTTTACCTTCTGTACAAGAGCAGAGTCAAAACCCACTTAGATGTAGAGTTGAATGCAGAATCAAGGGCCTGATCATTACAAACACAAAGTTCCCCCATAAGCGCATACATGCATACACTAGATGTGAACCAACCAAGAATGAGAAGTCAGTGATCGACTATGCCATTGTTCGGAGAAGCTCATTCAGATATGTCCGATTTTGCAAGAGTTTTATGGTGCCAGAGTGTAACTAAATAGTAACCTATTTGGCCGGAACTAATTGGGGCCAGAGATTGGAAGTGAATCACTACCTTGCTTACATTCAGTCAAAAGAAACAACTGAAAGAGTTGCTCAGCCTAGGAACTGCCCAAACATCACGCAAGAAAACCATTTTAAACGAGCAGGAGAAATGAGCATTAGGTGACCTACAAGCTGAGAGAGCCCAGAAATTAAGACCAGATATCAGGGGCTTATTGCTACAGCAGTGAGCAACACAGAAGAACGACCTGATGACTTGGAAACCCTCTGGAATAAATTCAAGGATATCATAAAGACAGCTGCTGCAGAAGCATGCGGTGAAGTCCGACTTGGGAACCAGAGAAAGAGGACACCTTGGTGTACAGAGGAAGTCAGAGAAAATAAGAGAGAAGAAAATGGCATGGAAACAATACTTAGGAGCTAAAAACACAACAGGACAAATGGAAAAATATAGAGAATATGTGACACTCAGAACAGAAGCAAAGAACAAAGTGCTAGCAGCAAAAACAGAAGTCCTGGGAAGAATTTGGAGAAAAGCTAGAAAAAGATGCACAAGAAAACCAGAAATTGTTCTATAAGACCCTAAAGAACATGAGGAAAGAAAAAACAATGCCCTCTCAAATTTATAAAGGACAAGCAAGGCAAATTGCTTACTGCCCCGAAGGAAGTAATGGAAAGATGGAAAGAATATTTCTCAGAACTCCTGGATGGTGAGCATGATGAAGCATCAGAAATGATAACCACTGACACAGAAGAGGAAAACCAATGATGGTGAAGATGACATAAAGATGGAAGAACTGAGGGCAGCACTAGAGAAAATCAAGATGGGCAAAGCAGCAGGGCATGATGGTATAACACCAGAAATGGTTAAGTACATGGGAGCATCAGGCGACCTATTACTCTTAAAGGTCCTACAGGCAGCATGGTGCAACAAGACCATACCAAAGGATTGGGAGATTGCCATCATAACACCAATTTTCAAAAAGGGTGACAATCGACAATGTGGAAACCATAGAGGCATATCCCTTCTCAGTGTCCCTGGTAAAATCTACTCTAGAATCCTAGAGCAGAGACTCCGACGCCTAGCTGAGCCACAATTGGATGAGGTCCAGTGCGGATTCCGAGCAAACCGAAGTACTCAAGACCTAATCTTCACACTCAGACAGCTGAGTGAAAAGGCCCTTGAGTATAAGAGTGAGATGCATCTTTGTTTCATAGATCTGGAAAAGGCGTTTGACAGGGTCCCCTGGAGCAAACTTTGGGACTGTTTGGCAAGGAAGAATATTCCAGCACCTCTGATTCATGCTATACAGAGCTTCTACAAGTCTTGCAGAAATTATGTGAGGGCAGCAAACCATAAGTCAGAAGAGTTCAGGACCACCACTGGTGTAAGACAAGGTGATATCCTATCACCTTACCTCTTCATACTCCTTATGGACGATGTCATCAAGGCATGTAAGGAGAGAACAAGAAAGTATTCAGTGGGGTACTGGAAGATGAGACAGGTCTATATTTCGGAGCTGGCATTTGCTGATGATGTTGCCCTGATTGCTAAATCAGAGGCACATCTCCAATCCAACCTGCAAGTCTGGAAGGAAGAGCTGGAGAAGAGAGGGATGGTCATAAGCAGCTCTAAAACAAAATCCATGGTGATATCACGAGAAGAAAGAAAACATCAGATTAAGTTGGGAGAACAGGTCCTGGAGCAGGTCGACCACTTAAAATATCTCGGAGCTATTATAGACCGAAAGGGAGGCATCAAAGAAGAGTTGGCCACTCGGAAAGCAGCGGCTGGGAGACTTTTTGAGGCCATAAATCGTGGATTCCTCAGCAAGAAAGAGGTTGGTAAGAAAACGAAGATGGCTGTATACCGCTCCACCTATGTCCCAGTCTTGACATATGGATGCGAGTCGTGGGCAATGACTACAACCCACAAAAGCCAGATCCAAACCTCAGAAATGAGGTATCTGAGGAAAGTGGTTGAAGTAACAAGAAGAGACATGGTCCGCAACCAGACGATCCGTCAAGGCTAAAATCCCATCCGCTGCAGACCCAAATAGAACAGTCCCAACTAAGATGGTTTGGCCATGTCTGCAGAATGGGAGAAGATCGGCTACCACGACAAGCATGGGAAACAAAGAGCCAGGGATCCAGACCTCCAGGACGACCCAGAGTCCGCTGGGAGGACAACATTAGACAATCTTTGAAGGACCGAGGACTAGAATGGAACCAGGCCAGGAAGAAGACAGCTGATAGAATGGTCTGGCGCTCTCTCTTCCAAACCTCTACACCTCACGGTAGAAGGGGAACGACTAAGTAAGTAAGGTTTTTGTAATAATAAAAATTATTATTATTATTAGTATTATTACTTTTATTATTAATATAATTACTTTTATTATTAATATAATTAATTTTATTAATATTAATACTGTTATTATTAATATTATTACTTTTATTTTTAATATTATTACTTGTATTATTAATAGTATTACTATTATTATTAATATTATAACTTGTATTATTAATATTATTACTTTATTATTAATATTATTTACTATTATTATTAGTTTATTACTTATTTTATTAATATCATTACTTTTATTATTAATATTATTACTTTTATTATTAATATCATTATTTTTATTATTAATATTTTTACTTTTATTATTAATTTATTACTTTTATTATTAATATTATTACTTTTATTATTTATATTATTATTTTTATTATTATTAATATTATTACTTTTATAATTGATATTATTACTATTATTATTATATTGTTATATTTTTGACGTGACATTAAGAGCGATGTATACTTGTGGTATCCTTGTTTGCCTTCTGATGGTGGTTAATTATGGTGAATAAAGAAAAAACACACCACATACACACACTTTGGCAAACCAGTAGCCATTGTCAAAAATTTTAGGCAAAACAGCAGTTTGAATTTATTGGACCCTGATGGTAATGGTAAAGATAGTCTCACATAAGATATTGTTGCTGGGGAGTGAAGTGTTAGAGACTTTGATGTACAGCACAAAGTCTCAGCTTTTATTAGGTGGGATGACCTGTAGCCATCCTCACTGCCTTTACCTTCTGTAGCTCAAGAGCAGAGTCAAGTACCCACTTAGAGCAGAGTTGACTGCAGAATCTGATCATTACAAACACAAAGTTCCCCCATAAGCGCATACATGCATACACTAGATGTGAACCAACCAAGAATGAGAAGTCAGTGATCGACTATGTCATTGTTCGGAGAAGCTCATTCAGATATGTCCGAGATGCAAGAGTCTGGAGGGGGCCAGAGATTGGAAGTGATCACTACCTGCTTACAATCAAAAGAACAACTGAAAGAGTTGCTCAGCCTAGGAACTGCCCAACATCACGCAAGAAACCAAGTAAACGAGCAGGAGAAATGAGCATTAGGACCTACAAGCTGAGAGAGCCAGAAATTAAGACCAGATATCAGGGGCTTATTGCTACAGCAGTGAGCAACACAGAAGAACGACCTGATGACTTGGAAACCCTCTGGAATAAATTCAAGGATATCATAAAGACAGCTGCTGCAGAAGCATGCGGTGAAGTCCGACTTGGGAACCAGAGAAAGAGGACACCTTGGTGGACAGAGGAAGTCAAAGAGAAAATAAGAGAGAAGAAAATGGCATGGAAACAATACTTAGGAGCTAAAAACACAAACAGGACAAATGGAAAAATATAGAGAATATGTGACACTCAGAACAGAAGCAAAGAACAAAGTGCTAGCAGCAAAACAGAAGTCCTGGGAAGAATTTGGAGAAAAGCTAGAAAAAGATGCACAAGAAAACCAGAAATTGTTCTATAAGACCCTAAAGAACATGAGGAAAGAAAAACAATGCCCTCTCAAATTTATAAAGGACAAGCAAGGCAAATTGCTTACTGCCCCGAAGGAAGTAATGGAAAGATGGAAAGAATATTTCTCAGAACTCCTGGATGGTGAGCATGATGAAGCATCAGAAATGATAACCACTGACACAGAAGAGGAAACCAATGATGGTGAAGATGACATAAAGATGGAAGAACTGAGGGCAGCACTAGAGAAAATCAAGATGGGCAAAGCAGCAGGGCATGATGGTATAACACCAGAAATGGTTAAGTACATGGGAGCATCAGGCGACCTATTACTCTTAAAGGTCCTACAGGCAGCATGGTGCAACAAGACCATACCAAAGGATTGGGAGATTGCCATCATAACACCAATTTTCAAAAAGGGTGACAATCGACAATGTGGAAACCATAGAGGCATATCCCTTCTCAGTGTCCCTGGTAAAATCTACTCTAGAATCCTAGAGCAGAGACTCCGACGCCTAGCTGAGCCACAATTGGATGAGGTCCAGTGCGGATTCCGAGCAAACCGAAGTACTCAAGACCTAATCTTCACACTCAGACAGCTGAGTGAAAAGGCCCTTGAGTATAAGAGTGAGATGCATCTTTGTTTCATAGATCTGGAAAAGGCGTTTGACAGGGTCCCCTGGAGCAAACTTTGGGACTGTTTGGCAAGGAAGAATATTCCAGCACCTCTGATTCATGCTATACAGAGCTTCTACAAGTCTTGCAGAAATTATGTGAGGACAGCAAACCATAAGTCAGAAGAGTTCAGGACCACCACTGGTGTAAGACAAGGTGATATCCTATCACCTTACCTCTTCATACTCCTTATGGACGATGTCATCAAGGCATGTAAGGAGAGAACAAGAAAGTATTCAGTGGGGTACTGGAAGATGAGACAGGTCTATATTTCGGAGCTGGCATTTGCTGATGATGTTGCCCTGATTGCTAAATCAGAGGCACATCTCCAATCCAACCTGCAAGTCTGGAAGGAAGAGCTGGAGAAGAGAGGGATGGTCATAAGCAGCTCTAAAACAAAATCCATGGTGATATCACGAGAAGAAAGAAAACATCAGATTAAGTTGGGAGAACAGGTCCTGGAGCAGGTCGACCACTTAAAATATCTCGGAGCTATTATAGACCGAAAGGGAGGCATCAAAGAAGAGTTGGCCACTCGGAAAGCAGCGGCTGGGAGACTTTTTGAGGCCATAAATCGTGGATTCCTCAGCAAGAAAGAGGTTGGTAAGAAAACGAAGATGGCTGTATACCGCTCCACCTATGTCCCAGTCTTGACATATGGATGCGAGTCGTGGGCAATGACTACAACCCACAAAAGCCAGATCCAAACCTCAGAAATGAGGTATCTGAGGAAAGTGGTTGAAGTAACAAGAAGAGACATGGTCCGCAACCAGACGATCCGTCAAGGCCTAAAATCCCATCCGCTGCAGACCCAAATAGAACAGTCCCAACTAAGATGGTTTGGCCATGTCTGCAGAATGGGAGAAGATCGGCTACCACGACAAGCATGGGAAACAAAGAGCCAGGGATCCAGACCTCCAGGACGACCCAGAGTCCGCTGGGAGGACAACATTAGACAATCTTTGAAGGACCGAGGACTAGAATGGAACCAGGCCAGGAAGAAGACAGCTGATAGAATGGTCTGGCGCTCTCTCTTCCAAACCTCTACACCTCACGGTAGAAGGGGAACGACTAAGTAAGTAAGGTTTTTGTAATAATAAAAATTATTATTATTATTAGTATTATTACTTTTATTATTAATATAATTACTTTTATTATTAATATAATTAATTTTATTAATATTAATACTGTTATTATTAATATTATTACTTTTATTTTTAATATTATTACTTGTATTATTAATAGTATTACTATTATTATTAATATTATAACTTTTATTATTAATATTATTACTTTATTATTAATATTATTTACTATTATTATTAGTTTATTACTTATTTTATTAATATCATTACTTTTATTATTAATATTATTACTTTTATTATTAATATCATTATTTTTATTATTAATATTTTTACTTTTATTATTAATTTATTACTTTTATTATTAATATTATTACTTTTATTATTTATATTATTACTTTTATTATTATTAATATTATTACTTTTATAATTGATATTATTACTATTATTATTATATTGTTATATTTTTGACGTGACATTAAGAGCGATGTATACTTGTGGTATCCTTGTTTGCCTTCTGATGGTGGTTAATTATGGTGAATAAAGAAAAAACACACCACATACACACACTTTGGCAAACCAGTAGCCATTGTCAAAAATTTTAGGCAAAACAGCAGTTTGAATTTATTGGACCCTGATGGTAATGGTAAAGATAGTCTCACATAAGATATTGTTGCTGGGGAGTGAAGTGTTAGAGACTTTGATGTACAGCACAAAGTCTCAGCTTTTATTAGGTGGGATGACCTGTAGCCATCCTCACTGCCTTTACCTTCTGTAGCTCAAGAGCAGAGTCAAGTACCCACTTAGAGCAGAGTTGACTGCAGCGTGATGCAAACATTTGCGCATGAGAAGCGAGAGCTCCAGCCACCCACTGGTCATCATGGCTGGTGGCGTCTTGTAGTGCAGCAACAAACTGCCGCTCGGTCGGCGGCCATCTTTTGTGCAGTGCCCCAGCTCTGGCTCATTCTTTGCATCTCGGCCTCCACAGTTCTCCGCCAGGTTGTTTTTGGTCGGCCTTTCTTTCGCTTTTTTTCAGGGGTTCATTGCATTGCTGTTCTAGATACTCTGATTATAATGACTACATTAAACTGCAGAAATTGCAAAGAATGTAGAAGATATAAAATGTCATATTTCCGACATGTTAGCTTATTAATTTAAGATTTGCATTTATTAAAATTGTCAGTGACAATCAATAGATTTAGACCTAGTCATATTTTTATCTCATTTTCTTTGTAGGTTGATTTCGTTGCCAAGAAAATCATTCCCGTTTACTACAGGATTGTCCAAAATCAAAACAAAGAGGAACAAGCCAAAGATGAATTTCTTAAAAACCTGGAGACCTTAACAGAGGCAATCTCTGAAACAGGGCCATACTTCATGGGAGAGAACTTCGGCATCGTAGATATCATCCTAGCGTCGTATACGCTCCGACTGCACATTCTGAAGCACTATCGCGATTTTGAAGTTCCGAATGATAGCAGATTTGCTCGCTTTTATAAGTGGATGGAAGCTGCTCACTCTAGGCCATCTTTCAAAGCTACAACTCCAGATCCAAAAAAGATACAGGCACGGTACGTAGAGTATGCCCAAAACACTGCCAAAAGTGAAGTTGCCGATGCCATTAGGAAAGGCACTGCGTTTCCATAGATTTATTTACTGGACTCCAAAGTCTAAGATTTTCATTTTCAAATTTTTTCTTTTTTTTTTTGGTCACGGACATCTTATAAAGTTCCTCTTAAAATCATGTTTGCGAACTAAATGCAACCTCGTCAACAATGGCTTGTCTGAGTTCTTGTATAATCGTCATGCGTCACCGGTACACACGGTCTTTCAGGAACCCACAGGAAAAAATACGAGATAATAAGATCGGGAGATCGACAAGGCCATGCGATGTCACTGAAACGAGAGATAACACATCTGAACAATCAACGAACAACAGCCATACTTTGTCGCGCGGTGTGGGCTATTGCCCCATCCTGCTGAAAATAAATGGCTTTTGAGTCAATTCCAAGCCGTCTTAAGTGCTGCACGACAAAGGATTCCAACATGGTGACATAACGATCTGTATTCACAGTTTCTCCATTGTTGTTCACAAAGAAATACGGCCCCACAATCCCAAAGACCCTGATTCCACACCACACCGTCACTTTCGGAGAGTACAACGGCCTTTCATGCAGTTCTTGAGCGTTCACAGGAGACCAGTATCTCATGTTCTGTTTGTTGACAAACCCCGTCAGATGAATGTGTTCTTCGTCGGTCATTTCATCGAATTTACTAACCTAAGACAATATCGTATTCCGAGACGGAACCTGACCATGCCAATCAACATTGTGACTGAGTCAGTGTAAAATGGCGTCTTTTCCTCTTTCCGTTGCCACCTCACCGACCACTCTACGTCATCGGCGGCAGCGACAATTCGAATTTAAAACATGTCAGTCGGCTCGGCGCCGGGTATTTAGGATTGTAAGAACAAAGTTTTAATTAAGTTAAAATGTCATTTGTTAGCGTTGAAACTAAGCTATGTCACATCACGTGACTGCTGTTTGAAAAATGTAAAACTGATGCACTGTCATATATTTTATATTTCGTTTTTATTTCCAATTTATTCGTTCATTGTGTATGTTTTATTTTAATTAAAGAAGGAAATGTCTGTTTAACCCTTGATGACCTATAATTAGGATATATAGTACGTATAATTGTAATTAGTATGTTCAATTGCTGCTATTTGTTTAATGCAGCTTCACCCTGGATAATTACTGTACACAGGATAAAGGAAAATTTTCTAATTGTGAGGGCGTGTTCGGTTTTTCCCCCTCCGTTGTATTAATATGGTAGACTATTCATACTTGGTATGTTGTAAGGAGGACTAGTGAAAGCTTGGGGTAAGTGGGTTAATATTTAATTTACTATTAATTCGACATTAGTAATATGTTTTCATCATCATCCTTTAGCTCCACAAGGAGCATAGGAGATCTGTCACGTGTCTTCAGCTGAAAGCTAATCCACGTATCCCTTATCCTTTTCATGTCTGTCTCATGTTTCCTTCTCTATTAATTCTTTCACATAAAGAAATATAAATTATGTTAATGTAAAAAATATGTAGTTGTGTTCTGACTTCATACGTTGCTGGTGTGTATTCAATGTTTTGTTGCTAATTTCAAAAAATTGTAAAAACTTCCTTTTTATATATGAAAATTTCCGAATGTGACGCTATTCGTATTTTCTCACTCTCTCTTCCATTATCTACTTATTTCTCTTTTTCGGAGCGCAGAAATACGTGCCCAGTCACTTGTTAACACTTCTTCCTGTAATAATTCGTCATTTCTGTTTACCTGATCATCCCTGCTGAGAGAGTAGATAGGTGATATAAAATGGACCGACAGTCATGTTGGTAAAATTCTCGTGTACCAGACATTGGCGGGCCGGATTAACACGAAAATCGCCCCGCGAGCTTGGTTATCGCTGATATGGCTATTGTAACTTCCTAATTTCTCTCGTGGAGAGAACACAACCCAGATGGTCACACGATTAATATTTGTTTGCACAGGTACAGGGCAGTAAATTATCCAGTGGTGACCTATTACAGACACGCACCTGAAAGACGTAATGTTGTAATACATTTCAGGGAAGATATTATTTGTGATAACGTAGGAAGTCGTGAGTGTAAACGGGACCGATAATCGCCGGAAATAACAATTCCTTATATGGAAAGTTACTTTTTAAACATCACGCAGAATTTTCCTATGAGGATATTGTTGGGATAAACCCCATCATAACACGCATGATTGAATACAATTGGCTGAGCAATTCTAGATCTTATAAACAACGCTTCTGATTGGAGCCTGGTCAGATAGTAACAACAACGTGCGTGGGATGAAAGTTGCAATATAATCTGACACTTTCGCCGGTTTAGAACAATATGAAATTTACCTCGTCAAGAAGACAGCCAGCTAGCCAGAGTAAGGAATAGGATCAGAATTCCGTTTATCTGACCGAACCTTGTTTGAGCATCTTGTATACTTATATCCCAGGAAAACTCTACCTGCATTAACACGGAAAGCCAGAATCCTAGGAATTTGAACACAAAGTCAGAGTGGGAGCCTAGTGTAAATAATACCACAGACCGCGTGTAGGAGGCATCTTAACCAAGCTGCTTTAACTGTTTCTCTGAGCTAGGAATCAGTATTCCCAAAGAGATTTTGGGGTGAGCTGTACATTTTTAAATTCTATATTTTGCATTTATTAACATGTGAAAATTGCTAGTGGATGTCCATGTCGTATGAAGCTGACAACCTCAGCATATAGAATGATGGTTTCATGAACCACCACTGCAAGAGCTAGTGACTGCTTTATGCGGGTTTCTCCCAAGAGCAGAGGTAGTCCCAAGATCCATATGGAGCAGGGAGTGGATGATGATAGAACTGATGTACATACTTATTATATTATTCACCTTTTCCACCATTGCAAATGTAAAGATATTCAATATAAATGTTATGAATGTTTTCCGCTTACTGGGATTCTTCTTCTTCTTCTTCGTTCGTCCTGAATAGGACGTTGTTTGCGTTGTGTCCGTTTACAGCAAAGCTGCGGTATTTGCGCCTTTCGGCCGACACATCCGACTTCCGCACGACATTTTTTGGAACCGGGTTTGCCTTCCCTCTTCAATCCCTACTCCTCAGCCAGACTGCAGTGATGCAGCCTGTTTCCAGGATCACCACGTGGAGGTGGAGTAGGGTCTTGGTCAGCTCTGGTTCGCTGACCCTGACGCAGGCAGTCAAGCTATGGGTCGCTTACTGCATTCCTCACTTTTGATGCGTTTGGGTCCTGCTCACTGGGATTGACATTAATGCTCAAAGAGGGTAAAGTTCTGAGGTAGATGGGATAGTGGAATGAAAGGGGGGGGGGGGGGGACATGATTCTGTGTCAGGAAACCCAATACTCAGGAGGGTATTTGTCTCTCTTGTTTCATGATACTAGTCGGTGGTACCAGCTGAGGGTCCTGTCTCTGGAACAAAGTGTGTAGTATAAGTGGCCTGCTGTCAACGCTAGACACCATCATCAGACGGGTCTTAAAGACGCTGGACCAGCTTCGTGATTACTCCCTGATATTTCTTGGAACGTGTCACAACCTCCAGAATTGACCAGTGACGTGAATGAACCAGTCCATAACCTGCAAAGAACCAAACATTGGCTAGCGCAGAAACTAAAAAACTTACTGACAGCTAAGTACAAACTTAAAAGCTGCCAAGTGAACTTTCAGACAATTCCCTCAGTATCCATAACATCACCCTGTGATGGTTACCTGTTTTTAAAAGAATTATTCATTTTACACTGTTAAATATAATTGATTATTAAACTGCAGAATGGGAGAAGATCGGCTACCACGACAAGCATGGGAAACAAAGAGCCAGGGATCCAGACCTCCAGGACGACCCAGAGTTCGCTGGGAGGACAACATTAGACAATCTTTGAAGGACCGAGGACTAGAATGGAACCAGGCCAGGAAGAAGACAGCTGATAGAATGGTCTGGCGCTCTCTCTTCCAAACCTCTACACTTCACGGTAGAAGGGGAACGACTAAGTAAGTAAGTAAGTAAGATTATTAAACTTTTTATTTGCATATTTACAAATTTATAGTTGATTTAAACTTTTTGAGTGTACTGCGCCCGTATGTCTCAGTCACCTTAAATACACTTAAAACAGAGCTACTAAATTAAGATGTCTTTGAATTAAATCAGCGGGGGGCTTGAGCGAGCTAAATCATACAAATATCTCTCTTCACAAAAGTTGTCGGGCAGATAATAAGTTAACTGTGCTTAGACACATTCAGCATTGTTCTTGATTTCTGAATATCTTGTGAAAATTCCATCAAGGTAGAAGCATCATCATCCTTCTATTTGCATCTCTGCCAAGAGTAATCTTGCTCGAAGGTAGATACTTTTGAAGACCCACATTGGTTTTGGCCATTCCTGGACCATCACTAAAGAACAAAGGAGAGGCAACCCGTGACACCTTATATGACCACGCTATGCACAACGCTATATTATACATTTGAGGACGTGAACATATGTCTGTGAAGCTAATTACACCCTCACTGACACTTGAAATCATCCACACACTTCCAGTGATTCCCACTGTGGTGAATGTCGTATATTTTCGATAGGGTAATTAAGATCACTTTTGGTCCCTCCTGAATAGGACTGAATAGGACTAGAACAGGTGATGGCTCAGTGGGAGATAAGGTAAAGAAATAGAATTTCACAAGTGAAATGGTGAAAGGTAAAATCTGTCCCTGGATTTGATAGATAATCAAACCCGCCTATCGATTACGACTGAGAGTTCAGATCAGACAGTTTCCTATAAATATATATATATATTTATATATTTAACCACTCACATATACACAGGCACAGATAAGTGACGACGATTAGACGCACATACGTGAAAAAACTATATCTATGAAATAGGGATCTTTTTGAACAAGCTGACCGCCACACGTAGATAAAATTTATGTAAATTTTTATTTATCATAAAAAAGAAACTTTACATCGACAATATTGAATATCAAATCAAATACAATAAACATAGGTTAAGAATCAATTAAAGAGATAGACTCATAGGTGAAATCCTTTCCCCCTCGGTTGCCAAGATCCCGTTATAAGAGAAGTTATAGCCCAAAGAGTCACAGATTTATACACTAAGGTCCAAGGTTTTCCCTTTCTCAGTAAAAAACAGAGTTTATATACATTAATCTATCCTAAGAGGAAAATAGCATTAGCAAAAACTTGCATACAAGAGAAAATACAAAGTTATTACATGGGTTAAATCATAAACGAATTATTCATCCCTGTTATTCTCTCGCTCTGACAGCTGTGATCACAGACAACATGCGCACTCTTACCTAATCGTTGCTTATCATAACATTTGGAACAAATTGTTCAGTCACTCACAGACCATCCAAGTTTGAGTTTACTGGCGAGTCAAACCCCAGTTTCTTCAAAGACTAATTAATCAAAATGTTGGGAAACGTTTGTCTCACTGTTGTAATAGGAGGCTGATGAAGGTCACTTCAATTTTTGTCCAGTTAGGAAAGTACTTATGATATCTAATGTTTACAGTGTACAATAGCTTGGAACTTCACTCGTTAAGTTGAATGTCAGGTACATAAATCGGTTTAGGATAAATCTCCTTCACAACACAATGGTCGTTATATGGGAAATGTCAAATGTTATTTCAGTCGCCACCACAGGCGAAGTATATATGAACTTGAGAAAGAAATCTCGATATTCTGTAAGTCCAGTTACCATTTATTCTTAACATCACTTTTGGGCCAGTACTCTGTCGTTCTTCTTGGTGTAAAAACACGACGCCAGACAGGTCACTTGCAAAACCCGGTAATTATATTCAATACCGTTTTATTAGTTTATAAACTTATATTCCTTACCAGTTTTACAGCAGCCCCTTAATTTATTTAATTATATTCAGAATGTTCTTTAAGTAAAGTTCTTCTCAGTTACATAGGTACTGAAAGCCGCTGGTAAGATTTAGGGCTTATGACCCAAAATACTGTATAGGGAAGAAAAGAAACACATAAATACTCAACCCTAATAGTATATCTAATCCTACGCGTAAATAATATTCACTTCGGTTATTCAACTTAAATTAGAAACCACAAGCTTAGAGCTAGTCTCATCGTTAAACTTCCGTGAAATAAATTCTAGTCATTTAAAAAACCCATCATCATGAATTAGAAATACATAAAATTATATTTCGTCAATACTCATGAGTCATCAGTGCATTTACTTAGTTAGTTAAACTATTCTCTTGCTGGTTACTAGCAGTTTAATCAAATTTATTAATAGCCGAATGAGTGTAGCTAGAAATATAATTTATTTGCTTTCCACTGTAACGCAGTAACTTTAGAGAATATAACTGAATTATCATTTAATATCTCTACACGGAAATTAACTAGTGAAATAAAATAAGCGATCACCACTTAAATCACTCAATCACTGCTAGATATATATATATATTTACCACAGCGCAGAAGTAGAAACTATCTCCAATTCGACCAACTAAATGATACTCTATTAACAGAGATCTAGGACTCGAAAGCTAGAAGGTTCTAGTCTTGCTGGCGGTACTTGGATGAATTTGAGTAGGAAATCTAGAGTATATATATCTCTCGGATGAAAGAAATAAGTTACGTCTAAGACCTGAAACAGACTCACTTTGCCAGATGTAGCACCTTGGGAAAATCTACATATTCCTTAACTCGTTTCTGCAAATACCCGCATTTCTCACGCTGAGACCAAAGTCCAGACTTTACACCTTCCGCTTCAAATGGCCATTCCCAGCGGTCAAAGTCTTTCATCTCAAATTACTTATCGAGAATTATTACTTACAGGCGAACAGATTCAGGGGAAGATAATAGCAATTGTCTCTGACTTATTTCCCCTGATCCCGGTACTTAACGAAGATCTCGTTAAGACTCAGTTGTGAATTACTTATCGAGAACCCTATTACTTACAGGCTCTCCTCTGTTTCTCGTTATTTCACTGATCCCGGTACTTAACGAAGATTTTGTTAAGACTTAACGCCACTCTCCTCTGTTTCGTCACTGTTACGACGATTCTAGATCTCTGGCGTCTTACAATTAACATAAAACCACTCGCGTGCTAATCCGGTCTAAAACTGCGCGTGCTAAATTAGAAGAAATGGGGGAAAAGATAGCTTGTGTGTGGGAAAGTAAAAGTTAACAGAAAAATATCTGTAGGTAACAAGTCGAGTATAAGAGAAATGAGGAAAATGAAAATAGATATAGACATGTATTTCCATAATTCTGCCACAGTGAAACGTGTTGAGAACCCAGCACAGCACACTAAGCTTGGAGAAGTCACTTGAGCCCAGGACATAACTCTTTAGCTTTGACCTTGTTGACTGCATGCAGGAGGATCTCTCTTTGGACCCAGTGATAGGCAGGGGAAGCTGAGAAGTGGCTCTGTGCAGGACGGGACAATTCCTTGGGAGAGCCCAGAACCAGAGCACAGTATTTTAGCTCTGCATAGTTGGAGAGCCCCCTTGGATGGCAGGGAATGCACAGTATGCCACGCGCTTCTTACTCTTAGCTTGGGACCAGATGTGACGATCCTTTAAATGCAAACCAAAATGGAGAAACTGGAGCTCATGACTTCAACTCAGCACGTTTCTAAATGGCAGAAAAGCCACAGGAAAAGCCTAGATCTACAGTGTAGATAATACCAAGGAGTCTTCAACTTGGTATAGGCGGCAAAAGAGAGAGAGAGGGTCGGCAGCCTTAGTTAAACAACAACAACAACATATATGAAAATTACATATAAGTACACTTGCTGTCGAGTGCCATTTGCCAGAGTGGTTACAGTTCTTGTTTTCGAGAAAATGTTACCGTGTTTCAAACCTGGTAGCGTCACTTTCCAGTCTTCCCAGCTGTAAATGGGTGCACAATTGCTCTTGAGTTAGTGTCGTGAAACATTCTAAATCCACATATCTAAATTAGAAAGTAAATGTAAAGCCTAACGAAGTAATTCAATAAAGGAAAGAAGAATGGTAAAAGAACAGTGCGGTCACAATAGCGTACGCCTGTGTTATAGAACGTCATACTAGCTAAACAAGAAAATCCCCTTTTTCTACTTCGTCTGCATAATTGTAACGCTTTCACGTTTGCTAGTAAAGCCTACTGCATAAACTACACGCGTTTCAAAAAAATAAAACGTGTACTGTATTTCTTAGAAAACCTTGAGATAGGCACACTGCGTAATGACCTAGATTTAATATTCCATTAATGTCATTTTATGCACTACGTAAACGAAAAGACAGACGGGCTTAGAAGAGAGAGAGAGAGAGAGAGAGAGAGAGAGAGAGATGTACGGAGGAACGCATGCAATACTACCACCGTCTCGCGATATGAAATTAATGCCACCCCACGCGAAAGGCATGCAGGCTTGCTTTTTTTCAAATAAACAGTGACAAAAAACACTACCAATACGAGGTAAGGTTTTAAAAAACATGTTTAATGCTTATTAGGAAACATGACACAATACTGTTTTACGTCTGAAATCCTGACATTAGCCTGACAGTACAGAAGACACCCCATCGTATAGAAGTGAACGGGTGGTAGAAGAAAATACATATTTTGAACGCAGCCACTTAGCTCCATTAAACTTATATATTTGGGTGCCTTAGGTCTTGCTGACAAAGAATATGTTAGGTGTTAAGCAAATAGTCTAATAATTAACAAATTATAGCCAAAATATTATAGTGGTGTTGTCTGACAACACAGGATCATATTTGCTCATAATGGCGTGTTTGGACACTGCTTTAGAGGAAATGAGGCCACCACGTTAAATCCGATTTGATTGGCTAGAATTATATGTAAGGCGAAACATGATTAGTCGACTGCAAATACTATTTTTGGTTGTTAATGGAAACGATAGGAAGGGTACATTTTTTTCAAATGCTTTTGTAAACATGGTCTCATTGACTATAGTTCAGTGCCACTTTTTGAAAATAAACTTAGTAAAAGCAAGTGCGTTGAGATCCAGCTCATATTTTTCTAATAAAAGTCTGGGACAGAGGCAGATCGGAATTGTGTCATAACTCATCGCCAGTCAACGTATTTGTTTAATATTTCCCTGAATTGTGGTAAGATAGACATATTTGATATCTTTTAGATGAAAATTGAATGTGAATTGATAATTCATGTCTGTATGTGTGTGGTTCAGTAACAAACATGAGGCAAAGCCTAGATATTGCTCCAACCTGAACAAAACTTGTCGGAGAGGAGTATAACTGCATGGGATTGCCAAATAGTACTATGCCACCTATCTTATTGAATAGAAGGAAGTAATGCTGGAATTGCAGAGGCGTTGTAACCATTAGGGAGAGGAATACTGGTGTATATTGTTCATGAGAAGCTAGCAGTTGGCCTACCGCGCTGAACTCTGTGTTTGTTATGTATTGTGCTTCAGTGTGGAAATAGATTATAAATTAGTTCTGAAGTAGGAGGTACAACCTTCTTGTTTCAGGGACCGTGGTACTAAAGTATTAAAGCAGCACCTGGTCTGAGTTTTGCTGACTCCAGAAGCTGGTAGCATACTCCTTGGTCAAGATATCGACCTGTGTTGTTACTCAAGAAAACGGTGAAGCATGCGAGCAGTGGAGACTGTTTCCTGCCGCCCACACAGAAGTTAAGATTTCGTTGGCCAGAGCAGCTCAATCTTGTGTATACCCCCCTCTAAAATTGACTATACATAAAATCAAGAGGGACAGTTATTTGTTTCAAATAAAAAGAAACTGTGAACCTTTCCAATATTATTTCCACCAGAAACAAACACTTGAAGTCATGATGACAAACAACAACCTAGATTGAAAAGCCAGTATTACCTCATAGTACTACATCACTACTTACACACATATTGTAATAATAATATATGTCAATACAAAGATCCTATCTATAAATTGTGTACATACAACTTGTGATTACATTTGATTGTGATTCCTGGTAAGCAGCTCTAAAACAAAATCCATGGTGATATCACGAGAAGAAAGAAGACATCAGATTAAGCTGGGAGAACAGGTCCTGGAGCAGGTCGACCACTTTAAATACCTCGGAGCTATTATAGACCGAAAGGGAGGCATCAAAGAAGAGTTGGCCACTCGAAAAGCAGCAGCTGGGAGACTTTTTCAGGCCATAAATCGAGGATTCCTCAGCAAGAGAGAGGTTGGTAAGAAAACGAAGATGGCTGTATACCGCTCCACCTATGTCCCAGTCTTGACATATGCATGCGAGTCATGGGCAATGACTACAACCCATAAAAGCCAGATCCAAACCTCAGAAATGAGGTATCTGAGGAAGGTGGTTGAAGTAACAAGAAGAGACATGGTACGCAACCAGACGATACGTCAAGGCCTAAAATGCCACCCCCTACAGACCCAAGTAGAACAGTCCCAACTAAGATGGTTTGGCCATGTCTGCAGAATGGGAGAAGATCGGCTACCACGACAAGCATGGGAAACAAAGAGCCAAGGATCCAGACCCCGAGGACGACCCAGAGTCCGCTGGGAGGACAACATTAGACAATCTTTGAAGGACCGAGGACTAGAATGGAACCAGGCCAGGAGGAAGACAGCCGATAGAATAGTCTGGCGCTCTCTCTTCCAAACCTCTACACCTCACGGTAGAAGGGGGACGACTAAGTAAGTAAGTGATTCCTGGTTCACTTTGTCGTTGAATCAGGATATCTATTATTGAAAGGAATTAATACATATTTTACAAGTTAACACTTGACTTATTAAGATAGTCTTATAGAGTGTTCTATGTATGTGAGTGTCACAGTGTTGTAAAGTATTGTGGATCAAATTAAATTGTTTATCTGTCTGTTGGTTGTTGTGAACATACACTGCATCATTATCATAACCCTAGACATTCAACGTAGTCATCATAATATTCCAGAATAAGTCTGACTGAGGTCTAAATGTGGTAGCAAAGTAAGGTCATCTGTAATACACCACACTTATTAGATACAGATACCTTCACAGCTGATCTCAGTCAGTACATTAAGTCCCCTATAAATATTTATATCATCCCACTTTACCACAGTTAGGGAAGGCAAAGACCGCGAGGAAGTAGCTGGTCACCCCACCTCATAAAGCTGAGAATTAGTATAGTGAAGTCTCCAACACTTGACTCTACTACGGCAGTATCTGCTAAGGGTCTGCCTTAACCTTACACTTGTTAATTCCATGCTGACAATGCATCTATCTTCGTCAACACACATACAATACTCAAGTATAAAGGTCAAGTTAGTCCCATAGCTGATACTGCCGTAGGGGAGTGAAGTGTTAGATACTTCACCATACTAGGTCCGGCATAGAGAAGTGGTGTGACCAGTTCCCTTGCTCACTGCCTTTTCCTTCCCTAACTTAAAGAACAGAGTCATGTACCCATTTACAGCTGGGTAAACTGGAGCGTGTCGGTAACGTGATTCGAACCCAGCACCTTTACAAACACAAAAAACAGCAGAAGACACCACAGTAAGGCTCAACTGTGAATAGCGGTAGCACATGGTCCTCCGTTTCTTCTGGATAAAACCGCTCCTTGTCAATGCTTCACTAACTGTGACTGATAAAATAAACACGCTCACGAGAAAATGCGGAGAAACCTGCACACATAGATTATTTATGAAATAAAGAAAAATGAATTGTAAAGCAGAGTATTTTAAATTTCTGATGTGCTTTACGTCATTTTGAGGTGAAATTAAATTATCTACCATCTTTATCTTGAAAGGTCGGTTGCAAAGGATCTCCAACTTACTTTCTGTCTCTTGTCTTGATGGTATGCTGTGATAGATTCTTTCCTGTCCATCTCTTGATGTTGTCTTCCCACTTATAGTGCTGTCTTCCCCTTGAATGTTCGTCTTAAACTCTTCCTTCCGTTATGGTTGTCACCTAGGTATTGTCGTCTTATATGACATACATATGCTATCTGTTTGATTACGCTGTCATTCATCATTTCTCTGTTTATTCCTAGCCTTTCCATAACCTCTATATTTGTTTTCTTATCTTTCCATGAGATGCGCTTGTTGTGGGTTACTTTTAGTGTAACACGGCTTCGATGTTACATATGACTGGTTCGTACATGTTACGGGTGCACTTGCTGGTGTTGCATATATGTCGTGGGTCAATATATTTTGGTGTCAATATCTAACATGCACGCTCCGTAACATCATACAACTGGAATCAAACTGCAGCGAAGACTGACCAACGTTTAAATATTTATTGACGACTTCTTTACACTTGACAATATAATAGACTCCACATCTTATAAAATAATGGTCTGTAAAGTTCTGTCCGTACGCGTTCGTTTGGTCCGTCCTTAGGTATAAATACTCAGGCAGATTTGCCGATAATCAAATTCATGGTCCACGCAACTTATCAGATATAATAAAAAAATTACTTACCCCAGACCTAAGGGTTTTTTATATTTGGACATGCGCCCTAATATAACCGACTGGGTTGAACGAGACGTGCCTCGCCAAAACGAAGCAGAACTTTATTAAAAGAGAAAAAAAAAGATACATCATCATGGTTTTGACGGAATTTAATTAATAAAACATGTCATGAGGCTGTTCTTGCCTGGGTATGCTTTTGATGACTGCTGCTAGATTCTCGTAGAACTCGTCTTTAGCTTCTGAGGCACAGTACAGAGTAGGAGCATACACACTGACAAGGGTAATGGGATATGCTCTAGTTTGCAGGTGGAGCATTAACAGGCGTTCTGATCCATTCTCACCTGGTTCAACCATTTTAGTTTGCGATTTTTTGACCGCAAAACCTACTCCGTGTTCTCTAGTTTTATTGGTCTTTCCCTTGCCTATAAAATGTGTAGTCCTTCTCGCTGACCATTCCAGAGCCTAATAGGCGCTTTTCCTGAAGTGCAGCTATATCCACCTGAAGTCGTTTAAGCTCGTCATTGATTACGGCTGTGTTCCTGACATCGTTTATGTCCTGTAGGTTTTCTGATAGTCCAGTCAACATAGTCCGGACGTTCCAGCTTCCCAGTCTGAGAGTTTGTTTATTTCTATTACTTCTTGTTTTGTGGTAACTGCTTGGTGCAAAATGTTCTGTCCACAGTTCGGGTTTGACCCTAATCTCCATGCACCCAATGGGGAAAGCAGACAGTGGCTGGACAACACCTAATTGATTGGGGGCTGTCCAGCTTGAAACGGGTGGTAGCTGTTCACTGAGGTCCTCTCCCCGGAAGAAGCACCTGGCGCCATGTCCTACGCAAATTGGGCAAAATGCTTATAACCGCTAACTGCTACTTCCCGTGTTTTGCCGACACCTATAGGGTGAAGCTGGAGTATCCTCTCCAGGTAGCGAGCTTGGGCACAGTTATATGGAGATCAAGCTGTTGCCCATGCAGCATGTTAGTAGTAAGGAATGCGCAAAACAGGTCGCATTCTGGTGGGGCCATGGTGGAGCGCATGACTTTTATATAGGAAAAAATGGTGGCGCGCTGGTGGAGCGCATGACTTTTATATAAGGGATTGAGGAGGAGGAGAGGAGGAGGCGTATAACTTTTATATAGGAAAAAATGGTGGCACGCTGGTGGAGCGCATGACTTTTATATAAGGGATTGAGGAGGAGGAGAGGAGGAGGCGTATAACTTTTATATAGCAAAATACTCGATCAATGTCAGGAGGAGGCGCATGACTTTTTATATAAGGAAATACTCATTGCGCAGGTGGAGCATCAGGCGTTGGTGCATGACTTTTTATATAAGAAAAATATGCAGGTGGAGCATCAGGCGTTGGTGCATGACTTTTTATAAAAGGAAATACCCATTGCGCAGGTGGAGCATCAGGCGGAGGGTGATGACTTTTTATATAAGGAAATACTCAGTGTGCAGGTGGAGCATCAGGCGTTGGTACATGACTTTTTATATAAGAAAATAATCATTGCGCGGGTGGAGCATCACGCGGATGTGCATGACTTTTTATATAAGGAAATACTCAGGAAGCAGGTGGAGCAGCAGGCGTTGGTACATGACTTTTATATAAGGGAAATGTGGTGGCGCGCGGTGGTGGCGCAAGATGGCGGGATGACTTTTTATATAAGGGAAATGTGGTTGCGCTTTGTGGTGGCGCGTGACTTTTATATAGAGATATGTTTAGATAACAAGAAGACGGACTTGCGATAACAAGAAGAGGTTAATAGTTAGATAAGAATACGATAACAAGAAGGGGGTATATGGCGCAAGATGGCGGACTTGAGATAACAAGAAGGGGTATATGGCGCAAGATGGTGGGGTGATTTTTTTTATATAAGGAATTGAGGAGGAGGAGAGGAGGAGGCCCATGACTTTTTATATAGAGATATGTTTAGATAACAAGAAGACGTTATTTATAGACATATATTAATTCTGCAGGCGTGGTGGAGGCGCAAAATGGCGGGATGATTTTTTATATAGGGAAAATGTGCAGGGGGAAGATGGCGGACTTGAGATAACAAGAAGAGGATATATTTAGACTGAAGAGGAGGAGGTCCATGACTTTTTATATAGAGATATGTTTAGATAACAAGAAGACGTTATTTATAGACATATATTAATTCTGCAGGAGTGATGCATGGGCAAGATGGCGGGATGACTTTTTATATAAGGAGAAAAATGGCGGCGAGCTGCAGGCGCAAGATGGCGGGATGACTTTTTATATAGGGAAAATGTGCAGGGGCAAGATGGCGGACTTGAGATAACAAGAAGGGGGTATATAGCACAAGATGGCGGGGTGATTTTTTTATATAAGGAATTGAGGAGGAGAAGAGGAGGAGGACCATGACTTTTTATATAGAGATGAGTTTAGATAACAAGAAGACGTTATTTATAGACATATATTAATTCTGCAGGAGTGATGCAGGGGCAAGATGGCGGGATGACTTTTTATATAGGGCAAATGTGCAGGGGCAAGATGGCGGGGTGATTTTTTATATAAGGAATTGAGGAGGAGGAGAGGAGGAGGTCCATGACTTTTTATATAGAGATATGTTTAGATAACAAGAAGACGTTATTTATAGACATATATTAATTCTGCAGGAGTGATGCAGGGGCAAGATGGCGGGATAACTTTTTATATAATGGAAATGTGGTGGCGCTTTGTGGTGGCGCATGACTTTTATATAGCACTATATTAGTTCGCTAATAGTGTGTTGTGGTCGAGTGGAGGTTTTTTGTGGTGGGGGTGACGAGGTATGGGTGTAATGTACCAGGTGGGGTTAGGTTAGGGGTGATATTTTTGTGTGATGTGGTATGGTTTTGGAGGTGGAAGAGAGATATTTTAGATGTTGAGGGGAGATGTGGTGACGTTGTCAGGATGCATCTGTGTACATTTTTGGGGTGTAGCAGGCGAGTGGACCAGCATTGAGAGGTGGGAGTGAAGAGACGTCGGTGACGAGGTACGGGTGTAATGTAGCAGGTGGGGTTAGGTTAGGGGGGATATTTGTGTGTGATGTGGTATGGTTTTGGAGGTGGAAGAGAGATATTTTAGATGTTGAGGGGAGATGTGGTGACGTTGTCAGGAGGCATCTGTGTACATTTTTGGAGTGTAGCAGGCGAGTGGACCAGCATTGAGAGGTGGGAGTGAAGAGGCGTCGGTGACAAGGTACGGGTGTAATGTAGCAGGTGGGGTTAGGTTAGGGCGGATTTTTGTGTACATATAGAGAAATATAAAAGAGAAAACACTAGATACATTTTGTCATCTTTTTCGTGTACAAAGTTCTTCAACAAGGTGAGTGTCTATCGTTATCACGCCATTGTCTATGAAGGAAAAAAAACAGGCTTGGGGCCCTCAGCCAGGGGTCTGACTAAGCGCGTAATTAATCGCGAGTCTTTTTTCGTGTAACCATGTTTATTGTGTGTTGTATGGTTTCTTGGTTGTTGTACAGAGTGGAAGATCTTGTCGGCCAGGTAGTTTATGTGTTGGTGCATATACCTGTAGGTATCTGTGTGTGTGTCTGTAGGTAGCTGTATACAGAGAGTTTAGATGTTGAGCATCACCATATGTCACTTTATCTTTCTTGGTTAAATATTTTAGAAAAGTTGTGCCCCCGCTGATCGGGTACAGAATACTTTGTAATAGAACAACGTGTCTCAAACGGTTTAGTCTAAGAACCCTATGATGTCTTACAAATTATTGAGGTCCCAGAGATCTTTTGTAGATAAGAGTTGTACCGCGAGGATATGACAATATCAAAGAAGGTGTTCGATTATAAGGAACATAGTGTTCACCTCGCTGACCCCCAAATAGGCTTTCCGCGTACCATATTTTGAGAATCACCGTTCGTATGTCTTTCTTTATTCAGCTGATAATAGCATTCGGGTTCTTTCACCCTACCAATTAGACACCTGATTCTGGTTAACTTTAAAGCGAGATATTCTAACAGAACCTTTAACTACAAACCTAGTCATTTACAAGGTATAGCTCCCACCTTTTTGTGGATCCAACATAATTTATTTCGTGTCTACATTACAACCAAGTTGTATATTTCAAAACCAAACAACAACCAGTAATCACCCCCTTCTACGCGAACCCAACTTAGAACACATGGATAATCGATAAGAAGCCATCGTTTTGCCGTGTTAGCGCCTGTGTGGGATAAGTTAATGTACTAGCGATCCGGTAATATCGCGGTCTATATATATATATAGCGTATATAGTCTGTTGTAACGGAACAACGGATAATTTCTTGTTGTCCTAAGACGCCGCAAGGCCTAATAGCCACAGACTGCTTGGTCGGTCGACGGCTAAGGATGGAAAAAGAAGAAGAATAGTCTGTTGTAGAAAAATACCTACCACGGTCTTACATGCTCTCTGTCTGGCTGTGTATGACATGAAAACCAATTTCTTTTATAAAAAAATTCTACTACAAATGTGTTTCTGCGAAAAACCGAAAGCTAACGGTTTTTTGCTCGACGGTGAAACCTGCTATCCTCGTTACGCCAATGTTTAATTACGCCCCAGGTGTGTTTGGAAAATTCAATTAAACAAAGCCAATTGCATTCAGAAAGATCGAATGACAGACGTACGCGCGTGTGTTTCAGAGATCTGCGCGGACGGTATTGTGAGTAAATAACAGGATCGATAGGCAATTTCATTACGGGGGATGTTAGTAGTATAAATGGCGGAAACGGTTAGCATTCAGGCGGCGCGCAGGCGGCGCGTGACTTTTATATAGCAAAAACGCCAGGCGGCGCGTGACTTTTATATAAGCGCATTCAGGCGGCGCAAGATGGCGGACATGAGCTAACAAGAAGACGATGTTTATATAGAGATAATATTTAGATAACAAGAAGAGGATTTTTAGGCAAGATGGCGGACTTGAGATAACAAGAAGACGATGTTTATATAGAGATAATAGTTAGATAACAAGAAGAGGAGGGGCAAGATGGCGGACTTGAGATAACAAGAAGAGGAGGGGCAAGATGGCGGACTTGAGATAACAAGAAGAGGGGTATAATTTTTTATATAAGGAAAATGTGGCAAAATGGCGGACTTGAGATAACAAGAAGAGGAGGGGCAAGATGGCGGACTTGAGATAACAAGAAGAAGGGTATATTTTTTATATAAGGAAAATGGGGCAAGATGGCGGACTTGAGATAACAAGAAGAGGAGGGGCAAGATGGCGGACTTGAAATAACAAGGGGAGGTTATATGGGGGAAGATGGCGGAGTTAAGATAACAAGAAGAGGGGTATAGGAAGATGGCGGCTTTTTATATAGTAATATATTATTGTTGTTGTTATTAGTATAGCCAACTTAGGTAGTGGCTGTGTTAGATAAACAAGAAGCCGTTGAGACTTTGAGATAATAGGAAGAAGGTAATAGTTAGACGATAGTTAGACGATATATATTTACATAACAAGAAGACGATATGTTGGTGGAAAACAATACTCGGTTCTGTAATTGATGTATGGTCAAATTCGGCGTAGGATTTAGTTGTGCTCTGTGGTCAATGGCGCGGTCAATAAATGGTCAAACTCGGGTCGAGTTTTTGGACGTAATGCCGTGTTTGGTAGGAAATTTGAGGTAGGATTCACCAAAATATCTTCGCTCGTGCAGTAAAGGTTGGCCTCGATAAAACACTTACAAACGCAGCTTCAGACCACTAGCCAAAGGTTTAAGCATTTCATCACTTCTTTTAATGTAGACCCAGTTGGTGGGAGCAGTCATTTTCAACGAGGTGTATCTGTCGTTAATAAAAAGTGGGTCTTCCGTTTTTTTGTATGGGGGAATACCAGTTCAATCTGGTTTTTTAGGCGTGCCCTAGCTAGGATTTGATTCGTCGAACATCGAGCGTGTGTTAGGCAGGACGTGATTCGTCGATGTATTGCGTGGGAACAATGACGCATGGCCGTATTGTCGTGAGGGAAAAAAAATACACCTGTCTATTGATTTCGTCCTTTTGTTTACGAAAGTGGGGTTGAGTTTCACTAGCCAGGGTCTGACTAAAGCGCGTAAATTAATCGATCGTTGGCGTGTTGCCTAGCCGAAAACCGTAGTCGGACCCGCTGCATAGTACCACCCCGTGTTTTGACCAAGATGAAATAAATGGCCGTAGAGCCCGCAAACGTTGGTAACTACATCTTGTAATGTCTGGCGTTTGTAGTTAACAGGTCAAGTAGACACGAGCTAACACTTTAACGAGCCCAGTTCGTTTAACAAATTTTGTCCGACAGGAGGATGTTGCGTATCTCGTCTGTATTCATTGTCTAAGTGGTTAGTCTGTCAAAACTTTCGGCGCGATTTTCGAGATCTTCAAGATCGAGTCTTGCGTGGTGTGACCTCGGTGAATGTAGGTTTCTTCTTCTTTTCTTCGGTGGTGGATTGGGGACATTGGTCAGGTCTGTGGTAGGAAACCCACTCGGTTCTGGTGATATTGCACACCTAGAGTTCGTGTTTTCGTTCAAACGTGTTAGTGGAGGTGGTAGGTTTCTTCGGTGGTAGATTAGGGGACATCGGTCAGGTGGGTGTTTAGTGCGTGGTGCCTGTAGTCGGGCAATTTCGGCGAGGATTTCGCTCCGTTAAAGTTAATAAGTCTTTAAACACTTCATCACAGCTCTTGATGTAGACCCAGTTGGTGGGAGCAGTCTTTTTCAATGAGATGTATCTGTCGTTATTACTGGGTTAATAAAGTATGAGTGTCTTTCCAAGTGTTTATATGTAGGAATACCAGTTCAATCTAGTTTTTTTTTGAGGCGTGAGCTAGCTTAGGATTTGATTCGTCGAACATCGATCGTGTGTTTAGGCAGGTTGTGATTCGTTGAAAAGGATAGTTGACGTGGTTCTGTGTGAACAATTGACACATGGCCGTATTGAGGAGAAACCCGATAGCGAATATTCATAAAGGAGGGGTAAAACCTTATAAAAATGCGATAGAGGAAGGGTTTACGGGTTCTTGTGCGCTGTCTTTTGGTGATGATTTTTACTCCTGTTGCTCGTTTTCTCGAGCCGCGTGACGCTGTATATAGCGTTTAACACCCCCGCCGTAGGAACTCTACTGTTAGCTCGACAAGATGGTCATGCGTGACCACCCGTAGAAGGACGTCCTCTAGGTGCATATTAACTAGATCGTCATCCCCGATTGACGTCAGACAGGAATGGGCTAGTTGGTTCGGTTGTTCATACCGACAAACTTCGCCATACCGAGACCGTGTTCGCCTGGAGGGTAGCTTAATATGGAAGTAAAGGATGTTCCGACGACGTGAAGGCATCTGTAAAAATTGAAAAAATAAAAACAAAGTTACTATATATCTATAGATAAGCGGGATATATTCATAGTTATCAACTACTCAAAAATATGACATGGAATTTCCGATGTTGGGTGAATGTAATTACATATTGCTGTACACGGGGGGTAGTTGCATCTTAAATATTGTATATCACGATTAATAACGATGTACTCATTTGAGTGATATTTTAAATTAACTGTGTTCCTGTCATGCTCTGTCCCCGTTTGCTGTTCCTTAGTGTGTGTGTGGTGTGTGGTGGGGTGGTTGTTTTTTTGCTGGGCGGGGTGTGGGTTGCGGTTGGTGAGGGGGGGGGGTGGGGCTTCCGATGGTCTGGTTAATAGTATTAGTTGGGGCGTACAAAACGTAACAAACTTAACACTGTGGGGATGTTATTAGACTAACATTCCATTGTCCTATGTTTGACACAACCACTTTGTGGAATATATTAAATTCTTAACAAACTCTGTAAATACACAAACACTGGTTACATTTATCTATACCTTGGGTTCTATAACGGTTAATATCACATGTATAGCTAAATACTATCTAT
The DNA here is from genome assembly GCA_024509875.1 of Oreohelix idahoensis. NCBI lineage: Eukaryota > Metazoa > Mollusca > Gastropoda > Stylommatophora > Oreohelicidae > Oreohelix > Oreohelix idahoensis. The sequence goes on along the minus strand of JAMPIV010013758.1, from coordinate 314,500 downwards.
CCCCTACAAACAACTTACTAATCGACACCCTATTAATCCCCCATAAAATCCCAAACTACCCTTTCCACCCCCAACCCCCCAATACACCACCCTTTTAAAACTTTTACCCTTAAACAACCCCCAACCAAACCCCTCCCCCAATCCCAAAACCCTTCCCCCCTATAAAAATAAGCATACACCATAATTGCCCCCCCCACACCCTCCACTGCCATATTAAGTTAACATTCCTACTAACCTTTGCCTTTATACTTAACCCTGTGACAGTAGTATCCCCCCACTGACACTACCAACCTCCCTCCCAATCCCACAACCCCCACCCCATTCTTCCCCCACAAATTCAAAACCCTATCCCCCTATAACTACCACGCCATTCCCAAAAATCCAAGGTGTAAATCACCCCCCTACCGCTAACTTCCTCCCCAACATATCATATCCCAAACATAACCAAAACCTCCCACCAACTAAAACCCCAACCAACCTACCCATACCCCAAACTCACAAAACCACTTTGATTCCCACCCCCACCCCCCATAAACCACACAACCACCCACCCCAAACCCCCCTAATCGCCATATCTCCTATAACCACCCCCATTTTGGGGTTGATGACTTTACTTTACAAACAAACCTGAACTAAAACCTAATACACCCAAGATCAAAATTTCCCTCAAATTGCTAAATACAAACAACAATTGGGTCACAACCCTATTTTTCACCATTCACCCCCGTCGGCTAACAACAACTGTGGGGGTCCACCCCAAATAACCAAATCATCACTTCAATATCAAAACAATTTAAAAACCTAAACCTTTAAATATAACTACAAAGTGTGTAACTCCAAAAGATAGAATGTAACAACACAGCTCTAATAATTGTCTCATCCTCGCCCAACCACTCCCACACAAAAGGCAGTTAACTCCCAAGAGCACACTTTGTTCAAGCTCACAAATAAAACTCACCTCTCCTCTTACCCTCCAACCCCCCCAAACCCAACCAAAGGTTTCCACCAAGGGATCAACTGTGAAGGGTAACTCATTCTTCACCCCAAACAAATAGCTAACCATCAACCACACTCCCCTCTTCTTCAGTTCCCCCCCATACAACCCCCCCCCCCATTTACCATTACAATCCTACCCATAACCCAAATTAGCTTCATCCAATCCCAATTGATGCTTAATACACCCCCTCCAATATCCTCAAACACCCTTAACCATTTCCTATCACCCACTCCCCCCTACCACTCACAATTGACAACCCCCACTCCCACGTTTTACACACACACCCAACCTAGAGTACTAAAGATGTCCAACCCCCCCCCCCCCTGATGGGGCTTAAACAAATAAACCACCCCACCATAACAACCCCCCCCTAACTAATAATAACAACAAACACCGCCTTCCACGCCCAGACTCCCCCTAATCAACACCCAACCACCCCTGAACTCAACCCAAATATCCATCCACGACCAAGTCTCTACCACACCAATATTCCACTAACTTTACCCCAAGAATAGTCTAAAACGTCCAATATCCCTTCAATTCACTATAGAACAAATCTACCAAATAACCCAATACACCCATCACCCACAACACTACTCTGGGTCAAAAAGCATATAACAACTACTTGGAAACAAACACCCTCGCCCTAATAGGCACCAAACCAAACAAAAAACCAAAAATAAACACAGACCCAAAATAAACCTATACCCCACAACTCCCCCACTCCTAACCACTTCATAATAGAAAGTATTAAAACAAGTATACTACTCCCCAAGCAACAGCTAAATTGTCATACAAACCCCCTAATATCTCACCACCTAAAATCCCAGTACATCCCAATAACCAATCACCAAACCCCCAACTAAACTATCACCCACACACAACAAATAAACATATAGAAACCGCCCTAAAATCACAACCACCAGCACACAACTATCAACAATATGCCCATCTAACCGCCAACCCACCAAAGAACAACGTCCCCACTAAACCCAACCACCCACCCACCTGAACTCAACCTAAACAACAAAAACACACCACAAATAAACACAACCAACAACCCAAACCACCCACCCTACTCACCAAATAGAAACACCTCCAAAACCTTAATTAAAACAATGTCAAACCAACTCGAAAAACACCCTTAAACACTCACCCAAAATATGCGAAATTCAACCACGGGCATTAATCCACATACCAACCCTAACACCACATTACCAACAAACTACACCATCTATAACCCCTCAAAGGGTCATCCCATCAATTCAACTTCATATCTCACTCTACCCCCATCTACATCACATCAGATATCAACTAATCAAACATACCTATATCAAACAATATAACCCCAGTCTCCTAAACCACAACCTTTTAAATACCAGTCTTCAACGACCCATCCACATAACTCCACAAACTAAGATAATACTCACTTCCAAAACTCCTCCTGTCACGGTTCCATTCTTCACTCCCAAATTCAAATTTCCAATCCTCCTCCCATACATCCTACACCTCATCCACCTCCCCCGCTAACTTGGGGGAATATCCATTTCACTAAGCTCCCCCAATTGGTCGTAACCCACTCCTTATCTATATACCATACCATCTTCCAAATCTAACTACACCCCCTTTACCAAAACTCTTATGAACTATCAACAATCATCAAGAGTCTCACATGTTGGGTCTCCTATCTATTCTTGCAGATTACCCTGACATTTCTTGCAGATAGAGAGAGTCTTACTCAGCACCACAGTTCTAGTCCCAATAACACCAATTTACCCAATCATGTCATCCGAATTCCACATATAGGTACCTTGTCACCCATTACTACACTCCCAATCTGCATATCCCACGTACCCCAACACGCCATAAGCAATTTGTAAATCCACTGGATTCAATAATTATTGGTTATGTTTGTCCCCTCTTCCATTACATCACGTTTTTCATCTCTCCTACAAACCCTTAAACATAAAAATACCATTCACATTGTAAAGTTTGGATTTAGTCCCTACTTTTCCTACAATAAACCATATCTCAAACCATTCCTACCATTCTAATCCCAAAGCAATGAAGCAGCTCCCATCAAACTGCAATTCTCGCGTAACTAATACACCCAATATCACTAATTCACTACATCCAACTACCACACAAAATCCTCCACCCAATAATATCACATTTAACAATACTTTTACACATCTTGAATATTCACCAGGCCACATAATCACTAACCAAACTCATTTTCATTACCTGTCACAATCCACTTCTCTACATCTATAACCCACTTAATTCTTTCACCTCTATCTACCAAACAACTTTCGAAACTCACCAATATTCAAGTGCGATCCCCATAACATACCCCCATTCAAATTGCTTCCCCCAAATACAACTCATTTCTCACTACTTCATGAATCTTCCCACCATTCTAACTTCAGCTTTGTCAATCCCAATCCACTTCCATCAACCAACTGCTTTACGTAAGTCCGTCCCAATCACCTCCAATTTCTCGTCAACAATTAACAAAATGCGAACCTCCATCACATCCATCTTAACTAAATTTACTATTTTCAAGTCCCTTTTATAATAACCATCCATTCATATCTAACTCATAACCATTTAACTTTATACCCATCCAACATTCCCCATAACACATAATTCTTCTTTCATTTCTATAATAAAATTTTCCAAGCCCCTACTCAAACATACCATCACTATCCCCACTCAAAAACCCCTCATTTTTTTCACAGGATTACCGTGGAAATGCCATACGAATCCATGCATTTATAAGGGTCCCAATTACCCACAATACTCCCCCCCTCATTTAAATTTTTCAATCTCATCCTCTACCTTCTTAAATCATCCCCTTTCCATTGTCATCTCGTTCTTAACCAAAATACCCTACTTAAAAACCCTTATAATACCTTCCAAAATCTACACATAAATCTGCATAATTCAAATATCCTTAACCAGGTTCCCCTTTCTTCTCCCACAATTAGCATCTTAACACCATAATTTCCAATATAACTATTAATTATGAATTTATTCCTATAAATTATACACCAACACCTAGCACATTCCCAAATCGAATTAAATATGCCTTACAATCCAAAACATGCTCCCAAACTTTCTTAATCCCATTACTTCCCCCTCTCTAACTCCTCACTTCACGCTAGATTCATCCGACATTCAAATTCCCCAATTTCTTAATCCATCGCACTCCACATATGCCCTTCAAACCAATTTCACTCCTAATATAAATCCAATTAACTACTACCTGAACCTACCTATCCAGGCTATCCCCCAAACCTTAAGTGCTACCCCCATACACTAATCCCACGCATACTCACATCCTGTCCACCCATCCCCTCACATACCATATTCTAATACCCTCTTGCCATCAATGTACAACCTCAACTCAATCCATACTAACTTCCCCTCATACTTATACATATTCACATCCCTCCACACAGCCATACCAAATGTTCTCATCACACTCCATATCCCCCCCGCCATCCACTTTCCCAACTTCCACACTCCCTCTCCCATCACATTATCTGATTCATAGACAAAAGGTGCTCACCCACCAACTTCACTGGCTCCTATCCTCCAATCCCAAAATTTAATATTTATCCACACCTAATCTAAATCATCACCCTACCCATAAATATACAAGTACACCTTATCAAGGAGTCATAACCTACTCATCTTCATTCATCACTACCACACCACTTCACCAATAGAACCAATATCCTATTCACAATCCACTGAAAAACATCTGCCTATTACTCCTAAGCCAACATCCTCCCTTACAAACTTTCCCCCCATTCCATTAGACACCATTATACTCATATACCATCTTTTCCTTCAAGGACTTCACCTATCTTCCCCACTTAACCATTATCCCACAAATTTCCTATTTCATATCATCAATCCCAATCATCTTCGATCATCACTATTGCTCTATACACATAACACTTCGACCCATTACACACAATTTAATTACTCCCTCCCATTATCGTACCTTAAAGTCATTACTAGACTCATCACTCCTTCCACTCATCTTATTAACCATACTGTTCAATAATCACACAATTAATGCACAGAACATGAGCTCTCCCCTTCCTACTATAAATACCACAAAATTACCAACACACTATACTAAACTCCACACCATACCATGGATCCTCCCCACCCACCCACACCCCCCCCCTATCCCCCAACACCAACTCCCCCACCATTCCCCATGCTGTTAAAGAATTACTTCTATCTATCGCTACTAATATACGTTCATTTATGTAGTGTCAATAAAATATAAAACTCTAATATAAATTTTTTTACAACCCATCCGTATAACATAAAACCACTAAAATCAATCTTCTACGGAAATTTTTAATATCCCCCCCCTCTAATATTAATAAACTGACCCCCACATCGTAACTTCCACCTCACAATTAATTATACATCATCAAGGATTTCATAAATCTAACCAAAGGGCATCCAAAGGCAATCTAAAAATACCCATTAAACCCCATTTTAACCAACCTATAATAATTATAGTGGAAGTCATGGTAGGGGAGATCGCATATACTAAACTCCATCCCCATACAAATGGGAAGTATATCGGGGGTAACTAAACATCCAATACAACCTTTACCCACACGGGTAATGTTTTACACCAGTATACATGATTTGGCTGCTGTATTAATCTTTATATTATATAATGACTAAAACTCCACCAAAAACCAACATTCTAACCCTATTCATAACTTCATACTCAATATAAACCACTCATATCACCATATCAACTCCACCCCATTCACTCCTAACATAAATAACTCTAATCCCCCCACAAATCTACTAATCTCATCCAAATATCTATAAAACACGTATACATCCATCCCCAAAATACAACTACCCGACCTTCCACCCACAACATATGTCCCCCCCAAAAACTATCCCTCCTCCGGTCAAGCTCCTCCCCTCAACGAAAGCAGTAAGCCACATATAACTAGCAGAAGCACTGTTTTCGCATCCCTCCCCAACCCAAATTCCCATGTCCCCCCCTCCCCTTTACCACCTCCTCATCTTCTCGCCCCCACAACCTCACCCCCACTCCCTTCTATCCCTCCAATACTCCCCCTCTTCAAGTCCCCCACCCCTTCCTTATCCTCCCGTCTTTCATCCCCCACCCCCTCTCAATCCCCCTCCTCATGCTCCCACCCCCTCTTCACTCCCCAATTTTTCCTTCCACCACTCATCCTCCCTTCCTAACCCCCTTCTCTTCAGTCAGTTTCTTACTTTTATTAAATGATTTGGCATTACTTCACCGGAAAAATAACAACCCTTTCTTGGTCAATACAATACACTACATTTAATTACACTAGTAAATAATTTAACACACTGTTTTCTAACAAAAAAAAATTCTTACAAGACCCATAAATTTATCCAATCTAACCCATTGGGTAAACCTTCTAATACATATAATCAAAATCAGACTCACTCTTTTTGATACAACTGGAATTAAGCGAAAACCTCTCTCAAGTACAATTAACCCCCCATACCAACAACTCAATCTTCACAATAAATACCACCTTCATCCAAAACTTCCAACCAAACTATCCCTAAATCATAAACTCCGAACAACAAACAATCCGCAGTCTCTACATATTATATATCTTGGTCCAGCTTAAAGGCTGCAGCATAAACCAAATATTAAATAAACTGTCTTATTATTTGATGTTGGTAAGTTTAACTGTGCCACGGCAACCCCACTACCTAATTCCTTCATTTTTCTATAAACAAAAAACAGAACTTCTATACCCAAAACATTTCTTCATATCATCCCAACCAATATTTATCAACCTATTGTCTACTCTGAATCACACCTATAAAATGAAAAATTTCAAACTACCCCACTGTCCTTAACCTAGATCTTATGTTCAGTCTGATGTTTGTTTGGCTTTCTTCTTTCTTCTAATGTTACATATCCTCAGGTTTGTGTATGTTATTACCCTTTAACCTATAGCTATATGTCCACCTTCCTGATGACTTTAATGTCTATGGGTTAAGAATAATCCCCCCCTGCCATGCTTCCCCCATTGGGATGACTGGCTTTCCATAAGGCTCACCCTACCTGTCGATACACTGACAAGATACTTAAAATTAATATATTATGGAACATTCCATCCCTCATTCATCCTATCAATAACTCAAACTCACAATAATGAACTATCCCTCACCTTAAATCCCCACATACGCAACCATCCACCACCTATTCATCGTCCTAGACCCCAAAATTCCTCATTCAACCCCCACTCCACAAATAAACTCTCATCAAAAAAAATCCTTACAAACCTAAATCTCCTCTTCACCTTCTCTGATACACCCTATCAATTTTTATTTTAACCATTAATTCTTTCTGTTTCACTTTCAAATATAAATCAAATTTATTATTAATTTTTCAATATTTAACTCCCCTGTCCTTTTATTGACATAACAGGTACTTACAAATAAAATAAACACAACTCCCATTTCGAAATCTAAATCCAGTATGACTACCTAGAACCCAATTACAAAAACTTAAATACAGTTATCTATTAAGCTACATCCCCACCCAACACAAGGAATCAAATCTAATACCCAAAAACACTAATACCATATGTTTATCACCTTAGAACTCCCCCCCACCTATTAAGAATATTACTCGCTCTAACAAATTGATAACATTCATGACCTCCAATTGAGAATATTACCCCCTGCAATTTCACCCACTCGGCAATCTCAATTGCTACAGCCACACAACTATAACATCTTTTCTTTCGGGCATAAACTTGGCTATCACGCCAGTCTATTTATAATACCTTATAACCACGTAGCACCGTTTTCAGGCGCTAAATTAACACGCCTCCTGTCTCCTATTGGTTACGAGCCATCTCACTAATATTCCCCCAACAACCCCTCGTATTACAACCCCCTTAGCAAACACTCCCCGAAATCGCCCATAACCCACCAACACAGCCCATTGCGTCCCATAAAAAAAAATACACCCCACAACGACCCCCCTCCAGCCCAAAAGCACACCAAACACTTAACCCTCACACTATACCGCCCTACAAGCCAAATTCAATTGCCCTAATACACAACCCCAACCATTAACACAACACTCCCCACTCAGCTATTGTCCACTAACCTACCACATCCCCACCCCCTCCACAATACCCCCATTCAGTCCTCAATGTGCATATCGCAATCCATTACACTCAAGTCCACATTCCACATCGTATCAACTACCCAATTTGTAATATCATTCTCTAAATAAATCTATTACAGAACATACCTACCACACGCTTACATGCTCTGTCTGGATAACATGGATGTGAAGCCCGTTGTTCCCCACTGTCTGTGTCTCTACCACGAATTGGTAATATGGTGTCATATAGGGTAGATAAACGGTTATATCAGACATGTGTAGCCCCGAGATCACCCTCAGATAGCGAATATCATAGAAGAACGACAAAACACCGATTGCCAAGATGTGATAATTGCACGTTAACAAGTGCTCGTTGCATAACGTTAGGTTACACATGGTTATTATCTGTTCCAGCTCTACCTCTGTAACACGAACATTCGCCTCTAAACTAATAATCCCGAGATATATTTCCACCCATGATAACATTGTCATCGGGTTCACTGAGAATTGTATTGTATGTAATATGTGGCGCTCTAGACTGAGATATTCATTCGCGGTACGGGTGTTGCAATATAGATCTACTAAATCACGAACCCTCAACACACCCCCTTCTTCAAACTTTGTAGCTATGAATAGACAGGTTAAGCCGGCAAACTGAAAGTTTTCTATGTTTAATTGCTCCTTACTGCCATAATGTTCTAAAAGAGCGATGGTTAACTGAAATGTTTGTTTCTGGCATTTATAAGCTTCACAAACACCTGAAACCCATTCTAATAAAACCAAACGCGCTCTGTTACTGATGTCTCCCGGTATAAAAACAAATCTAGGGTTCTCAGAAATTACTTCGAGCATCCCCTTTAAGTCGGCTAAGTTAAAATCTGTGTTACGATACCCAACACTAAAAATTGCTGCCATTTTAGAAACTCACGTTCTTCGTTGAGAAATATGTAAGAGCTGTTTGCTGGTGTGATTCAACTAACCGAATATACAAGGTATTTATATAGAGAGACACACAACAACTTGGTTGTAATGTAGACACGTGCATCTCACAGCTGTTAAAGTGTTTAACATCATTGTTCTTTACAAGCTTGGAAACACAACTTTGTTTTATGTTTACACGTAAAATAGTTGACTTCGAGGGAGGTTAATAATGTATACTCATCTGAACGGAGTTTTGTTGAACAAAAGTCGTCCGTTTTCTGAATGTCCAAATTCGCATGTGTGAGCAGCTGTGCTATTTGTCTAATGCAACCACATATGGTCATCTGGGTTATTTTCTCTAATTATTTCATCACAATGTGAAAAAAGATCTCTCAGAACAGCTGCACTGATTAAACATGGCTGGTAAATAGCTTCTTCTTAAACACGAGTTATCGAGCCGTTAGCGTTCGAAATAAATCATCGCGAACAGCTTGTGTCTAACATAATTCATTGTGAGATCCACTACCCCATAAGAGAATCCCTATTTAACTAATATATATATATATATATATATAGATATATATATATATATATATATATATATATATATATATATATATATATATATATATATATATATATATATATATATATATATATATATATATATATATATATATATATATATATGTATATATTATAATATAATAATAATAGCCCCTTCAGTCATAACTGACTATGGGAATGCGCCCCTGAGGTGACAGCCCTCAGCTGCTTATTTTCCTGGTGCTCCTTTCGACGTTTTCTCCTCACCTCTGCTTCTTGTGTGAGCCTCTCTTCGCCCAATCTGAGGTGGCGCCGTAAATAGCATCGCCACTTAGTGCGATCGGCAGCTTCATCCTCCCATGTTGCTGGATCCATGTCCAGTGCCCTCATATCTCTCTTGCACACATATATATATATATATATATATATATATAATATATATAAAAGTGTATTTATAAATTCCTTCTCGACTTTAAAAGTTAATTAAGCCTTTAACATCTATTATTTTTTGGAAATAATATAGCAGGTATGTCATTACATTTACAACTGGAACTATTGAGAGGGTTTAATTTAATAGATTTAAATTAACACAAAACCCAGTGAAATAGAATGAATGAACTAGACACCTGATCACTTTACACAATTATCTCTCTGTGTTTCTCACTTATTGTTAAGTTTATTTCAAAATACTTAGATATTTTTTGTAAACATTTGTTAAAACGCACTCGGAAAGAAAAATCATATCCCTTTCTCTCTCTCTCTCTCTCTCTCTCTCTCTCTCTCTCTCTCTCTCTCTCTCTCTCTCTCTCTCTCTCTCTCTCTCTCTCTCTCTCTCTCTCTCTCTCTCTCTCTCTCTCTCTGTCTCTCTGTCTCTCTCTATCTCTCTCTCTATCTCTCTCTGTCTCTCTCTATCTCTCTCTATCTCTCTCTCTCTTTCTCTCTCTCTGTCTCTCTCTCTCTCTCTGTCTCTCTCTCTCTTTCTCTCTCTATCTCTCTCTCTCTCTTTTTGTTTGGTACATTTCTTTTTTAGTTATCAGATATTTTAAAGCTTGCTTTTTAAGCTATCATTTGTATCTTATTAAGTTCTGGATATATTTTTTTTTATATATTCAACTAAACCGATGTTAAAATGTGTCAAATGCCTTTCTCTTTTAATATATATATATATGTTTTAGATAAGAAAAATATGTTTCCCACTTTATTTCAAAATACTCTATTTATTTTTTTGTAAACATTCGTAACATTCTGTTCCCTTCCGTCAACAAGACATCTGCCTCTGTCACAAATAAATGTTTGCTAATTTTATGGTACAACTCGTTTCAAGTTATAAACACCTGTGGCTGAGTAAACAATTCCTACGAGTTTTCACTGTTGATCAATACTCGTCCGTGCCAAATAAGACATTTAGAGCAACAGCACTGTTTGTCATAGTATTATATTACCAGGTGAAAGAAGCTGTTTCAGAACAGATGAAGATAACACCTGCACAGTAATTAAACATTACTATGACACTTCTTAACCATGACCCTTTACCGGTACGTGACAATTTACAACTGTTTGCGAGCAATAACAGATGTGTAAGGTCGTTGACCCTGTTACGCGCACTTTTTTGTAATATAATGAGAGCAGTGTAAAAAAACTCATGCAACTAACAAACCTTCAACGCAGAAAGATCTCTCTGAAAGACCACTGAAATGAAATCACCCTTCTCATATAAATACCTGATAGTATGTATTCGTCTGTTTTATTTCTATTTTCTTTGTTAAATTTACTTCTTAGTTACAAACCAAAAAGACTAAAATTATTTCTGTTTAATAAAATTATAAAAAGGTTCTAGTTGTTTGTGTATTCGTTTTCTCACTAGGCAGTGTTGCTAAATATCTGTTTCAAATTAGTTTAACTGTTAATATTTGTTTGTTATTTTTATCTGTTAAGATGTTAACTCAGATACTAAATTGTTATTTTTTATCTTGACATAACATTTTTAAAGAGTGGTTGATAAGACTTAACCGATTATGTACTAGGAAAAAAGACTAACGCTTATCCGTGTTGTTATTTATGTGAGATTACTCAGCCTGGGTTTCAACTGATGGTACATTTCTACAAACTAAACTCGAGCGTGAGGAATATTTTTTTCACATAATAAAGAAAATTAAAGAGAATATTTAGAACATATTTTTTTTTAACAGTACTATACATGTAAAAAAATATAGAGATAATATATTATAAATATAAAACAGCACTATACAGGGACAGACGCCTTGTTACAAACTAGCAAAACATGTTCATATTTATATCTCCATTATTTTAAACGATAGGGCGTCATTTGTATCGTGAGCGCGTGGTTTTTAAATCAATATCTTTCTGACACAGCGCGCACGCGGGGCATTTTTTATTTCTCTCTCTCTTTCTCTCTCTCTCATTCTCTCTCTTTCTCTATCTCTCCCTCTCTCCCTCTCTCTCTCTGTCTTTCTCTTTCTATCTTTCTCTCTCTCTCTTCTCTCTTTCTCTCTCTCTCTCTGTCTTTCTTTCTCTGTTTGTCTCTCTCTCTTCTCGCTCTTTTCTCTCTTTCTTTCTCTCTCTCTCTCTCTCTCTCTCTCTCTCTCTCTCATCCATGTTTAATAAAACTCAAAACACACGTAGTTTTTTTTTCTTTTAACGCCCTGGGTCATACACACACACGTTCATACTTTACTAGCTCTGTATTTAAGTTATCGTGGCCAGGTGTTTTTCCATTCTTTAACCCCTTGATTACCGTGATGGTGGGAAGCCGCGCTAGCGTAGTGGTTACAACACCGCTCTGGCGACCGGGTGATTCAGGATCAAACCCGGGCGACGGCATTTGAGGATTTTTCGTCGACCGGGATTTGGACTGGATTAACTCGAGACCTGGCGAGGACATTTGAAGGAGTGTCGTCGACCAGGAACTGGCGGCTCCTGAGCCGACCCAGCTCTAATGGGTACCTTCGAAAACGGCGAGTATCTGCCTGAATGGCGAGGGACACTTGTCTCTGTACAAGAAAATAGGATACTCACGTAAAAATCAATGTCAGGTTAGACATTAAAAATAACCTGAGATTTCGCCTCGAGTATTAGCGGGCGTACGGAAGAAAAAAAACCGTGATGGTTTCTTCCTTCCGTGGAATGTTTGTATTAACATCATGAGCGTTTTCAGCTTGAGGAACATTGAACTGTGTCTCTGGTGGTTCCTTGTTCAGAGTTTTTCTGATATGCCCTACCAATCTTGTTTCCTGTCCCTTTACTGTCGTGATGAGATTTCTTTGCTTATCTCTTACTAATGTAATATTGTTTGCCCGGTGGTCATATTTCTGTCGTCTAGAGGGCATATTTCTGTCGTCTAGAGGGCATATTTCTGTCGTCTAGAGGGCATATTTCTATAACCTGGCAGGGATATTTCTATCACCTCGAGGGCATATTTCTATAACCTGGCAGGGATATTTCTATCACCTCACATACATATTTCTTTTTATTTAATGTACTATATTTCCAGGGTAGCCTCCTGTTTGGCACGATTGGGAGACAATATAAAACCTATCACCACATGCCGCACTTGTAAAATAAAAAATAAAATTAAAAAAAAGTGAAAACCTTAAGTAGCGGATTCGAACACATGAACGAAGGAATGTTTCTTTTATAAATTTCCTACTATTGTTCGATTGTGTTTTGCCCTAGTGACGTGAACAGAAATTTACACGCGCTGTTTTGTGGGGCCATCGATCTGGTTTCTTTCTAGGGAGTAGTTGCCTACGATCCCACTTCACCTCTCAGCGTCTTATATTCTCATCACACACACACAACACAACACAAAACCAAATTAGTTTTTTTATTTTATATTTTCCTCTTTATTCTATAGCGCTTAGTCAAAGGGGGATTCACTCAAGAGTGTTTATAAAAAGTCTTTCTTCTCAAATCAAGTAGTAACATAGTTGTCTGAAGGGTTTGGGACAATCAATTGTTATATTCATGTAAACGATAATAACACAACTCCTTCCAATAAAAAGGATAAAGTTACTTCTAAATCAGCTTGTTGTTTGTAACCAGACTATAATACATCTACATAGATAACAAAGTTCTGGTGAGACCACTTTTGCGTAGTGTATCTACACTTTCACGAAACACACAAAAAAGCCCGTGTTATTGCTTACGAACATACACAATATTATAGAAATAATACCTTAACAAGACTCTTTAAAACATTACAGATAATCAATAGTGAACGAGTCTATCAAACCAAGAAAGCTAACTTAATAACTTGTTATGTGTTAATTTAGCTTTAGACATAGATAGAGCATAAATACTAATTGTAAGTCATTTCGATGCTAGGTATAAAATAAATATAGAGGACTAGTATTTAACAAGAGTAACGATAACTCGTATACAACAACCTATTTGTACCACAACACAACCAAATAAGTCCAACATAATGCTAACCAGATGACCGGTCGGGGTGGGACAAGCTTGGAGCAAAACAACAACCACAGGCACACACACACACACACACTAAGGAACAGCAAACCGGACAGAGCATGACAGGAACACAGTTAATTTAAATATCACTAAATGAGTATCATTATTAATCGTGATATACAATATTTAAGATGCAACTACCCCCGTGTACAGCAATATGTAATTACATTCACCCAACATCGGAAATTCCCTGTCATATTTTTGAGTAGTTGATAACTATGATATATCCCGCTTATCTATAGATATATAGTAACTTTGTTTTTATTTTTTCATTTTTACAGATGCCTTCACGTCGTCGGAACATCCTTACTTCCATATTAAGCTACCTCCAGGCGAACCGGTCTCGGTATTGCGAAGGTTGTCGGGATGAACAACCGAACCAACTAGCCCATTCCTGTCTGACGTCATCGGATGACGATCTAGTTAATATGCACCTAGAGGACGTCCTTCTACGGGTGGTCTCGCATGACCATCTTGTCGAGCTAACAGTAGAGTTCCTACGGCGGGTGTTAATACGCTATATACAGCGTCACGCGGCTCGAGAAAACGAGCAACAGGAGTAAAATCATCACCAAAAGACAGCGGCACAAGAACCCGAACCCTTCCTCTATCGCATTTTTATAAGGTTTTACCCCTCCTTTTATGAATATTCGCTATCGGGTTTCTCCTCAATACGGCCATGTGTTATTGTTCACACAGAACCACGTCAACTATCCTTTTCAACGAATCACAACCTGCCTAACACACGATCGATGTTCGACGAATCAAATCCTAGCTAGCTCACGCCTCAAAAAACTAGATTGAACTGGTATTCCTACATATAAACACTTGGAAGACACTCATACTTTATTAACCCAGTGATAACGACAGATACATCTCATTGAAAATGACTGCTCCCACCAACTGGGTCTACATCAAGAGCTGTGATGAAGTGTTTAAAGACTTATTAACTTTACGGAGCGAAATCCTCGCCGAAATTGCCCGACTACAGGCACCACGCACTAACACCCACCTGACCGATGTCCCTAATCTACCACCGAAGAAACCTACCACCTCCACTAACACGTTTGACGAATACACGAACTCTAGGTGTGCAATATCACCAGAACCGAGTGGGTTTCCTACCACAGACCTGACCGATGTCCCCAATCCACCACCGAAGAAGAAGAAGAAACCTACATTCACCGAGGTCACACCACGCAAGACTCGATCTTGGAGATCTCGAAATCGCGCCAAGTTTTGACAGACTACACCACTTAGACAATGAATACAGACGAGATACGCAACATCCTCCTGTCGGACACATTTGTTAAACGAACTGGGCTCGTTAAAGTGTTAGCTCGTGTCTACTCGACCTGTTAACTACAACGCCAGACATTTACAAGATGTAGTTACCAACGTTTGCGGGCTCTACGCCATTTATTTCATCTTGATCAAAACACGAGGTGGTACTATGCAGCGGGTCCTACTACCATTTTCGGCTAGACAACACGCCAACGATCGATTAATTACGCGCTTAGTCAGACCCTGGCTAGTGAAACTCAACCCCACTTTCGTAAACAAAGGACGAAATCAATAGACAGGTGTATTTTTTTTCCTCACGACAATACGGCCATGCGTCATTGTTCCCACGCAATACATCGACGAATCACGTCCTGCCTAACACACGCTCGATGTTCGACGAATCAAATCCTAGCTAGGGCACGCCTAAAAAAACCAGATTGAACTGGTATTCCCCCATATAAACGGAAGACACTTTATTAACGACAGAAACACCTCGTTGAAAATGACTGCTCCTACCAACTGGGTCTACATTAAAAGAAGTGATGAAATGCTTAAACCTTTGGCTAGTGGTCTGAAGGCTGCGTCTGTAAGTATTTATCGAGGCCAACCTTTACTGCACGTGCGAAGATATTTTGGTGAATCCTACCTCAAATTTCCTACCAAACACGGCATTACGTTAACTCGACCCGAGTTTGACCATTTATTGACATTACAGAGCGAAATCCTCGCCGAATTTGACCGATTACAGCCACCAAGCACGGCTACCTATCCTACTACTGGTACCACGTTTGACCAGTACATCAACTCCAGCTGTTACCAACCAACAGAACCGAGTTTGTTTCCTACCACAGACCTGACCGATGTCCTACCCCCGAAGACACCTACCACCTTCACTAACCTGTTTGACGAATACATGAAGTCTAGCTGTCCAGTATCACCAGACCCGAGTTGGTTTCCTACCACAGACCTGACCGATGTCCCTAATCTACCACAGAAGAAGAAGAAACCTACCAAGCGGCTGAGAGTTGTCCTTTAGTATTTGAAAAAAAATAAAAACTATATTAACTAAAACGCTTTTTTGTTACCTATATCGTCCGTTGTTTGTCTAACTGTTGTATAACTATTCGTATAACTGTTTGTATGTCTAAATATAACTGTTCGTATACATATCGTCTTCTTGTTATGTAAATATATATCGTCTAACTATCGTCTAACTATTACCTTCTTCCTATTATCTCAAAGTCTCAACGGCTTCTTGTTTGTCTAACACAGCCACTACCTAAGTTGGCTATACTAATAACAACAACAATAATATATTACTATATAAAAAGCCGCCATCTTCCTATACCCATCTTCTTGTTATCTCAACTCCGCCATCTTCACCCATATAACCTCCCCTTGTTATCTCAAGTCCGCCATCTTGCCCCTCCTCTTCTTGTTATCTCAAGTCCGCCATCTTGCCCCATTTTCCTTATATAAAAAAATATACCCCTCTTCTTGTTATCTCAAGTCAGCCATCTTGCCCCTCCTCTTCTTGTTATCTCAAGTTCGCCATTTTGCCACATTTTCCTTATATAAAAAATATACCCCTCTTCTTATCTCAAGTCCGCCATCTTGCCCCTCCTCTTCTTGTTATCTCAAGTCCGCCATCTTGCCCCTCCTCTTCTTGTTATCTAACTATTATCTCTATATAAACATCGTCTTCTTGTTATCTCAAGTCCGCCATCTTGCCTAAAAATCCTCTTCTTGTTATCTAAATATTATCTCTATATAACATGAACAGATGTGTTTGCTTAATCGGTTCCTTGTCGAAAATATGACATATTTTACACAGATACCTCGCAATCGTGTCCAGATAATTAGAACCCAGGTCTTTGTTACAATGCTCGCTTATCGAGAAGAGGAAGAATATTTCTCACTGTCATATAGAAGTAAACTGGTGATGGAGTCGGTTATATCGCAGCTTTGGTCGTTGGTGTGCGTTTCCTCATAAAATAACTATTCGTTATCTGTAATGTTTTAAATAGTTTTTTTTTTTGTTAAGCCATTATTTCTATAATATTGTGTATTCGTAAGCAATAATAGGAGATTTTTGTGTGTTTCATGAAAGTTTAGGTATAGGTACACTACGCAAAATTGGTTTCAGCAGAACATTGTAGTCTTGTTACAAACAGCAAGCTGATTTATAAGTAACTTTATCATTTTTATTGGAAGGAGTTGTGTTATTATCGTTTACATGAATATAACAACCGAGTTGTTCCAAACCCTTCAGGCAACTATGTTACTACTTGACTTGAGAAGAAGGACTTTTTATAAACACTCTTTAGTGAATCCTCCTTTGCCTAAGCGCTATAGAATAAAGAGGAAAATATAAAATAAAAAACTAATTGAAAACACAACACACACGTGGTTGTACCCTCCCTTGTTTTGGAACCAGATCGATGGCCCCACAAAACAGAGCGTGTAAATTTCTGTTCACGTCACTAGGGCAAAACACAATCGAACAATAGTAGAAACATTCCTTCGTTCATGTGTTCGAATCCGCTACTTAAGGTTTTCACTTTTTTTTAATTTTTTTTTTATTTTACAAGTGCGGCATGTGGTGATAGGTTTTATATTGTCTCCCAATCGTACCAAACAGGAGGCGACCATGGAAATATGGTACATTAAATAAATAGAAATATGCCTGTGAGGTGGTAGAAATATACCCGCGATGTTATAGAAATATAACCGCGATGTGATAGAAATATGTATGTGAAATGATAGAAAATATCCCCTCGAAATGATAGAAATATGCCCTCCATGTGATAGAAATATGTATGTGAGATGCTAGAAATATGCCCTCGATGAGATAGAAATATGCCCTCGAGTTGAAAGAAATATGCCCTCGAGATGATAGAAATGTGACCACTGGATTTGGTAGAAAATTTATGGACTCTTTAAAATCCTCCTGAAAATAGGCTGCCCTTCTAAAATGCTGGAAATGATAAAGTCATTCCATGACGACATGAAGGGAACAGTCCAATATGCTGGAAGCACGTCACAGCCCTTTGATATACGAAGTGGCGTTAAACAAGGCTGTGTTCTGGCTCCGACCCTCTTCGGAATCTTCTTTGCCTTACTCTTGAAACATGCATTCAGAGATGCAACTGAAGGAATATGCCTTCAGCCTTGAAAGATTAAACAGACGGCCATCTGACCTAGTGTGAAGGTTCACTTTTTTTATTTTTTTATTTTACAAGTGCGGCATCTGGTGATAGGTTTTATATAGTCTCCCAATCGTACCAAACACGAGGCGACCATGGAAATATAGTACATTAAATAAATAGAAATGTACCCGCGAGGTGATAGAAATGTGACCACTGGTTTTGGTAGAAAACTTTTTTAGATATGACTTACCAAAGTTTTTTCGTACGTGTAACAAAGGCTGATCTCGTCGAGAAGTGGGAGTGCAGTGTTTGATAGAAGTATATAGTTAATGCGCTCTTTTAAAAGAATACTTGAGTTAAAGAGAAAAATATAAAAATTCGGATATATGTCATAACCAGACTAAAATATGACGCCAACTACATATTCCTTAGTGTTACAGGTTACAATCGAGACAATGTCGAGGCCAGTTTCAACCATTTTAAGAAAAACCAACACGCACGTGCTTTTTACCACGCGTTGTTAAACTCGATCGAGGGTCTGCGCTCGCGAGGAAGACATTATCAAATGTAATCGATGAATGATTCATACTGCTATAGTCCGTTAGGGTGGGTAACTTATTTACTTACTTAGTCGTTCCCCTTCTACCGTGAGGTATAGAGGTTTGGAAGAGAGAGCGCCAGACCATTCTATCAGCTGTCTTCTTCCTGGCCTGGTTCCATTCTAGTCCTCGGTCCTTCAAAGATTGTCTAATGTTGTCCTCCCAGCGGACTCTGGGTCGTCCTGGAGGTCTGTATCCCTGGCTCTTTGTTTCCCATGCTTGTCGTGGTAGCCGATCTTCTCCCATTCTGCAGACATGGCCAAACCATCTTAGTTGGGACTGTTCTATTTGGGTCTGCAGCGGATGGGATTTTAGGCCTTGACGGATCGTCTGGTTGCGGACCATGAGGGTGGGTAACGCCAGCGTTAAATATAGACTATCGGAAACAAGTTTATGTTCCTTTGAGTTTGTACACTTTATTTTTCGACGAAATACCGACGAGGTGGCGCAGACACGGTAGATGGAAGGTATTGAGCCTTCTTTCTTGCTTAGCATAGATTGTTCAGGTCTCACTGCCATATAGAAGTAAACTGACGATACAGGCGTTATATATTGCAGCTTTGCTCATCGTTGCGAGTTTGGAGTTTCCCCAAAAACGTGATGTGAGGCAGGCAAAGGTAGCTGCAGCTTTGTTAATGAAACTAGCAATTTCTGTGGCCAGAGAGAGTTTGTCATTGATGATATACACAAGGTATGTGTGATGCACTGCACACAAACCGGCAGGGCAGACCCAGTTACAAATGGTACCAGAGGAACTCTGGGACGGTTAAGGCAGTCGGCTCGATGCTGACGACAGCATCGTGCCGGCTGACTTAACACCACGTGCATCACACATACCTTGTGTATATCAACAACACGAAAATAAGAATCTTCAACTCAAATGTCAAGTCAGTCCTATTGTATAGCTCTGGGACATGGAGAACAACAAAGACAACAACCAAAAAGCTGCAGACTGTCATAAATGGGTGCTTGCGTAGAATAGAGGGATTAAAATGGTATGACAAGGTTACCAACGTGGAACTGATGACAAGAACTAGACAAGTGCCAGTGGAACAAGAGATGAGAAGAAGACGATGGCGATGGATAGGACACACACTGAGGAAACCTATTGATAGCATTACAAGGCAGTCTTTGTTCTGGAACCCCCAGGGCAAGAGAGGCAGGGGTAGACCAAGAAGCACATAGAGAAGAGAGCTGGAAACAGAGATGAAAATGATGAGGAGAACGTGGAAAGAACTTGAGATGATGGCACGTGACAGGAGGACTTAGCATGTGTTTGTTGAAGGCCTATACTCCTTTGGGAGTGGAGGGTTATGAAGAAGAAAATATATGGTGTACTGTTTAAAGATTTTTAAAAAATTTAATGATGAAAAATATCCCGTTCAACCTCTGGGTTTTAATTAAGAAATATATTGTTTTCAATTCCAAATAAGATGAATAACTGCAGAATCGGGAAAGTGGCATCACATCTGTCAAATCATTGTAACTATGGGAAATCAATATTACCAATTTTGCTTGTATGTTTTTAAAAAAAACTAATAAAAACGAGATAAAACTGTTTAAACATTCAATACTTCTCGGTTTTGTTTGGTTTGGTTTTTAAGGGCAATCTTCATTGCACACGGACAACACCATCAGTGCTCTGATCTCCTCCCTTAGATCACACAAGGAGGATCTCAGCGCAGTGCACGAACTCCGTAGCACCGGCGAGGATCCCAAAGTGTGTATATAATGTAATCACACATTCTATTAGTATTTTTGTGGTGGGTAAGTTTCCTAATTTTTAAATTTTGCCAGGGCAGCGGCCTGATAAGCTTTATTTTGATAAGCTTTGATATTATGATAAGCTTTATTTAATAGCTTTATATTTGCTGTACATTCAAATGAAAAGGTTAGTGGTATAGATAGAACATGTTTACATTTACCTCTACACTAGGTGAAAAATTTTCACAATAAAGATTGAATATGTTTACATTTACCTCTACACTAGGTGAAAAATGTTCACAATAAAGATTGAATATGTTTACATTTATCTCTACACTAGGTGAAAAATGTTCACAATAAAGATTGAATAGGTTTACATTTACCTCTTCTTCTTCTTCTTTGATCCTTAGCCGCCCCCCGTCAAAGCAGTCAGTGGTCATCACGCCTGGTGGCGTCTTGTAGGGCAACAACAAATTGATTACACTTTGCTCGGTCGGTGGCCATCCTTCGTACAGTGCCCCAACTCTGGTTCATTCTTTGCATCTCAGCCTCCACAGTTCTCCGCCAAGTTGTTTTTGGTCGGCCTCTCTTTCGTTTTCCCTCAGGGGTCCATAGCATAGCTGTTCTTGTGATGGCATCGGGGTCTATTCTGAGGACATGGCCAACCCAGCTCCAGTGTCTGCCAGCTAAGATGGTGTGCATGTCCTCTTGCTTGCTCCGAGTAAGCAGATCCTGGTCGGTGATGGCACTCGGCCAAAAGACTCGGAGAATTTCTCTTAGGCATGTTGTGCGAAAAGAGGACAATTTCGACACCTCCTTCTCTGTAACTCTCCAGCATTCCGCACCATAGAGAAGCACAGAAAGCACACAGTTCCGACATAATCTATACCTTGTGCCTGTGCTGTACCGAGATGACCCCCAGACGTTGCCTAGACCAAAAAAGGCCGCTCTTGCCCTGTTCACTCTGCCACTGATATCCCTGCCTGCCTTGCCGTCTGGTGTCACCATGCATCCTAGGCATGTGAAGGTGTCTGTCTGTTCCAGTTGCCGATTCCCCACCGACATGGGCCCAGGGCCGCTCACACCGAGCGCCATGACCCCTGTCTTCCCCAGACCGATGTTCAAGCCCACCCGCCTGCCGTACTCACCAAGTCCATCCGTCTTTTCCTGGACGTGCCGATGCGAACACGCCAGCAGTGCCATGTCATCTGCACACTCTAGATCCTCCAACGCAGAAAATGCAGTCCATCCTATTCCTTTTGGACCGCCCTCTGTCGTCCGGCGCACCACCCAGTCTGTGACTGTTAAAAATTGAGTGGTTGATAAGGGGCATCCCTGTCGTACCCTTGTCCTCACCCCAAAGGTTAGGCCGCCCTGCCCAACGCTTCACGCAAAGTTACATTTACCTCTACACTAGGTGAAAAATGTTCACAATAAAGATTGAATATGTTTACATTTACCTCTACCCTAGGTGAAAAATGTTCACAATAAAGATTGAATATGTTTACATTTACCTCTACACTAGGTGAAAAATGTTCACAATAAAGATTGAATATGTTTACATTTACCTCTACACTAGGTGAAAAATGTTCACAATAAAGATTGAATATGTTAAAGAGTACTCTTTACGAGTTCCACCTGCCGTGGTATTTTTAACGTGCGCAACTTGCACACGGGACCTCCTATTTTTTTTCGCCCTTATCCGAGAAGGCTAGGCATCCTGTCTCATTACCCATGAGACCAGGGGGGAGTATGACGTAATTAGGACCACTGGTTCTGAAAAAAAAATTTCAATAAATTATAATCTCTTGATATCTCTTGAATACGAGGCGGAAGCCATACCTCTGAGCCACTCCGACCTCAAAAAAAAATACTTCTCAACTGATGTAAACAAACCACACACGTCACCACCTAACAACGTCCGCTCTAAAAATAGACAAAAGGTGCGCTCCGGTGCCTGAAATATGAAAGCATGGAAATCCCCAATAGTGTTCCAACCACTGGGGTCATCTCTTGGCAGCGTCCGATTCTTAAAACGCACAAAAAGTAACATTTAGGATAACTGAGTACTTGGAAGATGATTTTTGTGGTAAAACCCATTTAAAGGAATAGAAATTTTGTTAAGCAAATAATTCCATAAATGTAATACATTTTTAAAACTAAATTTAATTTTGAGAAAATAAAAATACACCGTTCAACCTGTGTGTGGTGAAAAATTCTAATACCCATATATAAATTAGAACATAAATGTAAAGCAGAACGAAATAATACGCTAGGAAGAAGAATGGAGAAGGACCAGTGCGTTCCCAGTATAGATAACGCCTTAGTTGTATAACGCCGTAATGGCTAACACAAGATTTCTACTTGTCCTAATTCGTTCGTTCCTAAAATAAATGCTTAAACCTAACAATACGGCGATAACCGTAGTTCTAAAAATAGAATGTGTAGAAAAATCTTCGGAACGACCTTGATTTTAAAAACTAACACTAGTGCAAAATTGCGCACAAGGTTAGCCTTGGAAAGACAGATGGGCTTAGAAGAAAAAAAGCAGAGAGATGTAGACGGACCATGGAACACAGTAGCGCAAGCCACTCGCTGTGTGTCTAAAAATAAACCAACTCGCAGTGTGCATGGCCTAAATTTTTTCAAATAAACAGTGATGAAAAAAACTAACGATACGATGTTAGGTTTTGAAAACAGGTTTAATTCTTATTAGGAAACCTGAAATTTTACGTAGTGCTCCTGACTTTATACTGATAGTACAGTCGTAAAGGATTGAACAGATGGTAATTGAATTAAACACTTAACATCGAAAAAAGATCGTATTCTTAACTACACCACTTAGCCCCTTGAAAATCATATATTCGTGTACAGGAAGGCTAGTGGACTAGGAATATGTAAGAAACTATCTAAAAAGTCCAGTAGATAATTAAATATTGGTAATAAAACATATAGAGAACAGAGATACTGTCAGGTTTGGTCATATCTGCTTGGGGATGGAAATCCCTGATTTTTGTAAAACATAGTAGTGACAGAAAGTCTAAGATAGTACGTGGGAGGCCATTGGCTGAACTTTGAAGTTAAAAGAAATTGGATTGGGTGACCTATGAATAACAAATAAATGCCTAGAAACGGAGTAGAAGTGAATGAAAATGTTGTAATGACTGGGTACTCTTTTGAATATATTCAAAACGATTGGCCAATACACTGGATATTGGCAGAAGAAATCTTAGAGGGGACGCTATATCGTTACACATTTGAGAGATGAGAGCAAGCATTGTTATCCAAAATTAAATATATGATAACAGCTTGGACATACCGCAGATCAAACTGTGCCAGTCATCTTTAGTGTGTTTTCCTTACGAATTGTGGTAAGCTAGACAATTTTGATCTGTATTTTTATTGAAAATTGAATGTGAAATGATAATTTATGTCTGTATGTGTGCGGTTCAGTAGCAAACATGAGGCAAAGCCTAGATATTGCTCCAACATGTAAAAGATTGTCAGAGAGGAGTATAACTGCATATATATATATTGGATTGCCATATAGTAACAAAACACCTATCCTATTGTATGGAAGGGATTACAGCTGGAATTGCAGAGGCGTTGTAACCATTAGGGAGAGGAAAACTGGTGTATATTGTCACATGAAAAGCTAGCAGTTGGCCTAAAGCGCTGAACTTTATGTTTGTTTGTACTGTCATGTACTTCTGTGTGGAATAATATTGTATACTAGTTAGTAAGAAGGATGCATAACCTTCACTTTCAGGGACCGTGGTATAGATGGTGATATTGCATCGTCCGGTCTGAGTACTGCGTGATCCAGAAAGTGGCAGCAGACTCCCTGCACAAGATAGAGGCCATTGTCTATCATATTATCAAACTGAGAAGCAAGCGAGCAGAGGATACAGGTTTCCTGCAGCTGCATTATGAGATAAGAGCATGTCAGCACGTAAAGCCCAACCTTGAATCAAATACCCCTGAAGTGAACTTTATTAAAAAGACAAAAGGGACAGAAAGTTTAAAGAAACAGAATCTGTGAATCCCTTAAGATTATTTCCACCAGTAACAAACACATGAAGTCGTGATGACAAACAACAACCTAGCATTAAAAGCCAGTATTACCTCATAGTAACCCATCACAACACTACACTTATATTACAATACTATTATAGGTCTGGACAAAGATCTTTTGTATAAATTTTTGTACATAAACATTGTGCTTACAATTGATTGTGATTCCTGATTCACATTGTAGTAGGATCAGGATATCTATATATTGAAAAGCTAATACATTATATAAAATTTAACACTTGACAAGGGAGCCGCGCTAGCGTAGTGGTTACAACACCGCTCTGGCGACCGGGTGATACAGGATCAAACCCGGGCGACGGCATTTGAGGATTTTTCGTCGACCGGGATTTGGACTGGATTAACTCGAGACCTGGCGAGGACATTTGAAGGAGTGTCGTCGACCAGGGACTGGCGGCTCCTGAGCCGACCCAGCTGCAATGGGTACCTCCGAAATCGGCGAGTATTTGCCTGAATGGCGAGGGACACCTGTCTCTGTACAAGAAATAAAGGGATACTCACGTAAAATCAATGTCAGGTTAGACATAAAAATAATAACCTGAGATTTCGCCTCGAGTATTAGCGGGCGTACACACACACAAAAAAAAAAAAAAAAAACTTGACTTACTTAAGGTAAATCTTTAAAGTGTTATGTGTTTGTGATTGTCATAGTGTTGGAAATTGTTGTGAATCTTAACTTAGGTGTTTATCTGTCTGTTGGTTGTTGTGAACTTACACTTCATCACTATCATAACCCTAGACATTAAACGAAGTCATCACATTATTCAAGAATAAGTCTGATTGAGGTCGAAATGTGGTAGCAAGCAAGGTCCTCTGTAACACACCAACCTTATTAGATACAGAGACCTTCACAGCTGATCTCAGTCAGTACACTAAGTCCCCTATAAATATTTATATCATCCCAACTCACCACACTGTGACGTGTTATATTCAGGATATATCATTATCATCATCATTTCTGTCTTTGGGCTCCGGAGCATGGAGCAACCACTACGGCTGGTCCGCTTACAGGAAGCCAGCACTTAGTAGTTATAGGTGCTCTTGCGTGGTGGATTTTGTGGCAATTTGTTTTACATGATGAGGTTGCCTATAGCATCTCTAATTTCAGATGTAAAAGGTAAGGATCCCGTTACACGCCCATTGCGGCATATTGGGAATATGGTGTTAGGCCCATATTTTCTTGACCATCGGCACACTAGGTGTGATGTGGTCAGCATCACGCCGGCCGCTTAACCTTCCCAGAGTTGCTCTGGTACCCAGTTCATGAGGCTGGGTCGACCCCGGGGCCGTTTGCGGTCTAAAAAATCCCACCTTAACTGGGGATTGAACCATGGACCACTGAGCTAGGAAGCCAGTGCACTAACCACTATTCTACCGCGGCTCCCACTGATGTGTTCAGATGTATTTGGTTATATTTGGGCGCAAGTCAAAATTAAATGTCCTTGCAGTCTGGTAAAGGACATTTGACGGCATTTTGTTTTTGTAAACATTTTCATCCATCGGTGTGTTACCGGGGTCTGTAAGGGGAGTCAATAATAGTAAAACTTTAACCTACCATGCCTGTCGTAAGAAGTGATTAAGGAGGGTTGGGCATGGGAGCGACTACCCCATTCTGTAGAAACTTTAAGGCTCAAAAGCTTTAACAAACAGTGGCAAAGGTAATTAAAGAAAGTAATTAAATTCAGCCATCCAAGACAGAAAAGGGCCCTATGGTAAAAAGGTTTATGATGCAACCCAGAGAAAGCAGATAGGAGTCTATGCTGCTGACTAGCCTAGTTTCTTCTGTGAAAATCTCCAGATTAGGCATCTGGAATGTTCTAACTTTAAAAGAACAAGGGAAAACTGCACATGTGGCAGAAGAAGTTGGGACTACAAGATTTTCATTGTGGGACTATGCGAGACAAGATGGAAAGGCATAGAGAACAAGGCAGTCCTTGTTCCGGAATACCCTGTGTGAGAGAGGTGGAAGGAGGCCGGAGAACACAAGCAGATGAGAACTGGAGACAGAAATGAAAAACATGAGGAAGATATGGACATAATTTGTGTTGATGGCACAGGACTGGAGGACTTGGCACAGGACAGGAGGACTTGGCACAGGACAGGAGGACTTGGCACAGGACAGGAGGACATTGCATACATTTGTTGAAGGTATATCAGGGCCGTAGATACGGTTTGAACCCCCCTCTTAGGGTTTGGTGAAAAACTTTTGTGGGGAAATTATACTGTACCAAACATGATTTGTGCCGACATTTTTTTATAATTCCCCCCCCCCCACTTTATTAAGTCCTATCTACGGCCCTGAGGTATATGCTCTTTGGAGAACTGAGGGGTGATGATGGTAAAACATTTTCATCTTCTCTATTCTTTCACTCAAAAAGCTCAACATCTCAGCTCTTACAGCAGTCTCGGAAGTGGCAACAATCCTTGCTTAGCTACGACTTCCTGTGTCTCGTGTCACATTGGAGGATCTTCACACTAGATACATCTGGTATATCAGCAAAAGAGCAGTATAGCGATATTTGTGTGAAGTAGACTGTCAGTGTTTCCCAACCCGGGTTTTGGCGCCCACGAAGGGATGAGGTATTGTTTTTGTTGTTTTTTTCCCCCCTTGTCTAGGGGGCGGTAAATGAATAGACGATGAGGGGAATATTAAATTACAAAAGGGGTGAGGGATAGTATGGGGCATTCCATATGTTTAAGTCGCAAAAAAAAGTTTAAATTTTCTTGTCCTGGTCTCAAGTTCATTAATTGCAATATCTTTGTGGTACAGTTGTATTATTTTTAAAAGTTTGCTAAGAAGGTATCAACAGTTTCACTACTGGGGATCAAAAGACACATCAAGTGCTGTTTTCGTATGCCAAATGGCTAGTCTGAGTGAGTAATTTCCTTAAGTCACTTTGCATTATTTTTATTACAAGGTATGTTGAGTGTTTTCGTCAGTAAAAAATATTTTTTAACTTTCCTATTCCTGATGCATCTTCGGCGTTTTCTGTCATATAACCACATTTCATTTCGCTCACAACACTCGTGGTCTGTATCAATCTTCCTTCATGGCCGTTCAGTATCCCTCTCAAAGTAGTTGGTGAAAGTCATCATGTCAGTATGCTACTCTCGTGGAGTGGCTGACATTCCTGGAAGACATGTTCTTCTAGTTGATTGTCTTCCCTACATGGACACATCTTTCTGTCTAATTTTTAATTTGTTTAATGGGTTGCATTTTAATGTGCAGTGGCCGCTCTCGTTCTGAACAATATCACTTGATCTCTTATTGGTAAGGAGCAGAATGCTTATGTTATGTCTGACTGTGTGTTCTCTATGCCATTTTTTAAAACTATTTTTTATTATCGCTTTTATCACTTCTTATGTTGTTCTGTCCTTTACTTAAATGTTTCTTTCTCCTTCTCTGGCAAGTCTCTCTGCATTCTCATTTCCATATATCTTAAATCAGGATACTGATTTCAAGGCTATTATTTGCAAATCCTTATTTTTACAACAAACTTGTGCCTCGTTTTAGCGAGGCGCGTCCCGTTCAACATAGTCGGTTATATTAGGGCGCATATTCAAATATAAAAGACCTTTAGATCTCACTGTATTACTGTTGCATATCATTCTGGCGCTGCTGTATTCGTTTTTCAACATTTTGTCACGAAGCCGCAAATAGCATCAGATACCAAAGGCACTAAAATGTATTTGTTATTCATTCATTCATAACCCTCCACTCTCAAAGGAGCATAGGCCTTCAACAAACACATGCCAAGTCCTCCTGTCACGTGCCATCATCTCAAGTTTCTTCCACGTTCTCCTTATCATTTTCATCTCTGTTTCCAGCTCTCTTCTCCATCTTGTGCATCTTGATCTACCTCTGCCTCTCTTGCCCTGGGGGTTCCAGAACAAGGATTGCCTTGTAATGCTATCAACAGGTTTCCTCAGTGTGTGTCCTATCCATCGCCATCGTCTTCTTCTCATCTCTTGTTCCACTGGCACTTGTCTAGTTCTTGTCATCAGTTCCACGTTGGTTACCTTGTCATACCATTTTAATCCCTCTATTCTACACAAGCACCCATTCTCCATGTCTCAGAGCCATACAATAGGACTGACTTCACATTTGAGTTGAAGATTCTTATTTCGTGTTGGATCCGATTTGTCTTGATCTCCATACATTTCCCAGTGCAATGAAAGCTCCCCTTGCTTTGTGTATTCTTATTTTGATATCACTGTCTGTCCCTCCAACTTTGTCTATATTGCTGCCAAGATATGTGTACGATTCTACATCCTGTATTGGTGCTTCTTCAAGTTCACCCCTGTTTTCATTACCTGCATTTATTCTCATTATCTTTGTCTTTTCCCTGTGTATTTTCAGACCCAGTTGCTGTGACCTCTCATCGAGTGTTTTCAATTTGTCCTGCATCTGATTACGGTTATGGGACAGAATAGCCAAGTCATCAGCAAAATCCAGATCATCCAACTGCTTAGTCAGAGTCCACTGGATTCCATTTCTGTTGTGTGTTGTTGATGTTCTCATAACCCAGTCTATTGCTAATAAGAAAAAAAAATGGAGACAAGAGGCATCCCTGTCGCACTCCTGTTCTTATCCCAAATGGTTCTGTAAGCTGTCCTTTATGAAGAACTGTGCATGTCATGTCTTCATATGTTTTCTTTATTAAATTAATGATCTTCAGGGGAACTCCATAATGCCTCATCAATTTCCAAAGTGATTATCTGTCTACACTGTCAAATGCCTTTTCGTAGTCCACAAATCCGATGTATAATGGTGAATTCCATTCCAGACTTTGTTCAACTATTATTCTCAAAGTGGCTATCTGGTCTGTACAAGATCTGTTTTGTCGAAAACCTGCTTGTTCATCTCTCAGTTTCTTGTCTATGGACTCTTTTAATCTCTCAAGGATAATCCTATTTAATACTTTTCCTGGCACTGATAGTAACATTATTCCTCTATAATTTGTAAAGGTAAAGGTAAAGGAACCCGTTACACGCCTATTGAGGCATATTGGGAATATGGTGTTAGCCCCATATTATCTTGACCGTCGGCACACTAGGGGTGATGTGGTCGGCATCACGCCGGCCGCCTTAACCTTCCCAGAGTTTCTCTGGTACCCATTTGGGGCTGGGTCGACCCAGGAGCCGTTTGTGGCCTAAAAAATTCCCACCTCATCTGGGGATCGAACCATAGACCACTGCGCTAGGAAGCCAGTGCACTAACCACTATGCTACCGCGGCTCCCTATATAATTTGTGTACTCTTGTAAATCTCCTTTCTTAGGCAACTTAACCAGATATCCTTCCTTCCATTCTGCTGGTATCTCTTCCTTTTCCCAGACTTTACCAAGTAATTTATATAACATCTCTGTAGCCGTGTCGATATCTGCTTTGATGGCCTCTGCTGGAATGCCATCAGGTCCAGATGCTTTTCCATCTCTTAGAAGCTTTATGGCTTTCTTTATTTCTTCCTCCGTTGGTCTTTCACCGTTAATTTGTAGCTCTTCTTCTGCTGGCTGGATGTCCGGGGGGTTTTGTGATGCTGGTCTATTGAGAAGGTCTTCAAAATATTCTGTCCACCTCTTCGTTTGCTCTTGTATATTGCTGAGCAGTTTTTCATTCTTGTCTTTTATGAGGCAACTTGTTTGCTTGTATTTCCCTGTCAGCTTCTTTGTGCTGTTATACAGTTCTCTCATATTTCCTTTGGCTGCAGCATCTTCTGCCTCTCTTGCCAACTCCTCAATATACTTCCTCTTGTCTCTTTTGATACTTCTTTTAACTTCTTTGTTTGCTTCTGTGTACACTTTTTGAGCCTTGGCTTTGGAACTTCTGTGAAAGAAGCATTTTATACTAGACTACAGGAAATTATGGAAAAAGTAAAAAGTATTTGTTAGCACTGACAAAATTGTGTGGTCTGAAAAATGTTAAATATCTGTTACAAATGCTCTTAAAATCAACATTCTGTAACGCAGATAAATGCAGTTAAAAGATATTTACTTCATACATAGCGCCTTTTAATCAAGCTAATTCCAATAAAAGTCATGATAAATATATGAAGTACTTATGCGAGCAAATAGAACATCGCTATAAGCCATTTAAATGAAGTATATTGCCCTCGACCACAGAATAGGTTTTGACTGTTGTGTTGTTAGACTGTGTAAGATATCTGCATTGTTTTGCCTTCTTTCCTTCATGTTTTCCATTTTGTTTTGTTATGAGAAAAGATGAGGATTTGACATTGAATACTTATTTTTTCTGTTCTGTATATTCCTCCCCCCACCCCTGTTTTAATGCTTTATGCTTTTGGATTACGTATTTCCTAGACGATTTTCTTTGCCCTTTGAAAACAAGGATTTTGACTGTTGTAGTTTTGGGCATCTTTGGTGCACCTTTTTTTGTATTGGCCAGAGTTTGATTTGTTCAAAATTTAAATAAATAATCCGTAGGTGAAACCACGTTTTAAAGAGCAATATGTCATTCTTACAACACCTTAAATTCGAGTGTGAAACTTCCTTGATATTCACACCCCTAACTCTGAAGAGCTCACGCCATTCCTTTTTTTTTCACACCATTATTTTAAAAAACACACTTGCATTTAGAGACTTTCCAACACTCTTATACGTGAGGTAAAAAACTTGTAGAGACAGATAAATAAACTTGTAGGTACAAACTTCAATTGTCGTTTCCCTCTTGTGCTTTGAAGGCATTTTTTTCACACCACTTCCGCAAACGGCGGAACAGCTCCTTCAAATGACCATCCTACCTCGTGAGACTGTTCAAGAAAACAATGATCGTCTATTACTTTAGCTACACCATCCAACTGTGCAGATGTTGGAAAAAACATTTTTATTTCAGAGCTCAAAAATGAGCAGTTAAAATGTTTTTCTTCTAACCTCTTAACCCAGAATTAAACTGCCGCCTTTGCACATTGAGAATTTAATTATAACCAAATTAAATGACAAAAACGTGATTTTAGTAACCGTTTTAATTATATTATAAATAATTTTCACGTTTCTGGAATGCCCTCATTCGGCACCGAATTAAAACCTGTTAGTATAGTAGCTTTTATTCTAACTTGCCTGAGCTCTCTTCTGTCTGTGGTAGCCATTTCTCTGACCAGCTGGTGGTCTGTGGATAACTATGGTGCCAGAACATACCATGGCGTGTGGAGTCGACAAGAGTGTGCGGATTCTGATGGATCTTGTGAGTCTGGTTCTGGTAGGCAGTTAGAAGGAGGACAAGGTTAGTATGAATAAATTTTGAAATTTTCAGTCATTTAATATTAAGTGCGTTTTGTCATTTTTAGCAGCGATGCAATATTGTATAGGCGACTCTAAGCTCAAAATATGCTCCAAATTGTTGAAGTATGTTTTAAAATGTTTAGTACCTCTGCAATGTTGTATACATTTTTTTTTAGATGTTCGCGACTTTCTGTTGTGTAGCACGCCCCTTTCAACCATTTACCATATACATGTAACTGTTGGTTGTATCACGACGTTTTTTTTTCATTTAGTATAATATTTTCTTGATTGTATTTATTATACGGTATGAACTGTATTATTCCTCACGATGGGGTTTTTACTTTTTGGCTAATAGTTCAGTTTGTTCAGAAGCATACTTGTGTCTATACCGACGTGAATTTAATATTGATTCGGGGTTTATTTATGTACTTTATCTACAGTGTTGTGTTAATCCTATCTGATGACATTGCTTTGTTGGCGTTGTAAGATAATTACGAGTTTACTTTCACAGTATATGTAATTGTTCTCATTTATCCTGTCGTCTTGTAAATTGTTGCTTTTGTTTTTGTGATAAATTGTTTTACTCATTTTTGTGTGTTTGTATACATTCTTCTCAATTATGTTATTTAACGGCGAAGTTGGTAACGTATTACAATATTTAAAAGGTATCTGGTACTATTTCTTTATGCTTTAATATGTTGCTCAAGTGCGTTATAAGTTATAGTGTCTTAGATACTTTTGTAATAAAACTCGGCGGTATTTTTATGGTTTGACTGTGTTCTAAGCTGTGGAAATTGTCAGTGTACGTTCTCTTCTTCTTCTTCTTCTTCGTTCGCCTTGAAAAGGACGTTGGTTGCGTTGTGTCCGTTTACAGCAGTGTTTCTTAACGGGGGCGGTACCGCCTCCTGGGGGGCGTTTTCAAGATTTCTAGGGGCTTTCTGATGGGTCGCAACGATTGGGGGTCGCTACTTCCATTCAGGGGGGGGGGGGGGGTATACATTTTTACATGAATCAATATGAAACAATTACCGTACAAAAGATATTCCCCTTCGCATAGCTTGTAACACCCTGCGTCCCATGGAGTGTTTCAAGGATTCCAAACGCAAATTTTTAGTACCTGGTGGCGTACATTTTTAGATAGGTTAGAGATATATTTGGTCCCCTCTGAGTAGAGCAGAAGGTGGGGGTATATGAGAAAGAAAGGTGTTAGAATAGATTCCACGAGTGAATAGATTAAGGTGAAGATCTGTCTCTGGAAGGAGTGGTTTCTCTAATCCAGCCTATCTATACGACTATCTTTAGTATTAGACGATCTGTCAAACCTCCCTATAAGTAAAATTATAAGTTTACTACTCACACACACACAATTATGTGACAACAAGACAGACAAACGTGAAAACTATGGTAAATGGACGTGGGTCTGACCAACACACTAAATTAAGTTTTGTTTAGTTTATTATCACTTAAACTTTACATCAAACATATGGAAAACAATAAAATCGTGTTTACAGACATAGGAAAATAACCCAATACGTGCCCTCCCCCCTTGTTGAGAAAAGATCCCAAAAGAAGTTAATAACCCAAAAGGTCAAAGATTAACACTAGGGTATAGAATAGACAGTAAAGAAAAGAACAAGGTTCCTACTTAAGCTATCCAGTAAAATATAACAGTATTTGCAAAGAAAATTCAAGGATGGTACAGTTTCCGTAACTGGAAAATATTCACTCTCACTCTGTCATTCGTGGCCACATCAATCACGCCTTACCTAAACTTGGTGTAACAATCTCTTGAACGTAAACATCCATGCACATGTATCATGATCCAGTAGTTCTGTCCTCCGAATTGAGCCCCAGTCCCTCCACTAATAATTAATTTTTATAAGGGGGACGCTCAATTTGGTGGTTGAGTTCCTGGATATATATGTATTGTCACCTCGAATGGGTCATGTAGAAAAAAAAAAGAACGTGATATTGTGTTCACAGCAGTCAGTACTTCCAATAGCTAAAGAAAACTCTGGTTTCTAAAACTGTTAATTAAGATGATGATGATAAATCCTATCGGCTCGCTCTGGGGTGAGTGCCGATTATGAAAAAGCGTATTTTCCTGGATAAAATCCACTTGGGAAAAACGACTGTCAGAAGTCGAGATGAATGTTATGTATATTGCCACAGAGGGCTGATAGAATTGAATGAAACAATCTGGGTATTTGTAAGTCCAGTTAACTCAAATTTATAATTAAAATGTTAGTTTGTCGCCTTGGCAATTCCTGTTCATACCTGTACTGGGGACGAACGCCAAGGAAAACGACAACTATTACTCCTTCAGTAACTGAGAAAAGGACCACAATAGAAAAAACCGTTGGCCGCTGGTTTTGATCAAGCACTATATTTGGAAGAAAACAAAACATTTAACCAAAATGACAATATCCTTTGCTATCAAGCGTAAGGTATGATCTCTTATCCTCTCCGTCACCTAATTAAATTAAAAGGCACACGGTGTCTTAGCCTATCTTATCGCGCTTCGCTTAGCGAGTACAGGTTGGGTTTTAGGCATGCAACCTTTCCCCCTCCGACCCGGTAAAACAATCAGCGCACAATGTCAGTTAAAATTTAATTTGACTACGCGCCCTTAGCAAATATCGCCTGTCATTACTAGCTAGTTGATTGTCGGCGTCTATCGTTTTGACACATGATATTAACACTAGTCATTTAAAAAATTTACACACACTGGAATATAATGCGCATACTACTCTGTCGCTTTATCCGTCACTCACAGCATTATACTTAGTCAGCTAACCCGTATCTTCTGGTGTAAAAAAATGGTTAATGGATTTTACATTACTGAACCACTGGTAAGAAAATATCTACGCGTTTGCTATTTCTCTAGTCTTAACGCTAGGGAATCGCAGTGAATAAAAATGGTAAAACTTTAACACATTTAACACTTAAGCACAACTTATATTATTACCAGAAAACAGAATAATCCCCACGAAGGCTATTAACGCACTATTTCACATAGATTCTAGCGTACGCGTTTAGATTATCCAAAATTTCCTGAGAGTCATGATAACTGACTTGGAGAGAACGCAGTATATATACAGATTTAGGGTAATTATCTCTAAAGGATGTGACAATTCACACCTTCGGCATAGCAGGGGAAATCAACGAGCTTGGCTTCAGAGATAAAGGATTTTCCTGTTCGCTCTACTCGCGATGCCGAACGACATCAAAAGACATGGGCCGTGCGAACGGGCCCCCTTTAGATTTCGGTCCGTTTCCGCAGATCAAAGCTTTTGCACAGACAACAAAGGTTGTCGGGAAGTATTATTATCGCCCTTGTATTTGCTACTGAGGTCTGATCTTTTTTCCCCACGTGCTTTCTGTCACTATCCGATGATTGACAGATCAGCTCGCGTGAGAACTCAGGTAAACAAACCAGGTTCGCTCCCCTTGTTGACTGCCGGGTGCGAAAGTTTGTAAACACTCATTAGCGCATGTAAGACAGGAAAAATAGGCGTGGCTTCAAAAGTGAGTCAACAGACAGCGAATTGCGTGGTTTTGCCTTCGCAAAACATAAACACTAACTGAGGAAGCAAAGGTGGTCGGATGTATTTGGCTATATTTACATTATACGTCACACCTGGGATGTTACCATTGTCAGGAGACAGTAGGCGGAGATTTATGTCCCTTTAACACTCGAAACATTTGTTAGCCTTTCGACACACCCAAGCTAACCTTCTCTCTCCACTCTCGACACATATTTTCTTCTGGAAACACATTCCAGTCAAACATTGATTAGCCCGTGAACACATCACAGCCCCTTCCCTACTCTGTCCGTAAATACCTTCTCGCAACAGGGACGTTGTGGGCAGTTGTGGCTAAGTTTTAATGCATCTTTAGATGTTTCGAGTGTAGAGAATTAAACTCAGTCAGTTTTGAGGCTTGACGAGGTGTAGATGTATGTGCAGTGAT
The DNA here is from genome assembly GCA_024509875.1 of Oreohelix idahoensis. Lineage (NCBI taxonomy): Eukaryota > Metazoa > Mollusca > Gastropoda > Stylommatophora > Oreohelicidae > Oreohelix > Oreohelix idahoensis. Next base: position 278,328 of record JAMPIV010013758.1, on the reverse strand, counting down.
ATTATACTAAAATGTTCAATATATCAGCAGTAAAGAGAAAGTGTCGACAATATTCAGTTGAATATTTGAAATTCGGTTTTGTACCTTCGGCAGTACATGAACAATTACCAATGTGTTTGCTGTGCCAGCAAGTGTTTTCTAACGAAGCAATGAAACCGTCACGGCTTAACGATCATTTTACCAAGAAACACTCAGATAAAGTTGGAAAAGATATTTCTTACTTCCAGGATTTAAAACAAAAGTTTGAAAGCCGCAACACTGTCACTAATATGTTTTAAAAAATGTATAATCACAATGATAACGGTCTCATTGTATCTTACAAAATTGCACACATGATTGCGAAATGTGGTAAACCTCACAACATTGGAGAAAATTTAATTTTACCAGCTGTACGGAAGGTAATTAGCACAATGATGGAAAGAAATCCAAGTGATATCATTTCTTCTATTCCATTGAGCAATGATACTGTTTCAAGAAGAATAGATGAGATGGCAAGCGATGTTGAAAATCAGCTGTGTACTGATTTGCAGTTTACTGAATTTTCACTACAGTTGGATGAAAGCGTCGTGCGTGATAACGAAGCTTTGCTGCTCGCATATGTGAGATACATAAAGAATGAAAATATCATAGAGGATATGTTATTTCCAAAACTACTGACAGCAGATACAAAGGGGTTATCAATCTTTGAAACCCTTGAAACATTTTTGTTGGGAAAGAAAAAAAAAATGCCTTTTTTCAATGTCATCGCATGTGCGACAGACGGAGCACCAGCTATGGTTGGTAGTCATCGTGGGTTTCTGGCCTACTTAAAAAAATGTGGCACCAGGTGTTTTAACAATTCATTGTGTTTTTCATCGACAACATTTAGTCGCCAAGCATCTTAGTGACAGACTCCACAAATCAATGAACTGTGTTATCAGTGTTATTAACAAAATTAAGGACCATTCGTTGAACGATAGATGGCTGTCCAAAGGTAACTGTTTAAAAAGATTATGGGCATTATTTTATACTGTTGTAGAGTTTTTTTTAAATTTAATCAAAGAAGAATTTAGCATCGAAAGAGAAGTATTGCGAAACGATGTGGCCTATCTTTCAGATATATTTGAAAAGTTAAATGAGGTTCTTCTTAAGCTACAAAGAAATGAGATCAGTCTGATTAAAGTGAAAAGAATTAGCATGGGGTTCATCAACAAATTGACATTATATAAAAAAAATAATCTTAGTCGCCGAGAACTTTCTCATTTTCCATGTTTACTGCAGTTAGGTGGGGACAGAACTCCGCCTATGCCGGTCCCAAGCCCGGATGAAAAAGGAGGAGGGCGGCCTGCATGGAGCCGTAAGGAGGCAGCCCCTCCACCATGCAAATGCACAACAGGCCAATCACCTGTTTGTCTTAAACTATGATTACGAGCAATACAAGAGAGAAAACCGGACTGATTCTAAAGGCGACGAACTGGAACGGACTACGGACTACGACTTATGGAACTTGGAACACAAGAAGTATAAATGGGAAGGAAGAGGAGCTGGTGGAAGAGATGAGGAAAGCAAAACTAGAAATCCTGGCTATAACGGAAACGAAGAAAAAAGGACAAGGAGTCATGGATCTCGATGGCAACACGTTGCTCTACAGTGGTGTACCCATATCTGAAAGAGCTAAAGGGGGCGTGGGTTAAATTGTGGCCCAAAATCAAAAAGATAGTATCAAGGGATGGAACTTTGTCTCGGAGCGCATTATGGTTGTAAAACTAAAAGAAGGAGAAACCATAGTCAACCTGGTCATAGTGTATGGGCCAAATGAGGATGAGAGAGCAGAGGTCAAGGAGGAATTCTTCGAGCTGCTTCAAAGGACAGTGGATGACTGCCTAGATGAAGTTATCATGCTCGGAGATTTTAATGCCAGAGTTGGAAATGACCATGCTAGATGGGGTGGAGTTATCGGAAGATATGGAGAAGATACTCTCAATGACAATGGAAAGCGACTCCTTAGATTCTGCAGTGAGCAGAATCTGATCATTACAAACACAAAGTTCCCCCATAAGCGCATACATGCATACACTAGATGTGAACCAACCAAGAATGAGAAGTCAGTGATCGACTATGCCATTGTTCGGAGAAGCTCATTCAGATATATCCGAGATGCAAGAGTCTGGAGGGGGCCAGAGATTGGAAGTGATCACTACCTGCTAACAATCAAACGAACAACTGAAAGAGTTGCTCAGCCTAGGAACTGCCCAACATCACGCAAGAAACCAAGTAAACGAGCAGGAGAAATGAGCATTAGGACCTACAAGAGAGAGCCAGAAATTAAGACCAGATATCAGGGGCTTATTGCTACAGCAGTGAGCAACACAGAAGAACGACCTGATGACTTGGAAACCCTCTGGAATAAATTCAAGGATATCATAAAGACAGCTGCTGCAGAAGCATGCGGTGAAGTCCGACTTGGGAACCAGAGAAAGAGGACACCTTGGTGGACAGAGGAAGTCAAAGAAAAAATAAGAGAGAAGAAAATGGCATGGAAACAATACTTAGGAGCTAAAATCACAACAGGACAAATGGAAAAATATAGAGAATATGTGACACTCAGAACAGAAGCAAAGAACAAAGTGCTAGCAGCAAAACAGAAGTCCTGGGAAGAATTTGGAGAAAAGCTAGAAAAAGATGCACAAGAAAACCAGAAATTGTTCTATAAGACCCTAAAGAACATGAGGAAGGAAAAACAATGCCCTCTCAAATTTATAAAGGACAAGCAAGGCAAATTGCTTACTGCCCCGAAGGAAGTAATTGAAAGATGGAAAGAATCTTTCTCAGAACTCCTGGATGGTGAGCATGGTGAAGCATCAGAAATGATAACCACTAGCACAGAAGAGAAAACCAATGATGGTGAAGATGACATAAAGATGGAAGAACTGAGGGCAGCACTAGAGAAAATCAAGATGGGCAAAGCAGCAGGGCATGATGGTATAACACCAGAAATGGTTAAGTACATGGGAGCATCAGGCGACCTATTACTCTTAAAGGTCCTACAGGCAGCATGGTGCAACAAGACCATACCAAAGGATTGGGAGATTGCCATCATAACACCAATTTTCAAAAAGGGAGATCATCGACAATGTGGAAACCATAGAGGCATATCCCTTCTCAGTGTCCCTGGTAAAATCTACTCTAAAATCCTAGAGCAGAGACTCCGACGCCTAGCTGAGCCACAATTGGATGAGGTCCAGTGCGGATTCCGAGCAAACCGAAGTACTCAAGACCTAATCTTCACACTCAGACAGCTGAGTGAAAAGGCCCTTCAGTATAAGAGTGAGATCCATCTTTGTTTCATAGATCTGGAAAAGGCGTTTGACAGGGTCCCCTGGAGCAAACTTTGGGACTGTTTGGCAAGGAAGAATATTCCAGCACCTCTGATTCATGCTATACAGAGCTTCTACAAGTCTTGCAGAAATTATGTGAGGACAGCAAACCATAAGTCAGAAGAGTTCAGGACCACCACTGGTGTAAGACAAGGTGATATCCTATCACCTTACCTCTTTATACTCCTTATGGACGATGTCATCAAGGCATGTAAGGAGAGAACAAGAAAGTATTCAGTGGGGTTCTGGAAGATGAGACAGGTCTATATTTCGGAGCTGGCATTTGCTGATGATGTTGCCCTGATTGCTAAATCAGAGGCACATCTCCAATCCAACCTGCAAGTCTGGAAGGAAGAGCTGGAGAAGAGAGGGATGGTCATAAGCAGCTCTAAAACAAAATCCATGGTGATATCACGAGAAGAAAGAAAACATCAGATTAAGTTGGGAGAACAGGTCCTGGAGCAGGTCGACCACTTTAAATATCTCGGAGCTATTATAGACCGAAAGGGAGGCATCAAAGAAGAGTTGGCCACTCGAAAAGCAGCGGCTGGGAGACTTTTTCAGGCCATAAATCGTGGATTCCTCAGCAAGAAAGAGGTTGGTAAGAAAACGAAGATGGCCTATGTCCCAGTCTTGACATATGGATGCGAGTCGTGGGCAATGACTACAACCCACAAAAGCCAGATCCAAACCTCAGAAATGAGGTATCTGAGGAAAGTGGTTGAATTAACAAGAAGAGACATGGTCCGCAACCAGACGATCCGTCAAGGCCTAAAATCCCATCCGCTGCAGACCCAAATAGAACAGTCCCAACTAAGATGGTTTGGCCATGTCTGCAGAATGGGAGAAGATCGGTTACCACGACAAGCATGGGAAACAAAGAGCCAGGGATCCAGACCTCCAGGACGACCCAGAGTCCGCTGGGAGGACAACATTAGACAATCTTTGAAGGACCGAGGACTAGAATGGAACCAGGCCAGGAAGAAGACAGCTGATAGAATGGTCTGGCGCTCTCTCTTCCAAACCTCTACACCTCACGGTAGAAGGGGAACGACTAAGTAAGTAAGTAAGGTGGGGACAGGCTTAAAGATTCAGATTTAGAGGTTTATTGCACTCATTTGGACGCTATTAAAAATGTTATGAGCATAGGATTTAAAGATTTGCAAGAACTAATAATACCGGATTGGGTGATTAATCCGTTTGAATCAGACTTGAAACAAGTTAGTCAACATTTACAAGAAGAATTAATTGAGCTACAAAATGACTTCGAGGCAAAAGCACGATTCAGTCACACACATTACGAAAAATTTTTGATCCAGCAGAGGCTTGCGTATCCCGTTCTTTGGCGTGAAACTAAATTGCTAATTACAGCATTCCCAACGTCGTATTTGGTGGAGAAGGGGTTCAGTGCAGTAGTGTTGCTACTACAAAAGCAACGAAACCGACTGCAGATTTGTAACAGAGGAGATTTGAGACTTCTTTTAACAAACTTAGAACCAAATATTACAAAACTGGCTGAGTCACACCAAGCGCAAGGATCTCATTAAGCTTCATTAGTAAGTGAATTTGTATATAATTATATCATTATTATCAACTAATAATTTTTCCAATTTTTTCATGTTTAAAGTGGTTACATAAGGAGAGGCTTAAATATTCATATGTGAAGATATATATGCAGTCATTTAGGCGTTATTAAAATGATATGATTATGATAGTTATAGAGTTGTAAGAACTAATTTTATATCATTTGCTCTGCCAATTTGTAATTCAAGGATAATGAACTTGTGGTGTATATAATTCCGTACTTAAACTCATATTTAATATAACTATGCTTTTATAAATGTGCTTTCTCTTTTTCTTTATATTTGTCGTGTGGTGCGTACTGGGGCAACTACGACAGTAGTTTTTGCCAGGAATAGTCTATGAGATATTAGGTATAAGGTCTCTAGAAATTGGCTCGTTAAGAAAGAATAAAGACCTATTCGAGATAGGGACAAGAAGACGGGAATGCGAATGCTTTCCACTGGACAGTGTTTTCTAATTAATTATGGAAAGAGTTCTGTTTCCCCACGACCTTAGCTTCTGCCCTTAGATCCCGTAAAGAAAAAGCCCCCAACCTCATCTGAGTAGAGAAAGGTTCCTATAGGTGAATATGTAACACCGACAGCACGAGTGATACATTAACAAACCAGATAATGATCAAACGATCGTTGGGTTTATTAATGAAATATCCACACATATAGGGTTAGTAATGGTTAGAACGTGATGATGGTGAAAGACGATTCACACAAAACACACAGATGAGATAATAAAATTGCAGTTAATTAAGTAGTAGTTAATTAAGAATGAACTGGTGCAAAGCGAAATGATGATGGTGTGATATGATACGTGTTACCAAAATGGTGAGTAATCTACACAGTCCATGTGTCTCTAAATGCTTCGCATTGATATGGTGATTCACGTGTAGGCATACAATGTCCCAAGTTGTTATACGTTATGTCGAGTGGGGTATCTCTAAGTCGAGGACGTTCTGATGCAAACTGTTGTCGTACTGAGAACGCTGACGAGATATTTATGTATATTCCTTCACTGTTTGAGTATATCTCTGTAGTGTTGATCAACAGTTAATAGCTGTCATATGAACAAAAGGTCTGTTGTCTAATCTCCCGAGGGTACTGGCCAGACTGGATATCTTCACGAAATGTTAGTGATATGTAGACTCATAATCTTGCGTATGTAGTCGTGATTCATAAAATATATAGAGTCTGCTTCATAGAATGCGCTTAAGAGTGTGTTGCACTTGGTATAAATATGAGGTTCCTCTTTTGAGCTCTTTTGCTTGAACTTCAGATAATAATGATCTTTCGGGTGATTTGAATTTATGATAGCTCTGTATTGAACTTGTAATAACGATGTATTGAACTTGTGAGCAAGCAGTATATGGGTGACGAAAAATGCTGCGTCAACCTTCTGACTTGTGGGTGAGACAATATTCCTTTTTAATTGAGGAATGAAAGATGTCCTATGGCGAATTCTGCTAGCCAAATGTCCGTTTTTGATAACTTATTTCTGGTTAGACGTCAGACACGTTGCGTGTAGACTCAGACTTCTGATGAACTGAAGACACACAAAAGTCTTCGTAAGTTTTTCACATTTAACATCACTGGTTGACTTTCATTTATACTACTGCTCATTATTCATCTCTCTCTGAGTTCAATTCTAATGATGTTAAATATCTTGTGCATGAGAGTGTGTGTGCATGGGAGACTGTGATGATGATGATGAAGGTGAAGTATGAACTATTAATTACCTCCTATCATCCTATCATCTTCTATGAAAATCTTCTGATTTTATTAATCAGTTATGCAAAGAATTATTTGAAACTCTATCTTTCGCACATTTTAGCTGTGAGGTTAAAATAAACAAAAATTAAGAAACTGCATTAATAATCTGTATAAGATCTACTAACCTTCTTTTCCCTTCGCAAAATCCTTTAAGAACACAATTCATCACAGAACTGAATTATATCCACTCTGAATAAATACGTGTATTTAGGCTAGGCGTTTTGGGGTTTAATTTCTTCCTCACAAAGTAAAAACTGGACTCCTTCCTCTAGCACGCTACGCAGTAGATTATATTTCTGGAAGTTTCACGTGGAAGTCCAAATGTGTTTAGAGGAAATAATTAGATCTGATGAAGATTTGGCCAGCTCCCCTCTGGGTTTTCCCAACCAATCCTTAATAGCCCTCCTAACTCGACAGGTCTGGAAAAGATTGTAAGGAGATATTTGGTCTCTCGCTACCGTCGTCCCCTTCTCAGTTATCTATTATTATTATTCTTTAATTTATATTATATTTTACGAGCCCCCCCCCCCTCCCTTATAAAGGAAGATAAACATAGACAATATTCAACATCTAATGGAAGGAACAAAGCGTGGGGTACAGTTTAATACACCCAATTGGTTTATTGCAATAAAATGAATAGATGGTGAATGATAGTATTGTCGATGGAATTAGTGTCTGCTGTATGTATTATGTGTCTCACAATTCAAGTGTTTTTCATCATGGATGACTAAAACTAGGCATTGATGTAGTGAGTTCCCTTTTTCGGGGGAGACTTAGCTTTTGCAGCATAAAGTGTGGTTAGTTCTCCGTCTCCTGAAAGGTTGCTGAATGGTTCATTTGCCTACTGTGCTCGACTGTATTCTTCGCTTTTGGATTGTTCCACCATAGGCTGAAGCTGGGCTTCATTAATTTTCTAGCTTTAGAAAGCAGTCTTTCCCTATGTGGTAACCCAATGTCGCCTAATCTTGAATTCAAGTTTCTCCTGTCTGTCCTTTATTATATTTCTCTGCCCCAGTGGCAGTATTATAATTCTTTAGACTGATTTATCGTCAGCTTAACCCGATGAATTATTATAAATGTCAGTTAAACCCACCAACTTTTATCATAGAAATGTCGGCAACAGTATTCTAGTTCTGTGCCTCTAGCCTAATCGTCATGTCATTATGAGGAATTTAACAATTAATTCATCCGTGTTTTAGAATTTGTCCAACATTTTCACACACTTCATGTCTGGTCGCATCGTCATATAATTTATAATGAAATATATGTCACGGTCTGTCAACATGTTAATATTAATTTCCGTTAGTCTAAAATAAACGTCACAGAAATTAATAGCATATATAATATATATATATATTCCCGTTAAAGCATGCAACATATCCCGTGGGATCATAAAATACCCGATCACATGTGGCTGGATTGGATCGACCAGAAATAAGAATGTTTCTTGCGTCGATTTTGCAAGGTACTACCATTTCATTTATCTACGATTTCAAATTGGGTCTACTCAAAGGGACGCTAACCCCGCCAATTAGTCACACGTATGGCTTCATCAATGCGAGGAATTCGCCGATCTGGCTTAGATAGCTTTCTTGGGGTTCCTGGCAAGTGACAAAAATGCTGGCTTTGCCGCCTTTTAAAAGGACACGTGATCCGTAGCGTGCATCATGTGACCTTAGCCTCGTTTTAGACCCTCCAATCAATAATGTTAAAAGTCAAATGAAAAAAACTGTGCAGTTCTCTAGAAACGGATTTCTCGCTACCAGGGGTCAACAATGACTCGTAACTAAAAAATTTGCCAGGAGATTTTCCGCAAGTGACAATTGGATTTGCGACATTGCATTGAGGATGGAAACAACAGCAAAACGGATTGTTGTCACAAAGTCCAATGTGTTTCTTGGATTGACATCCAGCTCCTATAAACCAATCCTTAATAGCCCCTCTGAACGCTCACTCACAGGATCGCTCTTGTCCCCTGTCAGTCCAAACATGGTGTGGTTTGACCAGGTATGGAGACGCCACTAGGCGTAATGGCCAAATTGCTGTCACTACTCTCTGATTGTTTATTGTTCACCTTGGGCCGTGTCCCAACGTTGGCTAAGGACGGGCCAATCTGAATGTGGTGTCAAGAAGAGATGTCTGATTGAAGAACGATGCAATGTGGGCTTCAAACGATAATGTCAGATATGGGGACTCAATCAAAGGACTTTATTTCCCCCGATGAAAGAACAAATGTGGTTCTCTAGATACCGGTCGCGAGTAATCACAACGATGAAATAGCAAATATGGAATAGCAAATGTGGGATGAAAGAGCAAATGTCGGAGAAAATACAATACGAAAGATGTAGGAAAAGATAGAGCAATAAGGCCTTTGCGCTCGTTTATCACAATATTATAAGAAAAGATAACACATTAACTGCATTGCTTTTTTAAAAGTATGGTGGAATATATGTATGTTTGTGTGTGTGTGTACACGATAAAGAGCAAGGGGGTGTTAAAAGGGTGGGGGCATTTTAAAATATTAGTTGTCAAAAGGGGGCGTTGCTACTATCAGGGTTGAGAAACACTGGTTTACAGCGAAGCTGCGATATTTGCGCCTTTCGGCCGACACATCAGAATTCAGCACGGCGTTTTTTTTTTTTGGGACCGGGTTTGCCTTCTCACTTCGATCCCTACTCTCTCAGCCAGACTGCAGTGATGCAGCCTGTTTCCAGGACCACCACTTGGAGGTGGAGTAGGGTTTTGGTCAGCTCTGGTTCGCTGACCCTGACGCAAGCAGTCAAGCTATGAGTCGCTGACCGCATTCATCTCTCTTGCTGCGTCTTCGGTGTACGTTGTAACTATTTTCATCATTTTTTAAACAATTTTTTTTGCTCCCTTTGAAGCTACAAGCAGATGGCGTCATTAGAGGAAGCCTTAAATCAGAGGCTTTTGCAGAAGTGGTTTCTGTAACAATTTGTTTTACTAGATGAGATTGACAGCCCCATATCCAACTTTATATTAGTCGCTCTTAGGACTAGTGAGTGAGTGAGCAGTGCCCCAGTTCTTTCTTTGTCTCTTCAGAAACCCCTGGAAACTACCCGTCTAACTATCTATTATTATCTTTAATATTTTAACGCCCTAGTCACGCTGGGAGAACCCGTTTAGAATATCCGGAGAAGCTTTTTGCTTCTCTCTCTTTTTCTTTACTGGACTTTTGGGTACTTATAATTGTATTATCATTGCACTAAATTTATTAAACTTTATCTGCTTTCTATACTTCCTTCATTTAATCTGTTCGTCTAGTTTCCCGAGACCTGTCCGTAGTAACTTGCAATGTAGTAGATTGCTACCAGTAATGGAAGTTTGTCATGACTTGGATGTGCAGTGGGATTTCTTCTAAACATAATTAATACTTTTTTTTCTTTTCCTGCAGAAAATAATAAGCTTCATATGTCATTGAACACAGCCGGAACAGCTGTAGTATACCATCTTCATCGTCACCCTTATCACTTTAGCTCCCTGTGGGGTTTACGCCTTCAACAGGTGCTAAGCCTATTTGTCTTGTACCATCCGTTCATTTATTGCTATGTTCCTTTAATCTTTTGTTTCAATTCTGTCTCCAAATTACCAACTCCTTGTGTTTTTTTTTAGATGTACCTCTTTTTTCTATACCCTGGAGATTCCAGAATAAGGACTGCCTTATACAGCTATCAGCTGGTTTCCTCTACGTGTGTCCTTTCCCATACCCGTGTTTCACTCTCGCCCCTTGGTTGTACTAGGTAGTTGTCTGGTTCTTTACATTGGTGATCTTGTCATAACGTTCTAACCCTTCTGTCTTTCTCAAGCAACCCATTTGTAAAGGTTGTACCATCATAGCTGTCCCTCTTTTTTGTCACCATGTTTCAGAGTCATTAGATAGAACTGCCTTGACATTTGAATTGAACATCCTTATTTTTGTGTTGAACTTCAGTTATTTTTATTTCCTTGTAATTTTCAATGCAACAAAAGCCTCCTCATACTTATTTGTGTACTCTTATTTTGATATCACTGTCCGTTGCCCAGCGTTGTTCATCGTGCTACATGAGAGTCCACATCGTGTTGCGGGTTTTCTGAAAGTGCTATATGGCTATCATTTGCCGCGTTTATTCTCATAATTCTTGTCTTTCTCTATGCAAATTCAGACCCAACTGCTGTGACTTCTCATCAAGTATTATTGTTTGACCTTGCATCTGGTTACATTTATGGGATAGAAGGCCGTGTAACTGACAAAATATGGATTGTCGAGCTGCGTTGTTAGAGTTTACTGAACTACATTTTGATTCATCGATCTTGCTGTTTTCATTATCACAGTTATAGCCAGTAAGAAGATAAATGGTGACAACAGGCATGCCTACCCCATTCAAGATCTTATCTCAAATGGATCTATAATTGTCTTCAAGAACAGTTCTGCATTTCATATCTTCACGTGTATTCCTTCTTAGGTTAATGAACTCATAGGGGAATTCCACAACTCCATGTCAGTTTCAGAAGTAATTATGTGTCTAACCCAGGGCGTCATAATCATTTCTGGGTCCCTTGGATTGTCCGGTGAAGGCTACCGGCCCCTTTTCAGAAACAAAAGTGCATAATCGCTACCAACTTTGCAAAACAACTTCAAAGAGGAATGGCTAAACCGATGGCAATGGGTCTAGTGGACTATAAAGAGGTGGCCCATCCCAACAACATCGACAACATCAATAACCTACGACGTATGGAACAGAGCACAATCTTCCAACTAACAAAAAAAAAAACGCATCAGACTCAACAAGCACTTAACTCTTTCGTGGTGCGCCACAATGTGGTACTTTGTTCTCGCAGAAGCCACCAGATTTTTTTCACGTCTCCACTTTAGACTATACAAAAGAAACTTATTTGTTACAGATTTAGACACTTCAAAATATTTTCAGCAAAGTCACTATGATCTATATATATAAGTGTATTTCTCATCTTGTGGCTGGTGGGAAAATAAAGGCACTGATTTTGGTACGTGGGTAAAATCTGAAAACTATCCATGATACAAAGAGTTAAACAAATTAAACCCCTCACGTGAGCCTAATTGCCGCAACTGCACCCATACGTATGAGACCGTTCAGCAATTTGCTGCTCACTTGCCCAGGACTCTCCACAGAAAGAAGAAAGCTATTGCCGGGCTCCCCAAATACTACAAACACACTATAAACCACCACTCAACAGCTACAGAACACGTGCAAATTCTTCAACTAGGAAGGTATTGGCTGCAAACGAGCGATTAGCTCTGAAGCCCTAGTTGATCAACAACAACATACGAACAACGACAAATGCGTACGTGGCTAGTCGTAACATTAAGTAATAGCTGGCGGAGAACAGATTGCTTCTAAGCTTCAGATTCTAATTTTAGAATCAGTGAGCAGAATTCTGACTCTTGAACTTTAAAGCAACGTTCATTCTCGAAATTCGTCCACTAACTCTGACACATTTTTTATAATACTGGTGTATTCTTCTTCTTTGATCCTTAGCCGCCGACCGTCAAAGCAGTCAGTGGCCATCACGCCTGGTGGCGTCCTGTAGGGCAACAACAAATTGATTCCACTTTGCTCGGTCGGTGGCCATCCTTCGTACAGTGCCCCAACTCTGGTTCATTCTTTGCATCTCAGCTTCCACAGACCTCCGCCAAGTTGTTTTTGGTCGGACTCTCTTTCGTTTTCCCTCAGGGGTCCATAGCATAGCTGTTCTTGTGATGGCATCGGGGTCTCTTCTGAGGACATGGCCAACCCAGCTCCAGCGTCTGCCAGTTATGATGGTGTGCATGTCCTCTTGCTTGCTCCGAGTAAGCAGATCTTGGAATGTGCAGTGGGATTTCATCTAAACATAATTAATACTTCTTTTTTTTCCTGCAGAAAATATCCTTCATAATATTATTTATTTTGAAATGATTTTGCTACGTCTCAAATGCCAAAAATGCATTTTGGCTTTTTGTGTTAAACTTTCTTTTCAGCGACGGTAATGATTCGCATAATATATGCTAAGTATAATTTTCCATTAATACTTTAATTAACAATTTTCTGTTTAACTCTTTAAGTGTGTACCTCATGTTCTTCTTTTCTTGGTCAAATAATAACAGAAGATGGCAGATGGAAACAGAAATCAAGAAGAGAATAGCTAAAGCTACATCCAACAACATGAGACAAATTAATACTGACATCTAATCAAATACCTCACAAATACATCACCCCTACTGCTTTGCACTAATAGGTCTATGTGTTTGTTCCAGTTTAGTTGCTGGTCTAGTACAATACCGAGAAATCTAGTTGATTTTGCTGTGCACACTTTTTGCTTATTAATGCTTATGTCAATTATATTATTTTCAATTACACGCCCTCTACTGAAGATCATTCCTATGGGTTTTTTTTAACGTTTAGATTAAATCCCCACTTGTGCATTCAGTCAGATACTTTATCTATTTGTTTTTGTACTGTTGTATAGAGGAATGGGAGATTTCTTCCCGTTCTCCATATCGTATCGTCATCTGCAAACTGAGATAGGTTGTTTTTAAGTCTTTAAACTCGTCGCCTAGGTCGTTGACCATAAACGTAAATATAGATGGTGATATTACTGATCCCTGTGGGATTCCATTCTGTTGTTCATACACCTCAGATCTATCATTGTTTATTTGTACCGTGAAGTATCTATCCTGCAGGAAGTTTTCTAAATAATTGTAAGTTCTGCCTACTATACCTAATTTCCTGATCTTATAAAGTGCACCCTCCCTCCAACACTCATCATATGCTCTTGCTACATCAAGGAATATTGCTACTGTCTTTTCATTCCTTTGGAAGCCTGTTTTAACATCACGTTCCATCCTCAACAGTTGCTCTATTGTACTATGTTGGCTTCTAAAGCCTGCCTGGGTTGGACTGTACAAATTATGCTTTTCTAGATGAAATTTTAGTCTGCTGTTGACTATTGTTTCTAGAATTTTTTCCTAGATGCGATGTTAACGATATTGGCCTGTATGAGCTGACATCATGTGGTTCCTAATCTGGATTTAGTATGGGGATGACTACTGCTGTCTTCCATGAACATGGTATTTGTTCCGTGTTCCAGATTTTGTTGTAGAGGGATGCAATCACCCTTAGAGTTGTATTTGGTACCATTTTGAGGATTTCATAGCTCAGAATGTCTTGCCCAGAGGTGGTATTGGTTTTTCCTGCTAAAGCTCTTTCTATTTCTTCTACTGTAATATCTGCATTTAAATAATTAGCATCCTGTGTGGGATCCATATTTTCTTCTTTTAATTTTTCAAGCAGTGTTCTTCGCCTATTTATTTCTGTCTTATCGAGACTGTCTAATGACCTAGCCTGATAGAAGTATTTAGCAAGTATGTTGGCTTTTTCTCTATCTGTTTCAGCTCTCTCTGGTATTTTAATTGTTGGGATTTTTAATTTCTTGTTGTTTCCTCCTTTAATTGCTTTTAGTTTTCTCCAAACTGTAGTTATTCGTGACCTATGGTTTAATGTTTGACAAAATGTTCTCCAACTCTTTTCTTTAGCTCTGAATATTATTTTATTTGTTTCATTTATTTTTTTATAGTTTGTGTAATTCTCTTTAGTTTTGGTTTTTCTATACTTTATCAGGGCCCTCTCCCTCAATTTCAGTTGTTCTGAGCATCTGTCTGTCCACCATGGTACTGGATTTTTATCTTTGTTTCTTTTCCTATCTTTACCTTTTTGTGTTGGTTTTAGGTGATCAGGCATATTCCTGTTTGGTATATATTTTATTGCTATTTTTAAAATCTCATTTGTTAGTTTTTCTGCAAATATATCTATACTGTTAGATTCAATTTGTTCTATTCTTAGTTTACTTAGCTCCAATTGGAAGGATTCCCAGTTTGCTTTTTTGAGGTTGAATGTAGGTTTGGCGGTTCTTGGACTAGTTCTATATTTGTCGTTTAGGTTTATTTCTATGGGTAAGTGGTCTGAGCTGGAGTCATTCAGTACTTCCCATTTAGCAGAGGCTAGGTTTGGTGTTATAATACTTATGTCTATTGCTGTATCTCCTCCATTGTTGCATGGGTTAACCCTTGTCACTGAGCCATCATTTAGTATGATTAGCTCAGCACTTTCAATGTAGTCCAACAGTCTTTTTCCTGCTGGATTATTACTGTTGTTACCCCATGCCTCATGGTGTGCATTAAAGTCACCTACCAATAATGTTCTTTGGTCTATTTGTGTGTTAATAGTGACAATGTCCCTATCGGTTATATTACCCTTGGGGCTATAAATGTTTATTATTTTTAAGTTATCTGGCTCACTGTCTACTGTTACACTTATTCCTTCAATATTTTCTGTGTTGAATTGTTCCCAATTTAATATTTTGTAGTCTTCATGTATTAAAATGACCACGCACCCTCCTCTTCCCTCCGGTCTATCATTTCTAAGTGTTATATATCCTTGGTAGTTCAGTTTCTGTTTGGGGTTCAGGAGGGTTTCTTGTATTGCAAAGATGGGTTTTGCCTCCTTATACTGTCCCATAAGAGACAGCAGGTTCTTCCTGGCACCCCTACAGTTCCACTGAACTACTTTGATGGCTCTAGAGTCTTTGGTCCCCATTTAGTTTAGTTAGCTTAGTTATGTTATTGTTTTTATTAGGTTCTTTGATAAGGGATCTACTTTTTGGTTTTGCTCACTATCTCTCATGTTTTCTACAAACTCATCATTCCAGGTAACCATTTTACTCCGAACTCTTTCTACGAGTTATGGTAGGAGTAGTTCCACTGTTTCCTTAATTTTTTCTTCTATATTTTCTTTGTTGTCCTGGTTTTTTATCATTGTATTCTCTTGTCTTTTTTTCGTCTGTCAAAATAGCTCTTTCTATCTCTATTTTTTAAGGATTTCTTCATTAGCTTCTTTTATCTCTGCTATTTTTTTGAGGTCTCTCTCTATTGCCTGTTGTGCTGTTTTTATTTCTTCTAGTACCTGTCTGGTTTGGATGAGGTTTTGTTCTGTCTCTTCTGTGTTATCTTCTTTACTGTTTATGAGTATTTTGATTTTATCTTCTTTCTGGATTTTTTCCTTTATGTCTCTCACTTCACTGGTTATTTGTTTTAATTGTTTCTTAATGATGCTTTCTTGAGAGTTTTGGAGATGGTTGTTTGTTTTCTGTCTTTCTTTTATTTGCCAGAATGGTTTGTTTGTTTCTAGTGATTCTTTTAATATGTACTTTGTCTCTTGATAGATTGAGCACCCCTGATACCTGGCACTGTGGTTACCACCTTGGCAGTTTGCACATTTTCTGTTTTTGTTTTCTCGTTTATAATCTTTGTCCTCCTTAGCCATTGAACAGTCCACATGTCTGTGTGCTCCCGCACAGAAACTACACCGTGTCGCTCTTTTACACACATGTTGCTTATGGCTAAAGCCTTGACAGTTTGTGCATTGTATAATGCTAGGAATGAATACCTCTGTCATTTTGGCTTTCTGGTGGAGTTTGACCTGCTTGGGTATTTCTGTGCCCTTTACACTTAGCACTACCACTGTCGTATTCTTTTGCTCTTTGGTTTTTATTCTTTCTACTTTTTCTATCTTTGTGGGTTTTCTCTCGTTATGTTAGTGTGGATCTCCTCTTCTGTTAGGTTTGAATCGACCCCTTTGATGACGAATCGTCGAATCTCCTTGATCAACTCAATCTTTACCTTTATCCCATGTGCGAGTTGTACTTCTTTTGGGTTACTCTTTAGTTCATTTAATAGGGCCTTGCTTTTTTCTGTGTTGTTTAAAGTGATTGTTAGCCCCTTTTTATGTTTTTGCATTTTGTCGATGCATTTTTTTTTCTATTATTTTTCCCAAGATTACCAGGATTTTGTCATCCTGGAGAGCTCTCAGCGTGGCTTCTGTTCCAGCTGTCTGCGTGATTTTAATTCTGTTGCAGTTGGTGTCCTTGTTTCCGCTTACTGCAGTTCTTATTTCTGAGTCTCCTTTCCGTTTTTCCGTTATTGTCTCTCCCCTGTCCTTATTTTCTGTGCCTCTGACTATAGGGCTTGTGGTCCTGTTCTTTTCTGTCAGGTTTGGTGTTCTATCTTTTCCACCTGGCCTGGCCCACGCTTTTCCTTCCCCGGACTGCGATCTGGTCATCGGTATATCTATCTCTTTCTCGTTGCTGCTTTTATTTGATTCTCTGACTTTATTTGATTCATACTTCACTTTTATTTTGTCCTTGATAGTTTCAATTTTGTCCTTAATTTCTGTATCTTTTAGTCCAGGGCTTTTGTTCCTCTCATTTTCTGTCTGTTTTGATGTACCTTCCTTAGTCTGTTTTTTCTGTTGTTTTGCTCCACGCTTTTCCTTCCCCTGCCTGAAGTCTGGTAGTTGGTGGCATTGTGGATTTATTTGTTTTTAGTTTGTTACAAATACTTTTTTTTGAGTTACAAATCTTCACTCTTTTTTTTTAATTATTGTCTAATTGTCCTATCCTTATTGTATACCTATCACCGCTGACGTATAATTAGTATTTATCATCTGGTTCCCTCTATCTAATGCTAAATTAACACATATTAAGATAAATTATTACTAGGCCTATTTTTAAATATAATTTTTCAATTATGTTTAGGCTTAAATATCAATAGTTAAAAGCTGACTAGGCCTACTACTAAGCTAGCAATTTTAAATTTAATTTTGTACACACGCGGCTCAAGGATGGAAGATGCCAATATTACACAGAGGAAAAAAAGATGGCTACTGCACCTCGTTTATGAAGATCCCGCGTGTTAGGCCAACCTGAGCTTTTTAATTCTATTTCACTAATGTTTTATTTATACTAACACTCCTACCAATTAGGCCTATTAACAAATGTTAAAGGCGATTTACTAATAGAGGTACTTAATATTTAGTTTCAATATGTTACACAATAAAAACTAATTTATCTGTAATACGGCTGCTGTACTACACCAGACAACACGTGGCGCTTGGGTCTATTTTAATCTTTTTAACTATTAGGCTATCCCTAATTTATCCTAATATTCCTAGCCCGTAATTAACTATTCATCTAATAACCACATATAAACTAATTATAATCTACTAATACTTAATTAAAATGAAAAGGAAATTCAACTTATCTGGGTTGTGCCTTCTCGTAAAATGCATCGTCTCAAAACAACAACACGTCCGATCGATATGGCAGTCTGACTTGTAATGACAGGAAGAGGAATACCTGTGTATTGTTATCGTAACCGGTAGCTTGGGACTTTAAGGGTGAAAGAGAGTGCAGAAAAATGGTTTAAGAAAGTATGTCTTTGTTAAGGGGAAGTGAAATGAGCAGAAGAGTGTTTTGAGAGAAGGGAGGTAACTCCGTGGGTCCCCTTTTGGGAGATGAATTAGCTTGGTGTTTTTGGTTTGGTATTTCATGAGAGTTCCAAAATATGGTATGACTGTTTTGCATAGTAATGTTTTGGTAATAAGATTAAAGAAGATTGTATGGGTTTTGAGTGTAATCAGCAAAGGGGGGTTACTTTAAATTACATCCCTTAAAAGGTTTGGTGAGCGAAAAAAAAATAAACTCGCACGAGAAAGTGTTGCGAGGGTGAACACATTTTAGCAGAGAACGGGGGGAATGTGAAATCGGGGATAAGATGTAAGAGAATCTGATTTGAGAACGCGCTTAGCATAGGATAGCAAGTTTGCTATGCATCAAAATTGTGTGGTGGCGAGCGATGTTTTGATGGTTCAATTTTCTGGCGAACAAGCCACTGAAGGTGGTTGGTTGCTGTGGTCACAGTATTGTATCAAATTATTTTGCCGAACCAACAAGACTCTCAAACGCCACCTTTAATAGATGATAGATAAAGACAAGAAAGACAATGTCGCCAGTTCAAGATTGTGTTAACAATGCTGTCAAGACTACAAGACGAACGGGTATGTTGTGTTAGAGGCAGAGACAATAGACAGTAGCTGGGGCAGCGTAGAACAAGTGACTAGTGATTCAAATAAACAGCCCTGGTGGTTAGACCAGTCTTATATCAAAGATACATCGATCAGCTCACCAGTCCTATCAAGGGTTAGGAAAACCAGAAGAACAGAACAGTAAATGAGCTAGAAATCTTAGAGACAGCTTCAGACTATATATAAGAGAAAAATGATGGAGTGAGAGAAGATTTATTTCAAAAGTTGCCTATGAACATGTTATGTATTATGATATGGCCGGCCTCGGTGGAAGGTTGGGCATGAATTATTGTCGTGAAACATTCTAAATCCACATATATAAATTAAAAGGTAAATGTAAAGCCTAACAAATAAATTCAATAAAAGGAAAGAAGAATGGTAAAGAACAGTGCTGTCACAATGACGGTACTCGAGATCCCCCTTTTTATGCTCCGTCTGCAAAATTGTAACGTTTCACGTTGATAGTAAAAGCCTACTGCAGCATACACGCTTTCTACGATAAAACGTGTACTGCCTTTCTAAGAAAAACCTTGAGATACGCAGCTGACCTAGATTTAAAATTCCATTCATGTCATTTTACACACTACGTTACCAAAAACGAAAGACAGATGGACTAAGGATAGAAAGAAAGGGAGGGACTGAAAGCCGGAACGCAGGAAATACTACCACAGTCTCGCGATACACAATTACTACCATCACGCGTGTAAGGCCACAAGCACTCGTTTTTTTCAAATCGACAGTGAAAAAAAAAAACACTACCCATTCGAGAGTTATGTTTAAAAACCTGAAAAACGCTTATTAGAAAACATGACATTATACTGGTTTACGTTTGAAAACATTACAGTACCCAGACACCACATCGATCGAAGTGAACGGGAGGTAGAAGAAAATACATATTTTGAACGCAGCCCCTTAGCCCCATAAAACTTATATATTTGGGTTCCTTAGGACTTGCTGACAAAGAATATGTTAAGTGTTATGCAAATAGTCTAGGAATTAACAAGTTATAGCCAAAATAAAATGGGGGTGCTGTCAGACAACACCAAAATCAGAATCGCTCAGTGGCAGATTTTTAAACCACCATTGTACGGGAAATAGGTCCCCATGTTACCTCCTATTTGATTGGCGGGGAATAAATGTAAGGCTAAACACGATTAGTCGGACTATAAATACTATTTTTAGTTGTTAGGGGAGACGGATGGAAGGGGTACTTTTTTTCAAACGCTTGGGTAAACATGGCACGATTGGTTAGACCCGTCAATATAGTCACTTAGACGCGTCAGTTCAACACCAGATTTTTAAAAATACTTTCTAAAGCAACAGTGCGTTGAGAATCAGCTTATATTTTTCTAAATAAAAGCCTGAGACAGAGGCAGATCGGAATTTGTGCCATAATTTGTGCCATTATTCTTCACCAGTCAACGTAACTGTTTATTATTTCCATGAATTGTGGTAAGCTTGAAATATTTGATATCTTTTTAATGAAAATTGAATGTAAATTAATAATTTATGTCTGTATATGTGTGTGGTTCAGTAGCGAACCTGAGGCAAGGCCTATATATATATATATATATATATATATATATATATATATATATATATATATAGATATATATATATATATATATATATATATATATATATATATATATATAGTGCTCCAACCTGAACAGAAGGTGTCAGAGAAAAGTAAAACTACATGGAATTACCAAATAGTACACTGACACCTATCCTATTGTATAGAAGGACTTACAGATGAAATTGCAGAGGCGTAGTAACCATTAGGGAGGAGAATACTGGTGTAAAATGTTTCAGATGAAGATAGCAGTTGGCCTACCGCTCTGAACTCAGTGTTTGTTATGTATTGTGCTCAGTGTAGAAATAGAATATAAATTAGTTCTGAAGTAGGAGGTACAACCTTCTTGTTTCAGGGACTGTGGTCCTAAAGTTATTGAGCAGCACCTGGTCAGAGCTTTGCTGAATCCAGAGTCGGACAGCATACTCCTTGGTCCATATAGCAAACAGTGAGGTGTCTCCAGAACACAGGGGAGCAATCGAGCAGAGGAGTCTTTTCCTGCCGCCATCACGAAAGATAAGCCTATGTGGCCAGCGGAGCTCAACATTATGTAACCCCATCTTAAACTGACATTGTATAAAATTAAGAGGGGAAATTAATTGTTTTAATGCCAGGAACTGAGAACATCTCCAATACTAGTTCCAACAGAAACAAACACTTGAAGTCATGATGACAAATAACAACCTATCTTGAAATACAAAACCAGTATTACCTCATAGTACTACTACACAACTGACCCACATGGTAGAATACTAATAAAATATGTCACTACACGATTCATATTTATAAATTATGTACATATAAATTGTGATTACATTTTATTATGATTCCTGGTTCACTGTGTAGTTGAATCAGGATCTCTATTAGTGAAAGTACTAAATACATATATATATTTGAAAATTTACCAGTGACTCATTTAAGATAGTCTCATAGAGTGTTATATGTATGTGAGTGTCACAATGTTGTCAAGTGTGGTGGAATAAATTTAATTGTTTATTTGTCTGTTATTGTTGTGACTTACACTTCATCATTTACATAACCCTAGACATTCAACGTAGTCATCACAATATTCCAGAATAATTCTGACTGAGGTATAAATATGTGGTAGCAAGTAAGGTCACCTGTAATACACTACACTTATTAGATACAGATACCTTCACAGCTGATCTCAGTCAGTACACTAAGTCCCCTATAAATATTTATAACATCCCATTTTACCACAATTATGATTTCGGCGGATTTGGTGACTAGCTGTAAATAAACATCTTTGTTGTTCACCGCTGTTTGAAGTCAGTACTTTTCGCCAGATGTTCTCCATCCCATCTTCTGTATGCCATGTGATGTTATATCGTCAAGATTGGTTTTAACATAGCATCATCAACACCTAGCTGCCTACTGTCGGGTAGTGAGACGAGTCCCACTATACGACAAGTACCATCAACACTCACTATACGATAAGTACCATCAACACTAACATCATCCGCTGTACGGCCACACCTGGAACGTTTTCATTTAAATATAAAAAGATGTAACCCCCCCCCCCCCCCCCACCCAAGCTAAAACATTGAAGGAAGAGATGGAAGCAAAGGAAGACCGCTTTAAGGGGAAAGATAACATCAAGAGATGGACAGGAAAGATTCTATCAGCGTGCACCATCAAGACAAGAGACATGAAAGATTCTATCAGCGTGCACCATCAAGACAAGAGACATGAAAGATTTTATCAGCGTGCACAATCAAGACAAGAGACAGGAAAGATTCTATCAGCGTGCACCATCAAGACAAGAGACAGGAAAGATTCTATCAGCGTGCACCATCAAGACAAGAGACAGGAAAGATTATATCAGCGTGCACCATCAAGACAAGAGACAGGAAAGATTCTATCAGCGTGCACCATCAAGACAAGAGGCAGGAAAGATTCTTCTTCTTCGTACACTCTCAGACGTCCACTTGAATGTTCTCAAAGAAAGCAGTAGTCAGTTTGAGGCTATTTGAATCCCCGTAAAGCTTTTCCACGAAAGGAGCTGGCGTCGGCCATATGCACTTTCTCTGTACCACATATAAGGGGCAACTTTGAAGCAGATGTTCAGCAGTCATTTTATCAGTGCCACAGTTACACTGATCGGTAGTTCCTATCTTTAGCTTGTTGAATAGATGGTATCTCAATCTGTTGTGGCCAGTGCGGAGTCTGAAGATTACCACTTGTTCTCTTCTGTGGAGCTGGTAGTAAGCATCATTCTGTGTGTGCCCTGGATGTTCTACATTCCATTTGTTTCTGTAACTGATTCTGATAAAACTCTTTGCCTCCTCAAAAGTTATGCTTGCATCAGGCTGAGGTAGATGTGAACCTTCTTTTGCCATTCTGTCAGCCTCTTCATTGCCGGCGATGTTACAATGAGATGGGATCCATTGGATCACAATACTTTTGAATCGTTGACAAAGTTTGTGGAGCACTACTCTGAGATCATCCAGGTCTGTATTATTTTGGCTTTTCAACGATGCAATTACTGACTGTGCATCAGTAAAGAAAGCAACTTGTCTCTCTGACCTTTCTTCTGTCAATATAACCTCTGCTGCAGTTTTCAAGGCCTCTGCCTCTGCTCTGAAGTTGCTGGAGAATCGTCCTGTCGCCACTGACAGCCTTTTTTCTGCACCAGTGCTTAAGGTCAGAAAGACACCCCCCACCTCCATTTTCTGTTGCATTTGTTGCTGATCCATCTGTGTATGCATGGGTCCAGGTGTTGCGTGGATAATGTGTCTCTATGTATTTTGTCGCTATGGATTTTCTATCTGTTGCAGTTTGGCTCTTTTTACTTTCAATTCCAGGAATGTTTTCTATCATTTTAGGGAAACGATTTTGTTTCCAAACTGGAAGCTTGTGTGCAGTGTAGATGGGTTTAACAGTGGATATTTCATCTATGGATACTGCTCTCATGTGTGATTTGGTTGATTCTACAAAATTACTTCGTTTGAGTCTTTGCCTTCTAAGAGCATTTATTCTATGGCACATTGGGTGGTCTGTTAGTCTTTTGAATTTTTCGGCCTGTTGCTGAGCCCTGCAGTCTCTTCTATCTGTCATTGGCTGGAGGCAAGTAATCTTTTCGAGTTCTTTTATAGGTGTTGACTTCATGCCTCCCGTTATAATTCTCATTGCTTGATTTTGGAGTCTGCTAATTTTATCGAAGTTTGTCTTAGCTGCTGTTGCCCATGCTGCCATGCCATATTCAAGAACTGGCCTCACTCGCCCTGTGTACAACGTCTTAAGCACTTTCTCATCTGCACCCCAGTTGTTCCAGCAAGTTTTTTCATAATTGCCATTCTTTGTCTTGCTCTCATTCGATTTCTGTCAACCTGTTTTTTTCCAAGTCAGACGGCGATCAAAAATAATGCCTAGGTAGTTCGGATTTTCATTTAATTGAAGATTTACTCCGTTCAGTACTAGTTTGAAGCTCTGAGGTCTAGTTGAGAGGGAAAATACAGTGTACGTTGTTTTCTCTTCATTAATCTTCATGAGCCATGTTTTGGCCCACTCTTCCAGTGATGTTAGTGCTTGCTGCATCAGAATGTTTGCAGTAGTGATATGTTCTTCAGAGATCCACAACGCTAAGTCATCTGCAAAGGAAGCATTGTGTGCTATTTGTTGAATATTGTCAGTTATGTCATTTATGTATGCAAGGAACAGTGTAGGTGACAGGACTCCCCCTTGTGGGACACCCTGCTCTAATATAAACTTTTTACTAGTCTGTCCTTGCAGCTGTACTCTGGCGGTTCTATTTTCCAGGTAGTGACCAATCCATTTGTACATTCGCCCACATACACCACTTCTCTGCAGTTTGACTTTCAATCCCTCTTTCCATACTGTATCGAAAGCTTTTTCTAAATCTACCCAAACCACTAGCGTGTGTTTTTTTTTTCGTGGAAGGCATCTTCGATTTCCTGAGCTATATATGTGATTTGATCCTCAGTGGATCTGTGTTGTCTGAATCCTGCTTGTTGATGGTTTAATAGGTGTTTGCTTTCCAGGTGCCACATCAGTCTGGTATTTATCATGCGCTCCATCAGTTTTCCTACACAGCTTAGTAGGCTGATCGGTCTGTAACCATTTGGTTCTTTCGGGTCCTTGTCTTTCTTTGGTATAGGTATCAGTATAGCTTCTTTCCATGCCTGCGGGACAATTCCTCTTTTCCAACTGTAGTTAAGTACTGCCAGAAGCTTCTTTTTTGCCCTTGTGCCGAGACCTATTAACATTTCATTGGTTATTCCATCTTTTCCAGGTGACTTCTTTTTCTTTAGTGACTTTATTGCCTCTTCCATTTCTGCCATTGTCAAATTTGTCATCATATGCTCTTCAGGTGCAATCTGTGTGTTGTCATGAATCAACTGTTCATCTGTGACGATTTTCTTCCTGTCAGCGGGGACATCAATGTGATTTGCGCTAGCAAAGTATTCTATAAATGCATTTGCAGCTTTTTTTCCTATCAGCATATTGTCGCCGTGTTTCAATGCGATTTGTTTGTAATGAGATCCTTCGTTGTTTAAGGCTCTAACCAGTTTCCATAGCTTATTTCCGTCTTTATCTAAGTTTAGATTTTCTGTTTTTTCTTTCCAGCAGTCTCTTGTTGTTTTATTTAATGTTTTTCGGTATTTTGCAGTGGTGGCTTTGAGCAATATGTTTGCTTCGGTTGTTTGTTCTCTTTCTGCTGCGTTTCTGACCTCTGTTACTTCATCTTCGAGCCTTTGAAGTTCTTCAGTCCAGTAAGGTTTGTAATTTTTTCTTGCCCCTCTGGGAATAGAATCAGTGGCTGCTTGTAGTATGGCTCTGTTTAGGCTTTCGACCATCGTTTTCATATTTCCGTGCCGTGTGTTAATGGTTTCACAAAACCTGTCTGACAACATTGAAAACTTGTCCCAGTCAGCTCGTTTGTAGTTCCATCGAGGAAGTAGTTTTTCTTCCTGCGGAACAAATTCCATATTTATGACCAGCTTTATTGGTTTATGGTCACTACCTGCTAGCTGATCAAGCACATGTCTGTCTATTTTATGTCTGATATCTCCTGTAGAAAAGGCTAGATCTGGAGTGGAAGTAGTGTGCCATCTTCTGGAGTAAAAACTGGGGTTGTCATCGGGACTGTTGATTAGGTGAAGATTTGTATCTATCTCCCAGTCCTCCACTTCGTCTCCTCTGTTGTCTGTATCTGGGTATCCCCATCTTTCAGAATGGCTATTGAAATCTCCTACCACTACGCAATTTGAGTCCTTTATTTCCATGCAGGAAAGTGACAGATCCTTGTTTGGTGGGCCATACAGATTGTAAATACGGATGCACGTTTCATTGATTATTATGTCCACCCCAATTATTTCAGACTGATTTCTGAGGTTCACGAATACTTCGCTGCTTGGTAGAGAATTTCGCGTAAGTATCAGAACACCTCCTTTGTGTCCTTCTCGGTCGAGTCGGAAGGCCTGGTATCCTCTAACTGAAAATCTGTGGTTGTTGTTGAGGTGAGTCTCTTGAATGCATGCAACATCTATATCTTCTGCGTATAGACGGTTTGTTAAAGGAACTTTTTTGTTACGAACTCCTTCCGCATTCCACTGCAGAATGCTGAGTGTTTTGTGAGCTTTGTCAGCAATTCTAGCCTTTTGCCTCTGTGTAGCCCAGTGGAACGCTACGGAGTTATTGACGATTTGCTTTCGGTTTGATGACGTCATCATGGAGCGGCTTACGTTGTACTGTTTCGTTAGGCCTGTGGCCCAGTACATCCGATTTCAACGGGCATTTATGTCGGGTTGCCTACCTTAGCCTTTGACTGTCCCCAGCCTACCTGCAAGGCAGCAGTGTGGTCTCACTGTCTGACTGGATTCTAAAAAAACATGTAGAGAATCACTAACGTCAAAAAACATTGTCCGACATATTCGGAAAGATTCTATCAGCGTGCACCATCAAGACAAGAGACAGGAAAGATTCTATCAGCGTGCACCATCAAGACAAGAGACAGGAAATATTCTATCAGCGTTCACCATCAAGACAAGAGACAGGAAAGATTCTATCAGCGTGCACCATCAAGACAAGAGACAGAAGACGTGGAAATCCTTTACAGCCGACCTTCGATGCGGAGATGGTTGCTGATGACGATGATGTACCAACCTCCTTGGCGTGATAATAACCTTCACTGATTTGTGCATTTGTCTATGTTTGTATTAATTGGCACTAATATTAGTACTTGTACAGGGTGGGCCAAAAGTCAAGTTCCATAGGCAATTTATTATACAAATTAAATTAAATGTTCGAATGGCAGCCATTTTTTTCTAAACACTTTCTTACTTGGATAACGCACGTTCTTCGAACATTCCTAAAGATAGTAACATTTTCTATGATGTTCGCAAATTCTAATATGATGATCTTCTAGTGTTCTGGGTCGGCTGATATAAACAAAGGATTGGAGGTGGCACTGTCCTTTCCGTACATGAAAACAATCTCTATTTTTCTGTTGTTAATTTATAAGCTTAAATGTATCAGTCTGGGAAAAAAATTAATGATTAATAAAAAATTTAATAAATTACCTATGAGGCTAGACTTTTGACACACCCTGTATATTTTAGTGTTCAAACATAGTCTCTGAAAGTTGCCCTTTAAAATGACACACTCAACTACTGTGCTGCTGATCGTGTCTTACATGTAAGTCAAAAGAGTGCGTCCATTTGTAGCACGCAATAACCTGTCACCGTTTCCTTCACAGAGGCACTGTTTATCAGCAAAGTATTTGCCACCTTCACAGCGTTGTCGTCAGTGGTGGCTGTTGTCTTGCACATTATCTACGCCATTATCAGGATTCCTGCGGTCAGAACAATCACCATCTTCATGCTTGGTTCAGCAGGTATATTCACGCCACCTACGCTATGTTATTATCAATATTTAGCAAATTTAACACAGTATACCAGCTAGTCTAAGATAGACAAACGAACGAATGGACGAGAGAGACTAAACCGACAGACAAAGACAGATATATAGAAAGGCAGACAGATAAATACTCATCTCATTTCTGCTTTTACATAATGAGGGTTGGTCATTGGCATCTATTAACATACAGTCCAGGCCAGCGCTAGGCAACCCAAAAGCTGTGAGGAATCTACTTTTTTGCACATTAACTCTCTAAAGATTGACCTTGATCAAATCATGTCTGTTTTCAAGTTTCACGGTAACTGGAATTAGGAAAAAGTGCCGCTTATATGTAAATTTAAGCTGTGGAAAATTCAAACGAAATGATATTTCACCAAACCTCTATACCTCACGGTAGAAGGGGAACGACTAAGTAAGTATTCCATACACAGTTAAACATCGACTTTCTTGTGCGTGGACCAAAAACCAAACCAAAACTTGATTTATTTTTTTTAAACAATGTAGAAAATAAAAGAAGGCAGAACACACTATCATTAATATGTGGTAATTCTGTTGCAAATTTCCTCCACAGGTATATTCGGACTACTCTCCATCTTCGTGTTTCTGGGATTTTACAACACTGTAGAGATTGGATCTCCGTCCATAGGCGCTGCCTTCTACTTATTCCTTTTTTCCACTCTTCTAAGTTTTGCGGCTGCAGCCTTCACTACGTGGGCTTCTGTCAGAAAAGCTAGCGACGTTCAGCTTCCTCTGTCCGAAGATAAATAACGCCAGACTAAGAACTATTTATTTAGTCAAAACCTAAGACGAGCATTGCCTACTGAGAGTGCATTGAGATTAAGGCGGATTATAAAGGGTGGTTTTACCTCACTCTAGGTAACAAAATATCGGTGTGGTGATGGCCTGAATTGATTTTATGCCACATTTTGACATTAACAACAAAGTGTACGTGTTTAAACCTTTGCTAGTTTAGGCTTTACAGATTATAGTTTTTAATTTTGTATTTGTGTATACATAATGTACAAGTGATGTCCTATATATTTCTTCTTCTTCTTCCTCGTTCGTCCTGAAAAGGACGTTGGTTGCGTTGTGCCCGTTTACAGCTAAGCTGCGATATTTGCGCCTTTCGGCCGACACATCCGACTTCCGCACGGCATTTTTTGGGACCGGGTTAGCCTTCCCTCTTCGATCCCTACTCACTCAGCCAGACTGCAGTGATGCAGCCTGTTTCCAGGACCACCACTTGGAGGTGGAGTAGGGTCTTGGTCAGCTCTGGTTCGCTGACCCTGACGCAAGCAGTCAAGGTATGGGTCGCTGACTGCATTGTCTATTGTTGCGTCTTTGGGTGCCCTATATATTTCAATAATGATGTGGCGAGATGGAAAATTTACATGGACAAAATGTTGATCAAGTCAAGGTATTCTAGACCTACCAAAATACCCCAGTCTCAGAATGACTACACCTATGCTTTTATAAATTATTCCCAATTAATTAATTCACAAATACAGAACATGGGAATAATTTAAAAACTTCAGAAGTTTACAAAATCAATTAATTTGCTTTATTGCTTAATCTTCTCTTTTCTTTGGATTTAGAATGAAACAAGGATATGTATGTACAAATTTACATTAATCAAAATAAATATTCACTGTTTACACTATCTAAACAAACAACTGTCCTTGTTCACTGTCTTTTTTCATCATCTGACTATCACCAGATTCTGGTATACCAGTTGTGGTAATATCTATAATATGCACATCTTCCGAAATTCCTAGTCTGTGGTGCTACAATACTACACCCTAGTTGTTGTATAGCCGTTCAGTGCATATGCTGGACTACCATCACAATGTGGAGACCAGATATTCAGGAGTGGCCCAACTTCTTTCGTGTTCTGTCGTCACAATACTTCAGAATGCACTGTTGGATCCACCACCCAGAACGTCAAATCTGCAACATGATAAGCCTTGTGCATAAGATCGTTCCACATATACCACAAATCCTAGTGTGTGTCATCAGCGTATGCATGGGTATGAGGTGTCCATATGTATGTTACATAAGTGTCAGTGTCATTACAAGTTTTGTCGTTGCATAATAACAAAATATATGATACAACAGATATATACAGAAAGAAAAATGATACAAACATAAAAAATCTTTGGGATCCAGTCTTCCAAGCCAGCTCTAACAAGTGCTGATAGCTTGGTGGCGTGCATTTACCAATCCTGAAAAGGACTACAATTATTGGGATCTCAATCTTCCATAATAGCCTCACAATAAGTGGCAAAGAGCCATACTAGATATCTCAATAAATATTATCCATATAATAATACAAAACACTGTAATAACTTGTACTGTACATGCTTAATATCATTATATCATGTCAATTTAAGCATTCAAAATACAATTTTATTCATGTAATTCTACATACCCTCAGGCTTTCAGAATAAAATATTGTGCTTTTAGTGCAACAAAGATCTCATCCGTTCTTTTCATCAGCTGGTACATCCATGTACTTCCATCCAAATACTTTAAGTGCCAGCTTACTTTTGGCTTCCTTTGAGTGAAGGTTTGCCTCAAATACGAGCATTCTTCATTTTTATATAAATTTTCAACTTCGCCTTTGCGCAATTTCGGCTACGATAATACACGTAATATTTCCAATTACACTGTAAATATGACATGGAGTAATACCCCAAAGATGTCGATACTTGCCTTCCATCTGCGCCTAAGTTGAGATCCTGTAGAATTCCTTTTACATTATTCCGTTTGTGAAATATACGCTTGATTCTAACCTCGTGTTACACATTTTGCCTCCTCCCCGATTTCGCCATTGTAGTCCGTTCGTGTCGTTTCCAGGAAACTCTTCTCTGATTGGTGGATCGAAATATTCTGATTGGTAATAATAATAATAATCAATAATTTCACTGGTTGAAATAATCGTATATTAGCATTCTTTAATAAATCTGTATTTCTTTTCTTTGATTGTTTCTTGGTGTTTTGATTTTTATAAAAGTTGCATTAACTTTGTTGTTCTTATATACCCACTAACAAAAGAAACCTGTCAGAAATAGAATTGAAAATTTTTCGAGGTAAAAGCATAAAACATGATAAAATACACATGGACAGGTTGCCAGGAAGTACTTGCAATTAGTGCACTGAGTACAAGCTGTAATAACAACCGGTGCGTGCAGCACGTGCGACACGTGCAATATGTGGTTTTTTTTTTTTGTTAGTACCAAGTGATGTGATGTGTGAGTTTTAACTACTGATTCCTCTGCTTTGGCGATCGCACTTGCCAGATGTGGTGAAGTGGGATGTTATAAATATTTATAGGGGACTTAGTGTACTGACTGAGATCAGCTGTGAAGGTATCTATATCTATTAAGAGTAGTGTATTATAGATAACCTTACTTGCTACCACATATCTATATATCTCAGTCAGAATTATTCTGGAATAGTGTGATGACTACGTTATGTGTCTAGGGTATGTGTATGATGAAGTGTAAGTCACAACAACAGACAGATAAACAATTTAATTTAATCCACTACTCTTGACAACACTGTGACACTCACATACATATAACACTCTATGAGAATATCTTAAGGAGTCACTGATAACTTTTCAAATAACAATATGTATTCATGGTTATCATAAAGGTATATGTGTCCTGATTCAAATACAAAGGAACCAGGAATCACAATCAATTTTAATTACAAGTATATGTACAGACTTTATCAATATGAATATTGTAGTGACATATATTATTAAAATATCCTATGTGTGTCAGTTGTGTAGTGGTAATATGAGGTAATACTGGTTTTGTTTTGTTCAAGCTCTGTTGGTATTTGTCATCATGACTTCAATAGTTTGTCTTTTGGGACTAGTATTGGAGATGTTCTCAGTTTCTGATATTAAGACAATTAAATTCCCCTCTGAATGTTATTTTTACAAAGTCATTTCAAGATGAGGGGACATAATGTTGAGCTCAGCTGGCCAAATCAGCTTATCTTGCGTGATGGCGGCAGGAAAGGACTCCTCTGCTCGAATTCTCCCCTGGGCTCTGGAGACACCTCACTGATAGCTAAAAAGACCAAGGAGTATGCTGTCCGACTCTGGATTCAGCAAAGCTCTGACCAGGTGCTGCTCAGTACCATCAAGACCACGGTCCCACAATTTCATGGAAATAAACACAGATACGTTGATTAGCAATGAATTCTGGCACATTTACTGGCACAAATTCCCATCTGCTTATGTTCCAGGCTTTTATTTTAGCAAAAATGTGAGCTGGCTTCAACGCACTGTCGCTTTATCAAGCTTATTTAAACAAGTGGTTTCGAACTAACGCTCCTAAGTGATTATATCAGCGAGTCTAGCCAATGAGGCCCCGTTTCGACAAGTGTTTGAAAAAATGTTACCTTTCTACGTCTCCCTAACAACCAAGATAGTATTTATAGCCCGACCAATCGTGGTTAGTCTTTCATTTGTTGCGCTCCAATCAATTTGGAGTTTACATGGTAGGCTAATTCTGTAACGTAAGATTTTTTTCAAACACGTTATAAAAAAAATTTTATGAGCAGAAATGATTCCATGCTGTCAGGCATCCCCACTATTTTATTTTGGTTATAACTTGTTAATTCCTAGACTATTTGCATAACGTTGTACATATTCTTTGTCAGCAAACCCTAAGGAACCCAAATATCCAAATTTAAAAGCGCTAAGTGGCTGCGTTCAAAATATGTATTTTATCACTGTCCGTCTGAAAAAAGTTAGTGCATGTAGTCTTACACGCGTGATGGCAGCATTTGTGTATCGTGCGACGCGTGTTGCATGCGTTCCTGATTTTCAGCCCTCCCTCTCTCTTTATCCTTTTGTCCATCTGTTCGTTCGTTTTGGTAACATAGTGTAGAAAAAGACATGAATGGAATTTAAAATTTAGGTCAACTTGCATATTTCAAGGTTTTTCTTAGAAAGGCAGCACATTTTATCGTGTGTTTGGGAAACGCGTGTATGTTGCAGAAGGCCTTTAATATCAACGTGAAACGTTACAATTTGCATACGCAGTAGAAAACAAGGGGATTTCGAGTACAGTCATTGTGACAGCACTGTTCTTTACCATTCTTCTTCCTTTATTTATTATATGTATTTATTAGGCTTTATATTTACTTGATAATTTATATATGTGGATTAGAATATTCCACGACACCAGAAAACAGCATTTAGTGTTTACTGTACCTAAATTTCAACATGACACGATTGTATGAAGTACAGCGTAACCAAGCCATGGGACAATTGGTTGCGGGATCATCCGTTAGTGACGTTGCTCGCTACTTCGGTGTATGCCGAGAGACAAATGGGAACTTGCACACGCGATAGCACACCACAGGGACAACTCAAGACAGGCCCAGAAATGGTAGACCAAGGGTAACAACAATGGCTAAGGACCGTTACATGCGGACGGTACATCTGCGCAACCACTTCCAACATGCTCAGGCAACAGCATGAACGTTCCCAGGCTTCAGGACGATCAGTAACTTGACGGTCCTCAGACGCATTCGAGAAGCAAACATACGTATTTACAGAACAGCCCAACAGTCGCGTCAGCTTCCGTGATACATCAAATCTAGATACCACTGGGCTAGGCTGCACCTCAGATGGACTGACAATCAGCTGTCGTATGGTCTGATGAATCCAGGTTTCTTCTTAAACGACAGGATTGCAGGATCCGGGTATATCACAGGAGGGGTGAAAGATATTCTTCTAACTGCCCCAACTCTGGTTCATTCTTTGCATCTCGGCTTCCACAGTTCTCCGCCAGGTTGTTTTTGGTCGGCCTCTCTTTCGCTCTCCTTCGGGAGTCCATAGCATAGCTGTTCTTGTGATGGTATTCTTCTTCTTCTTCTTCCTCGTTCGTCCTGAAAAGGACGGTGGTTGCGTCGTGTCTGTTTACGCCTAAGCTGATATATGCACCTTTCGGTCGACACATCCGACTTCTGCACGGCATTTTTTAGGACCTGGTTTGTCTTCCCATTGCGATCCACACTCGCTCAGCCAGACTGCACTGCTGCAGACTGTTTCCAGGACCACCACGTGGAGGTGGAGTGTGGTCTTGACCAGCTCTGGTTCGCTGGTCCTGACGCAGGCAGACAAGCTATGAGTCGCTGACTGCGTTCACTATTGCTGCGTCTTTTGGTCCCAGTGATGGTATCAAGATCCCTTCTGAGGACGTGGCCAACTCAACTCCAGCGTCTGCCAGCTATGATGGTGTGCATGTCGTCATGGTTACTCCGAATAAGTCCATCAGCTCAAGGTCTTTCTATATCTTCCTCATCATTTATATTTCTGTCTCCATGTCTCTCCTCCATGTTTTTTTGTCTATGTATACCTCTACTTCTCTCACTCTGGAGATTCCAGAACAAGGACTGCCTTGTAATGCTATCAACAGGTTTCATCAGTGTGTGTCCTATCCATTGCCGGTGTCTTCTCATCTTTTATTCCACTTGCACTTTCCTCGCTCTTTGCCCCGTGTAGTTCGGGGCAGGGGTGGTGGGAAGGGTGAAGAGGGTTTCTAAAGAGACAAAGAAAGGATATGACTAATGCACTCAGGCATGTCGTACAAGGCCACTAATATGAGGTTGTGTATGGGGCTGGCCACCTCATCATGCAATACAAACTGCCACATAAACCATTGCTGCAGAAGCATGTGAATGTCTAGTCCGGCTTCCTACAAAGGGACCAGCTACAGTGATTGCTCCATGCTCCGTAAGGAGCGCTAAGTAAAGTGATGATGACTTATCTCGTTCTTGTCATCAGTTCCACATTGGTGACCTTGTCATGCCGTTTCAACCCCTGTATTCCACTCAAGCACCAAAGAGATCCAAATAGAATGGAAAAGAGAACTGGGGGCAAATACAAGAAGGATAAAGACACTGATGACACTTAAACATATGGTATTAACTAACTGACGGCCTGTTCCCCATGGCAAGCCGAAAGGCAAAGAATTCATTTTAGTGTTTAGAATCAGTAAATATTTTAAACAACCATGTTATTTTTTATGTCATTTCTCAGCACAATATGCTGAAAATTATGAAGCATTTTTTAAGCTTATGAGTGTGATTCGGAAATACAGAGTTCTTGATGAAGGACAACTTACAGAACTCTACAAGATAAAGACTCTTAAATAAATAATGAATGAAACCTGAGTCCTGTGGATAGTAAATAAATAAGTAAATAATAAATAAAGGTAATTAACAGGTACTCGTTGGACATAAAGGGTGGCACTAGACAACAGAAAAGAAAATATGAGTGATAGGCTTACGGGGAATCGAACCTAGGACCAACCAGACGGCGCCATCGCCTTGCTGTGACAGTACATCGTGAATGGACGCTGAGCCAATTTTGCACTCCAAAATAAATTGTATTTGCTCTATACTTGCTGATTGGAAAGTTATATTAGTGATTGCGTCTTTAAAACTGCCTGGGTCGTCCACGGGTCCTATACCATAGTTGTGTGAGTGTCACGAGAATGACCTCAGCCAATAATGCACTTTTTTGGGGGTGCAAAATTGCGATGGCGCCGTCTGGTTGGTCCTAATACGATTCCCGGTAAACCTATCACTCATATTTTCTTTTCTGTTGTCTAGTGCCACCCTTTATGTCCAACGAGTACCTGTTAATTACCTTTATTTATTATTTACTTATTTATTTAAGATAAGGACTGAAGTGTAGCTAGTGTAATATAATATGATACATTAATAATACGAACCACACATTGTAATAATATGCGAATCTTCACATGTACGATATTCTGTAAATAAACATGGCTACGAACTGAACATGCTTATACTGAGTGCTTTCTGAAACATGTGTGTGCTTGTGTAGATGACGAGGTAATGCTTATATACATACATCATAACATTACATGGTGGCAGCGGTCGATACCGGACTGACGCAAAACAGCTACACGATAACACGTGAGTACAGTATTCGGCTAATTTTCGTCATCGAGGTCAACAATGGCAGCTAAACATTACCGCAGCGCACCGCAAATGAGATTTGCCGGTCAAGATGATAAGAGTGAAGCTTTCTTGTTATGGCGTCAACGCATAGATCTATATTCCAAGACCACTGGTCTGGAAGGACAAACCCTAACTCCATATATCCTAGAAGCATTGGACGATGAAGGTTTGAAAATCTACAACAGTTTTGCTACCGCCATGCCGGTTGAGTCGGCAACCGACCCCGTAGCCATATTGGACGAATTTGAAAAGCGTCTGATCATAAAGCACACAAACTTTAGAGCGGCAAGATTAGAGCTTCACCACCTGCGACAGAAACGTGGTGAAAGCCTAGATGATTTCTTCACTCGCATTAAGGAGAAAACAAGAGTATGTAAATTTAGCAACGAAGAAGAAAAAGAGCGAATTATTGAACAGATTCTTCTTAGCACACCAATGCCAGAGTTCCAGAAATGGCTACTGAGCCAGAGTGATACGCTAACTTTACAACAACTTCTGGATGAAGGCAGGAAACACGAGGCACAAGCACTAAGCATTAAACAAATTCAGCAAGGTACATTAGCAGCCCAGGTGGATGCAGTGAAAAGCTATAAACCTAGACACAACAAAGCAACTGGTTCGAAACAACAAGAAAAACACAACACAAGCAGAGGTGCTATGTGTAAATGTTGTGGCCTAAACCACATACAAAACCACTGTCCAGCTAAAGACTCTACATGTCATTACTGCAGAAAGAGGGGCCACTGGATAAAATTATGTTTCAAGAGGAAACAAGACAGTGCTCAACACAACTTTCACAGCAGAGAGTCATCAAAACAAACACACTTTATGATGACTGAGGACCTTGACTCCAGTGAAGAAAGTGATCCTTCCACATTTGATACTGTGAAGATACTAACTTTCAGTAATGAACCAAAGAGAACGCAGGCTTTCTGCAAGGTACAATTCCGAATACCAGGAATTAAAAGGCACAAAGAAAGATATATTCGGTTCAAGATAGACACAGGTGCCCAAGGTAACACTCTACCCTTAAGAAATAATACTTCAGACAAAGATTTCATGGTACAATTCCGAATACCAGGAATTAAAAGGCACAAAGAAAGATATATTCGGTTCAAGATAGACACAGGTGCCCAAGGTAACACTCTACCCTTAAGAATATTCAGACAGATCATGCCTGACAAGGTGGATGAGCAAGGATTTCCCACAAGGGATGTAAAACGTAGGAGTGGCAGGACAAAGCTAAGAGCTTACAATGGAACAAGTATAGACTGTTTTGGAGCAGTAACACTTGAATGTTCATACAGAGGCTCAGAATGGACATCGTCAACATTTTACTTGGTAGATGTTGAAGGACCTGCAATTTTGGGTTTACCAATGTGCGAAAAGCTGAGTGTGGTAACTATTAACAACATTAAAGAGGATATAGGTTTTGCAGATGCTCTCAGCAGACTACCAAACCCCAACAAGACAGCAGATCTTACCCCAAACACCAAAAATGATTTTGTCAAGTTTAGCGACAATCGGCTTGAACACATCAGAGAAGACACGATGAGAGATCCTATCCTTAACTCTCTCAAAGAACTGATATACCATGGATGGCCAAGCTCTATCAGAGAAGTTCCAACACACATCCGTCCATACTACTCTATGAGGGATGAGTTAAGCATCGAAGATGGTCTGATCCTTAAAGGAGATCGCATTGTTGTACCAGAAACACAACGCGATATCATTCTTAAACAGCTCCATAATAGTCACCTTGGTATTGTGAAGACACAACTGAGAGCAAAGAAAGATGTTTACTGGCCACAGATAAACAAGGACATAGAAACACTATGTGAAAACTGTTCAATTTGTCAAGAACATGCCAATAGGCAGTGCAAAGAACCTCTCATACCATCAGACATACCATTGAGCCCTTGGAGCATTATAGGAACTGATATTTTCTCAATCGACAATAATGACTATCTTATTATTGCTGATTACTACAGCAAATTTCCCATCATTGAGAAACATCCACAACCCTCACCATCAGCTGTTATTGCAGACATTACAAAGAAGTATTGCAGCATGTTTGGCATCCCAGATGAAATTAGATCAGACAACGGTCCACATTTCTCAGGTCAAGCATACAGAAACTTCACTAAGGACTGGAAGATCAAACACACAACATCATCACCTAGATACCCTACATCTAATGGTTTCATTGAGAGACAGATACAAACTATCAAGTCAATCATGAAGAAAACAAGAACAGAGGATGTACACCTAGCACTCTTGAGATGGAGAACAACACCGGTAGACAGTAAGATCGACAGTCCAGCAGAACTTATGTTTGATAGAAGAATTAAAGACCTTCTACCATCTAAGGTCCACTTCCGTCCACAACATAGAGACAGCACATACGATCAACTTCAGCATCGTCAGCAAGTTCAGAAATCCAACTATGACAAATGTGCTAAAGACTTACCACCATTATATCCTGGTCAGCATGTGACTACCTACAACCACAACAATGACACATGGTCAAAAGCAACAATCATTTCCAGAAACCCTGAACCCAGGAGCTATACTTTAAGACCAAACAGCAATCTCCTGAGGCGAAACAGAGTGGACATAAGAGAAATCCCACAGAATACAACAGAACAGAGAATTCCCATGCTTTCAACAGACAACGCAGTAACTCCAGACCTTGGTGCCCCACAAAACCAACAAGCGCCAAGGCCGAAATCACAACCAACTCAAGCTAAACCAGGGACTTCCGCAGAACCACCAGCACTTTACACCACTCGTTCTGGCCGTACAGTGACACCTCCCAGCCGATACAGACAGTGACATATATATACTCACACTGAGCATTACACATACTTATCCTTTCTCACATGAAACATTTTGTTGGAAATGTTTGCACACATTTTTTTTTTTTCAAAAAAGGGGGGATGTAATATAATATGATACATTAATAATACGAACCACACATTGTAATAATATGCGAATCTTCACATGTACGATATTCTGTAAATAAACATGGCTACGAACTGAACATGCTTATACTGAGTGCTTTCTGAAACATGTGTGTGCTTGTGTAGATGACGAGGTAATGCTTATATACATACATCATAACATTACAGCTAGCATGCTTCGTGTCATCATTTTTTTAAACTGATGATTAAAAATATCTAGTTCAACCTCTGATGGGTTATAATTAGGAAATATAGTGTCTCTACTTTCATGTAATATGCTTTATTGCCGGTATTTGAACGCGGCATCATATAGACAGTCCAAATATTGTAAACAGAGCAAATTAAAATGACCTAATTGTGTGCTGTTTTTCCTTAATTCTAAAATGCGTGTCTCTTCATACTTGTCCAATGAAGCAAAACTACAATAAAACTTTAAAATTCAAACAAAAAAATTTAAAAACTACAAGTCAAACAAATCACTATAATATTAGTTTTTTGTTTTTTTTTTAAATAGTGTTCGACTATAGTTTCTTAGGTCTGTCTACTCTCAACAACTGTTCGGATGTCATGTGTAAATTTGATGCCTGTAAATAATTTAATATTGGGGTTCTCCGCTGCTAATATTTTTTACATTTTAATAGAAATCAATTCAATACCCTTTAGCTCCCCAAGGAGCATAGGCCTTCAACAAACACATGCCAAGTCCCCCTGTCACGTGCCATCCGCTCAAGTTCTTTCCATGTTTTCCTAATCATTTTCACTTCTGTATCTTGTTCTCTTCTCTGTGTTTTTTGGTCTACCTCTGCCTCTCTTTCCCTGTGGATTCCAGAACAAGGACTGCCTTGTAATGCTATCAACAGGTTTCCTCAATGTGTGTCCTATCCACCGTCAGCGTCTTCTTCTCAACTCTTGTTCCACTGACACTTGTCTAGTTCTTGTCATCAGTTCCACATTTGTGACTTTGTCATACCATTTCAATCCTTCTATTCTAGGCAAGCACCCATTTTTGAAAGTCTGTAACTTTTTAGTTGTTGTTTTTGTTGTTCTCCATGTTTCAGAGCCATACAATAGGACAGACTTGACATGTGAGCTGAAGATTCTTATTTTCGTGTTGGACTTCATTTCTCTTGATCTCCATGTTTCCCAATGCAATGAAAGCTCCTCTTGCTTTTTGTATTCTTATTTTGGTATCATTGTCTGTCCCTCCAACTTTGCCTATATTGCTGCCAAGATATGTGTACGATTCTACATCTTTTAGTGACGTTTCTTCAAGTTCAACCTTGTTATCATTTCTTGCATTTATTCTCATTATTTTTGTCTTTTCCCTGTGTATTTTCAGACCTACTACTTGTGACCTCTCATCGAGTATTTTCATTTTGTCTTGCATCTGATTATGGTTTTGGGACAGAAGAGCCAAGTCATCTGCAAAATCTAGATCATCAAGCTGTTTAGTCAGATTCCACTGGATTCCATTTCTGTGTTGTGTGATGTGGATGATTTCATAACCCACTCTATTTCTAGTAAGAACAGAAATGGAGACAAGAGACATCCCTGTCCCACTCCCGTTCTAATCCCAAACGGTTCTGTAAGTTGTCCTTAATGAAGAACTCTGCATGTCATGTCGTCATAAATCTTCTTTATTA
Source organism: Oreohelix idahoensis (assembly GCA_024509875.1). NCBI lineage: Eukaryota > Metazoa > Mollusca > Gastropoda > Stylommatophora > Oreohelicidae > Oreohelix > Oreohelix idahoensis. Next base: position 238,597 of record JAMPIV010013758.1, on the reverse strand, counting down.
AGTTAATGATCTTCATGGGAACTCCATAATGCCTCATCAATTTCAAAAGTGATTCTCTGTCTACACTGTCAAGTGCATTTTCATAGTTCACAAATCAGATGTATAGCGGTGAATTCCATTCCAGACTTTGTTCAACTATTATTCTCAATGTGGCTATCTGGTCTGTACAGGATCTGTTTTGTCGAAAACCTGCTTGTTCATCTCTCAGTGACTTCTCTTTGGACCCTTTAATCTCTCAAGATGATTCTGTTTAATACTTTTCCTGGCATAGATAGTAACATTATTCTCTATAATTTGTGCACTCTTGTCAATTTCCCTTCTTAGGCAACTTGACCAGATAACCATTCCATTCTGCTGGTATTTCTTCTCTCTCCCAGATTTTGCCAAGTAGTTTGTAAAATATCTCTGTAGAGGTATCAGTATCTGTTTTGATGGCCTCTGCTGGAATGCCATCTGAACCAGATGCTTTTCCATCTTTCAGAAGCTTTATGGCTTTCGTTATTTCTTCTCTACTTGGTCGTTCACAGCTGATTTGTAGCTCCTCTTCTGCTGGCTGGATGTCTGGGGGATTAGTTGGAGATGGTCTATTGAGAAGTTCCTCAAAATGTTCTGTCATCTCTTCATTTGTTCTTGTATATTACTAAGCAATTTTCCATTCTTATCTTTTATGAGGCCATTTGTTTGTTTATATTTCCCTGTTAGCGTCTTTGTGTTGTTGTACATGTCCTTCATATTTCCTTTGGCTGCAGCTTCCTCTGCTTCCCTTGCCAACTCTTCGATATACTTCATCTTGTCTCTTTTGATGTTTCTTCTTACTTCTTTGTTTGCTTCTATGTACACTTATGAGCCTTGGCTTTGGAGCTTCTGGTTTTTTAGTTTAAATCTGCTTTCTTGTTTTTCCTGTCTTCTATCTTGGTAATGGTTTCTGTTGTTATCCATGCTTTGTGCTGACGTTCTCTTTTTGTCAGTACTTCTTCACGTCTCGTTCCATATATTTTTTACTTGTTGCCATTTGGCTAACAGAAGATGGTGATCTGATACCACATCTGCTCCTCTACATACTTTTACATCATGTAATGATGACTTGTAATAGAAATACTCTGAAGACCTTCTGCACGGTAAGGTTCTTCTACTCTGAAATACAGTAGCCCATATAATTTTAAGCCTTTAATCAATTTAGCAAGAGGCAGCTAATTTTTTTTTCTACGCTACAGAAGGCTAATAAATTAACAGTAATGACCAGTTTGGTGGATATCGCATCAGAGAGAAGTATCAGGTATGTAGACAGCCCACAACCAAGACATGAAAATCTTTAAACAGACTTCAGGACAGAAGAAAGTGTGATTCCAGACAATGTTAGAATGGGCCTAGAAAAAAATAAAATCTGTAAGGTAACAAAAAAAAACTGCACTTTAAAAAAAAAAAACAGGAAAAAATTGTGGAATAACAATAAGAAAACCTAAACATGAAACACTGCGTTTGTTTATCCTTGCTCATCCTCACTAGCTATTTTATGCCGACCTATTATTTCTATTAATATAGTATTTTATTATCTTGTGTAAATTTTTACCACTGCTTTTAGCGATGATGAGAAATGTTGTGCTTTAAAGTACTCTATTATTAGTTTTCTTTGCTGCTCGTAATTCTTACATGTTAGAAGTTAGTGAGCTATATTACTTTTAGCACAACATTTTATACAGGATGGTTATTTATTATAAAATATATTGTTCCTAGTTGCAATCTAAGCATTTTTTAATGCAGTTTGAATGCCAGTATAGGTGGGTTGTTGTTGTTGTTATTTAACTAGGGCTGCTGAGCTTCTCGCTCTTTTGCAGCCAATACCAAGTTGAAGACTCCTTGGTATTATCTACACTGTAGATCTAGGCTTTCCCTGTGAGTAAAATTGGAGAGAATATGCCTAGAAATGATACATCATGTAAATTTCAACATGCAAATTAAAACAACAATTTTGTTTTTAACACACACACACACACATACACAAGAATGATAAAATTGAGAACAGAATATATCATTTATAGTTATCACTCGTATAATGCTGTTTATTCTGCATACATTTTCTTTTTATAATATAACAATCAGTGTTTTAAAATGATCATCAATTAGTTATAATAAAGGACTTACATAAGCAGTCAGCACAGTGGCGTCACTAGGGTTGGTGTAAACCCAGTGCGGTAACTCGTGGTGTCACCCCCATGGACCTCCTCCCATACCAGACCATACAGAATCCTTAGTAATGTTTTTTGTTCTAATGTTACTCGTAAATCGTAATTCCCGTATATCACTGAATGTAATGGCAATAGTAGTGATATAAACAACTAGCAAAATTAAAATTACACCTTTAAATTACAATATCATATGCACAGCCTAAATGTATTTACATTTACATAGTTTCATGTGGTTAAAGTGAAAATTTGGTAAGAAAACAATAGAATTCGAAGTAAAAACATAGGTATATTGATACAGTACATGTAAGCCACACCCCCCCCCCCCCCCCCCCCCCTCGTGACGCCACTGAGTCAGCAGTATCAGTTACATATTGCACAAATAATTAGTAGAGTAACACACATCAAATATGAACTCAAATTAAAGTAATCAATCAATGCCATAAAATATATAAATATGAAACAAAGCAGAATTAATCTCTCAATGTCCTTCTTTTACATGCAAAGTAAAATGATCAAATGCTTCCATACATCCTTCTGCTATTTTCACCATTCCACTATGTCAGGGGTCTGACTCTGGTCGATTGTGATATACCTATAGATCACATGGGATGATTTGGTAGATTGCTAGGTGACTGAGGGAGACAAAGGAAAGAATGTTTAAGCTACAGGTTATATGCAGCTCTTTTCGACATTTTCACAATGAAATTAAACTCTAAATCACAAAATTAGCGCACAAATATCCAACTCAAAATCACAAATAAGCTCAGAAATATCCACATGTGGCTGGTAACCCAGAATCCGAAATGCTCGGGAACGGTTATTTTTTTGGTTTTCCGATTTTTTCAGTTTTCGCCCAAAAAGCAGTTAATGTAGCCAAATTTCGCCCCAACTTAAATTATGTACAGCTGTAGTAGATTCAGAAAAATATTTGTTTTTTAAATAAACGTCGTTAAATAATACCTGCACACACATTCATGCTCTAATCGTCATCTTCAGCTTGCAGTCAGACATCTGTTGATGAAAGATCGCCTTCAATGTTCAGTTCTTCATGGTATATTTTAGCTTGTTTCATAACCAACAAACCAGTCACCAGCATGCGCTCACTTCGCCGTTGTCGAATCTATCCCTCAGAACACGGTCAAGATCTTCATTTTTCCCTCTATGCAAAATTTTCCGATCTGACATTACTTTCTGGTCATCACTGTCCCTGTAAAACTTCAGCAGCTTGTCTGTCTGTTTCTTTATGTCTTATAGTATGTGATATACTATGGTAGTTCCTACACTATATTCTTCTGTAAGACGACGCACAGAGACATCACGATCAAGCTTCTGCAATAACTCTACTTTCTGTGCTATCATCGATAAAGATACATGCTTCCTTTTCTTATTCCCACTGTTATCCACAGGAGTATATGCAGCTCTTTTCGACATTTTCCCAATGAAATTAAACTCTAAATCACAAAATTAGCGCACAAATATTGAACTCAAAATCACAAATAAGCTCAGAAATATCCACACGTGGCTGGTAGCAGTGCCGGAACACAAATGACAATATGTTTGAACATTTGTATCACGAAGTATTGATTACGTCAGCATATAGGCTGCTGTACTGAGCCTGCGCATCATGGGCTGGAAACGTGATAAACTGAACATAGCGCGAGGTCAGTTCCTCGTATACCTTTAAAAATGTCAACACGTGGCTGGAAGGAGTGATGAGAGAACTAACCACACTTTAAAAATTCATTTCACGCATAGTGCTTACGTCAGCCAATACTGCACCTTGCTCGTCACGGCCGGAAACTTGATAAACTGAAGATTAATTAATACACACACATAAAGGTATGTTTTCAGGCACTCGTGAATAATAAAGAAGTAGAAAACTAGACCGAGAGAAACAACAAACATGAGTGGCTTACCGGAGAACTGAACCCAGGACCTTCCGTGCGGCACGCCCATCTAGCTATGGAAGCGAATCACACTATCCTCCCTGTCAGCTAAGCACCACAAAAATGATGCTTCGATGACAGGGGTTATTAGTGCGACCAACAACACATAACACCGGAAATTTACCTAGGGCAATCCAGCCTATTAATGACGCAATCACTTCTGTTGTTCCCCTATTATACAGTATAGGTCAGACCGAGTGCCTGAAAACATATCTTTATGTGTGTGTGTAATATTTATTTACTGTTTACGGGCCTCGGGTTTCCCTTCTTTATGTGTTTAAACTGAAGATTGCGTGTTTTCAGTTCCTTGCATACAAGTTTGAAAAAACAAACTTTTTTTTTAAACTAAAAGTCGCTTAAATTAGCAAAAAAATCAGCGAAAAAAACTTTTGATTTTCAGAATATTTCGGTTTACAGTTGTTCAGATTCTGGGTTACGCACCTGTAGTTACATTTCGGGCTTGCCCTCTCTAATGGGCATTTAAAAGTGTGCTATCCCAAGTATTAATGGCACCTTTTCTGCATTCCCTGTGAAAACCTACAAGCAAGCTTACTAAAATTTACTTCATTCATGAACTGTATATAAGAAGCGAACGTGATAATGTCTTTGAAGTAAAGTTAAGAGTCGGTAAATTGAGTGAAGGTAGACACCTTTGAAGACCCATATTGGACCACTATTGCAAAGCAGGAGAGGCAATTCCGTGACAATTGGTGTCCTGTCCCGGATTATACTAGAACCTGTCTAGTTATTCCCTAGACTTGACTGGCATAAATTTCAGATTTACTGAAAGAATATATAAAGATCTACAAGTTCAAGTAAATAAGGTTTCAGAATGGATGACAAAGTGGGGCTTCCAATTAAATGTTAAAAAACAGTAGGAATGATATTCAGTAGAGGCAGAGTAATAAAAAAATAATGTAATAGACATAAAGATCATGGGACAAAAGGTAAACACAGTAAAAACAACAAAATATTTAGGTATGACACTAGACCAACAACTCAACTGGAACAAGCATATAGATAAGCTGGTGGAGAGCTGCAGAGGACTCACTAACATGATGAGATACCTAAAAGGTAATGGATGGGGTGCAAGCATAAAGATTATGCTTATGTTCTACAGACCATTTGTCAGGGATTATAGACTATGCGAGTATAGTATACGACTCAGCAGCACCTAGCAACAAGAAAAAATTAGATATAATACACCAGGCATTATGCACAATTGCAGGAGCAATAAAATCAACATCACTTGAAGCACTAGAGGTAGCACTAGGCATAATGCCACTAAAGTTGAGAAGAAAAGAACTTAGATTAAATTATATGGCCGCCCACGGCGACCGTTGCCTCAATTGGCTGTGTGTGGTGTACCCGGAAACGGGGCCTCCCAGTACTGAGGCACAGTTAAGTCCCCGATGTCACTTATCGGTGCAGAGTTGAGAGAGATGGCTGAGCATCACAATGCCCCCTGTGTTGCAGCATGATGAGAACCCAGCATTGCACACTGAGCTTGGGGGGATCACTTGGGCACCAGACTTAATACTGGCTCTTGACTGGATGGCCGCATGCAGGAGATTTCTACAATGGAGGGTTGGCAGGTGGTGGGTATCTGGAAGTGGCTCTGTGCAGGACGTGAGGATTCCTTGGGAGAGCCCAGAACCAGAGCACAGCATTGTGCAAGCTCTGCATAGTTGGAGAGCCCCCTGGATGACGGGGAATGCACAGTGTGCTACCCCACCTATCCCCAACTGCTAACTTAGAACCAGAAGTGGGGTCCTCTGTATGCGTGCCAGGCCAGGATAAAATGCCTGGGAAAGAGACTGGAGCTCAGAACTCCCTAACTCAAAGTTGCAGGATGGCAGAAAAGCCATGGGAAAGACAGGGCTATTTTGAAGATAACACAACCATATTTTCACCATACGAGCTCGGACGCCGCCTCGGTAAACAAGGTCCGCGCAGAGCAGTGACACCCCCAGGCTGCTTGCGAATAGTCGACTACTGGGAACATAAACAGATTAGGGATGAGCCCACTCTCCCGTTGAACAGGTGCTAAAGTCGTAGATACTGGGCCAGAAGGCGCACCGGAAACCACAGTATCACGCAACTCGCTTTTTTTTTTTCTATGGAGAGTACACCGTCAAATAAATCTCGTACTGGTGCTCGCCCTGTGGAGCTCCACCAGGCAGGTGCAGTGCCGGGCTCTGAGCCTCGACAGAGCCCACCCTCAGCTACTGGAGGACCCTCTAGACCGTCTTGTGGAGTCAGCAGACGGCGGAGGAGAACTACTGACCAAAACAAAACAGAAAAAGAGAAACCCAGAGTGCCACTTGTCATGATGCACTGGAATGCAGAGGGAGTGAACAGCAAGCAGGCTGGATACAGCAAAAAGACAGAGCTGGAAAACATCTTGTATGAGAAGCAAGTCAGTGTTTGCTGTATTCAAGAGACTCACTTGAAAGCAGATCAAACCTTTAAAATAAGGGGATATCAATGCTTCAGATCCGACAGAAAAGATAGACGAAAAGGAGGAGTACTTACTCTTGTAAGGAATAACATTCCTGCACACGAAAGGAAAACCTTCATGGATGGAGCAGAATATCAGCTGTTACAGCTAAAGGTAGACAAGATGGAAATAGAACTCCTGAACTATTACTGTCCGAACAACAAACCCCTGAGTCTCAGCTCTATACAGGTACCAGCCACCAACTTTATAGCAGTTGGAGACTTTAATAGCCACTCCCAGAGCTGGGGCTATAACCATCTGGATCACAGAGGTGAAGAGGTTGAAACTTGGCAAGATGATCACTCCCTAATCCTAGTCAATAATGCCACAGATACTCCTACCTTCTACTCCAGAGGATGGCACACAACTTCAACACCAGATCTTGCCTTCTCCACACCAGATATAGCTGGATCTATTAGTAGAGAAGTAGGAGACCAACTAGGGGGAAGCGACCATCGCCCAATCTTTCTTACTGTCCAGAGTGCAACTCTCAGTACAGGCCCAGCCATTACAAGATGGAACTACAAAAAAGCCAACTGGGGTTTATTCAGGCATCAGGTGAACACACTGCTGTCTACCCTCAAGGTACAGAACAGAGACATTAATGAAGTGGTAAAAGACTTCAACAGATGCATACTACAAGCTGCAAAAGAAACCATTCCCAAAGGATGCCGGCGTAACTACATACCATACTGGTCCAGCACACTCCAAGAACGTCAGGAAGCTATGGACAGGGCTAGAAAGGACGCAGAGTCTCAGCCTTCACTTGAAACTCACAACAAATGGAAAAAGGCTGTAGCAGAGTTTCAGAGAACAAAGCTAGAAGAAAAACGGAAAAGCTGGAGAACTAAAACGGCATCGCTGAACCTTGAGAAAGACGGCAGGAAACTTTGGAGATTAGTCAAGTCTCTAAATGAAGAGCGTTCCTCACCTAGGCAGACTATCACATTGGATGAAGGTGGCAAACTTTTCAGAGGAAAACAAGCTGCAGACTTGTTTGCTAGAAGATACAGTTCAGAAAGCAACTTACCCATTAACATAGATCATCAGAGAGAGATAAGAAAAGAAATACTGGCAACCATGGGACAGACAGATACTCCTGCCCCAATGAGGGAACCCATCACACTAGGAGAACTACAGAAGGCTATTTCCAAGCTTAAGTCTCAAAAGTCACCCGGCCCAGACAAAATCAGCAACGAAATGCTAGTAAATCTGAGCTCAGCAGCAAAGACAAAACTGCTTGAGATATTCAACCACAGCTGGTTGAAAGGAACGGTACCCCAAGTATGGAGAGAAGCCATCACAATACCCATACTAAAGAAAGGGAAATGTAAGACCGAGGCTGCAAGTTACCGGCCAATCAGTCTCACAAGCTGTGTTGGGAAGACTATGGAGCGAATAGTCAACCACAGATTGAAATGGTATTTAGAGTCTGAGCAGATCCTGGTGCCGGAACAAGCTGGATTTAGAGAATGCTACAGTATAGAAGACCAAGTTACTTACTTGTCTCAAGCAATAGAAGATGCCTTCCAGGAGAAGAAAAAGGTCCTAACGATCTGGGTCGACTTCAAGCAGGCCTTTGACAAGGTGTGGAAAGATGGCCTCATTGCAAAACTTAGGAGAAGTGGAATCCAAGGCATCATGATGAAATGGATCCAGTCATACTTGCATAACAGGAGAACTAGAGTCACTCTTGACGGTCTGCAGAGCAGAAAAGTGTTGCTCCATCAGGGGGTACCTCAAGGAGGAGTAATTTCCCCAACACTCTTCCTTGTTTACATCAATGACCTGGTGAAAGATCTCCCTGCAGGAGTGAAAGCTGCCTTATATGCAGATGACCTAGTACTCTGGTGCGCTGATGAAAATGTCACCATAGCAAATTACAGAATGCAGCGGGCAGCAGACATGCTAGTGTCATGGGCAGAGAAATGGCTTATCACAATAAACACAGACAAAACCTCCACAACACTGTTCTCCCTCGCCCCCAAGGACAAATCAGCTAACATACACCTAGGGACAACCGTGATCAAGGAAGAAAGCTACCCCACCTATCTTGGGGTGACATTTGACCAAAGGCTTACATGGAATAAGCATATTGAAAATGCAGAAGGAAAGGCCCGAAGACGACTAGGCATACTCAGAAAATTAGCAGGTACCAACTGGGGAGCAAATGAACGAAATCTAAAGAAGATTTATAATGGAGTAATAAGACCACACTTAGAGTTTAGCTCAGCAGCATGGTCATCAGCTGCTAACTCACATCTGCAGTCTTTGGACAAGGTGCAAAATCAAGCTCTCAGGCTCATTACAGGAGCCATGAAAACAACACCAATAACAGAGATGCAGAAGGTTGCTGGATTACAGACATTGTCCCATAGAAGAGACACAAAAACTATGATCCAGATGGAAAAGTACAACAGTATGCCAACGCACCCAATGAAGGCAAGACTAGATGATCTGGCATTGGGACGTCTAAAGCGTAGCAGCTTTGTGCATCGGGGGAAAAGACTTATAAGACGGCATCAAGAAGACCTATCCATGAAGACAACACCACTGAAGCCCACCCTATACCCTGTACCATGGGAGCAGGCCAGCAGTGCCCTCCAAATTAATACATCAGTCAGTGGTCTCACAAGTGGATGTGAGTATAATGATCTGCAAAAACGAACTGCTACATTGAGTATGATCCAAGAAAGCTATCCCGATCAATCATGGATACATGCCTATACAGATGGATCAGCAACTAATGCTGTTAGGAATGGAGGTGCCGGTATCTTTATCTCATATCCTGACAACCACTATGAGACTAGGCACATTCCCACTGGTAAATTCTGTTCCAACTATACAGCTGAGGTTCAAGCTCTAGAGCAAGCTGCAAATATGATTTATAACACCAACTCTGACTGCCACCAGGTAGTCATCCTCACAGATGCACTGTCTGTCCTGCAAGCTCTCAAGGGTGGTAAACTCCCGCATCTGAGAAATGAACTAAACAAGGTAGCTGCCAAAAAGAGAACCATACTTCAGTGGGTACCATCTCATTGTGGTATACCCGGAAATGAAAAGGCAGATAAACTTGCAAAAAAGGGAGGAGAATGTGAACAAGAAGATAATGAAGTCACATACTTTGAGAAAAAGAGAGCTATCCAGACTATCAGAAGAGAACAGAACCAACCCAAAGACGACTATCACACTCTCGACCGGCAGGGACAGATAACTATTTTTCGACTCAGGACAGGGCATAACAAACTGAATAAACACATGCACAACCTACGATTGTCTGCTTCACCACTGTGCACATGTGGATTAAACGAACAAACTGCTGAGCATGTTCTACAGGACTGTCCTCTGTATGACCAGTTAAGAAAGATATACTGGCCCAATGACTCAACACTAAACTCAAAGCTATATGGAGTTAAAGAGGAACTTCAAACAACAGTCGAATTCATCATGAGAACTCGTCTGACGGTGTAATCATCAAAGATGCGATCGCAAGAAGAAGAAGAAGAAGAAATTATATGGCCAAGGTACTAACAGACAAAAAGCACCCAACCAGATCAGTGTTTGTGAAGAATCGCCCAACGGTATGGGACACCCCACTAGACCTAACCAGATACCAAATAGGGTGGAAGTGCCTGGAATAGAACAGCAACAAACTATAATCAATGCAATAAACTATAGTAGCAAATACACCCCAGTGATACTACCATGGGAGCTCAAGAAACCAGATATCAACCTGCATTTAGCAGAAATAAATAATAAAAAGGTAGAAAAAAGCTGTATAAAAAGCATAGCCACGGAATATATAGAACAAATAACTAAGGGTAGCTTAAAAATATATACTGATGGATCTAAAGTAGAAAATGAAGAACTAGATATAGGAATACATATCCCAGCATGCAGGCTAAAGAAAAATTATATTATAACTGAAAATACATCTATCTTCACAGCAGAAATTGTTGCAATAGCAAAAGCACTGGAAATAACTACTGACAAACCCCCCAATAAGCTAACAATCTTAACTGACACAATCTTCCACATACCCTGAAAAGTATACTCATTTAATAGCAGACTGTTCGAATATTTCATGAGTTCTGATTATGTGCCACCTTAACGTGAATAAGTTTCAAATCATTGTCTAATGTACTGTATGAAGGGTTAACCTTTTATTTGTGGTTGTTTTTTTCTATTTTCATTTCTTTCTTTCATTACTTTAAAAAAAAAACATATTTAATTTTGATTATGATTGGATACCTAGTACAAAAATGTATGATGTTATATTACCTTTATAATGTTGCATGCCTTTGAATTAATGCTTACAGTAACACTTTAGAATGAAAGGATACAGTTTGCAAGATGAGAGAGAGAGTAAGGAAGGGAAGAATGTAAGACGAGTCTGCGTGCTCAATTCTTAACCGTTTAAAAATAAAGTTCTTTCGTTCGTTCATTCCTTCCCATTGGGTTGACCTTTGCAATCACCCCAAATGCGGGTGACTCGACTGCGTAATTTTTTTCGTAGGGTATCCCCTACTATCCCCTGACTAATCAATTAACATGAGTGGTCACAATTGAAATTTAATGGTGTGCACATATTGATGAATTGTTAGCTTCCTTCTATATAGTTACTAGGGACCAAAGATGCAGCAATAGAGAATGCAGTCAGCGACCCATACCTTGACTGCTTGCGTCAGGGTCAGCGAACCAGAGCTGACCAAGACCCTACTCCACCTCCACGTGGTGGTCCTGGAAACAGGCTGCATCACTGCAGTCTTGCTGAGAGAGTAGGGATCGAAGAGGGAAGGCAAACCCGGTCCCAAAAAATGCAGTGCTGAAGTCGGATGTGTTGGCCGAAAGGCGCAGATATTGCAGCTCCGGTGTAAACAGACACAATGCAACCAACGTCCTTTTCAGGACGAACGAGGAAGAAGATATAGTAACTACTGCATGTTATTTTGTCAGTTCTAAATTACTCTTTTCCCTCTATGTATACAATACCTTTTTTTTAAGTTTTTTTTTCTTTTCTCAGACATCTGTTTGTATAGTTTCTGATCAACAAAAATAACAATATTGTCATCCTGTCATGCATCTTCAGCATTTTCTTTCTCTTGCCTTAACAATAACCTTAAACTGCCTACCTAGTGTAAGTTTCCTACTTTTGACTCTGTCTTCCTCTTGCATTTTTTGACATTCAACTTTTCTCCGACAAACATTTTTACAAGGTATTGTGCCTCTTCGTAAGGTCGCGATATTTTATTTGTGGTGGATTCAATTTCCAGCCCAGGAGGGAAAAGACAACAGGAGACGGACACTTGGGAGCCATGGCCCAAGTGGGTCTGCCGCCCTCAGAGTGTACAGAAAATAAAGTTGTTCCGGAACCCTCAGGGTAAGAGAGATAGGGGAAGATCAAGGAAGGCATAGAGAAGTGACCTGAAACATAAACAAGAAGCCAAAGACATAAAAACGCTGGAGATGGATAAGACACACACTAAGAAAACCTACAGATATCAATACCAGGCAGTCCTTGTTTTTAAATCCTCAGGGTAAGAGAGGTAGAGGAAGAGGAAGACCAAAGAAAGCATGGAGAAGAGAACTGGAGACAGACATGAAGGGATGGAAAGACCTTGAACTGATGGCATGGGACAGAAAGACTTGGCATGAGTTTGTTGAAGATCTATGCTCCTTGGGGAGCTGAAAGGTGATAAATGAAAGGCATACAACTATGGAAAACCAGTGCCTTTCCTAATCGCTTCAGCAACTTCACTCTGGGCAGTGTTGTCAGCATATCTTGCATACCCTTGCAGTATCTTTTCTGGTTCTGGTGTTGTGGCCTTGACTGATGGCCAAGAATGGGCAGCTTCCATCCACCTATAAAAACGTGCAAATCTATCATCAAGTGGAATTTCAAAGTCACGGTAATGCTTTAGAACAAACAGTCGTGCTGAATATGGCACCAGAATAATATCTACAAAACCAAAGTTTTCTCCCATGAAGAATGGCTCTTTTTCAGACATAGCTTGTGTTAATGTCTCCATATTTTTTATAAATTCCCCTTTGGCCTCATCCTGTTCTTCTTTCTTTTGTCTCTGAATTATCCTGTAGAAAACAGGAATGATTTTTTTGGAAATGAAATCCACCTGTTGATGAGAATGAATTAACAACATTAAGTACTGCAAACAAGAGTAATTTTAAGTCAACCTTTCAGTTAATACAACGACAAACAAGACGCATTTAAATAAAATACATTAGTATGTCAGAACAGGGTGGAAGTTGGATGAGATGGTGACATTCAGAAGAACAACATGTGAAAAATATTGCATCAACAGCACTGTAAGTAAATGAATAAATAAACAAACAACATCTATATTTCAACAAGATCAAGAAACAGGCATTAACACCTTTTTACATTTATGCTCTACAGTGAAACAATTCTCAAAGTGTTTTCAAATTAAAACATTCTTAACTTCAATAATAAGTATTTACTATAATAATAACATTTAAATGCTTAGATCGGAGCAGAAAAATTATCATTGTCTTTGGATTGTGAAGATCAATTTGTGGCTCACAGATGGCAAATAATTTTAATCAAGTTTTTAATATTCTTCTTCCTCTTCCTCGTTCGTCCTGAAAAGGACGTTGGTTGCGTTGTGTCTGTTTACAGCGGAGCTGCGATATCTGTGCCTTTCGGCCGGCACATCCGACTTCAGCACGGCATTTTTTGGGACCGAGTTTGCCTTCCCTCTTCGATCCCTACTCTCTCAGCCAGACTGCAGTGATGCAGCCTGTTTCCAGGACCACCACGTGGAGGTGGAGTAGGGTCTTGGTCAGCTCTGGTTCGCTGACCCTGACGCAAGAAGTCAAGCTATGAGTCGCTGACTGCATTCTCTATTGCTGCATCTTTGGGTCTCGTTTTTAATATGAATGAATCGATCAGATCATCAGCCCCCAAATGACACAGAGCCACTTAAAATTAAGGAGGAAGGAGAGATGACAGAAAAGTTGCGTGGAAGACAGTGCTGTTTATCTGGTGACTAGCTATTGCACCTTTCTTGTGCTTGGTTTACTCATATATATGTATAAACAAATAAAACGGTATTGAATCAGTTTTACAAATAAACAGTGCACAGGAACAAGTGACGTTTTGGGTTTTACCCTTCGTCAGCCACAGTTACAAATAGGCAACAAGGGCAAGAAATATAGATTATAGACTACAAATACGTAATATATAAAAGCACAGAAGGAGAGCAATAATAAAGCAAAGACACTACAAAACCAAAAAGAATTAATAAATAAAAAAATTCAACAATCAACGACAATCAAAAGAATAAAATGGAATAAAAAGTCCTGCTATAAGACTTTCCGCTGAAAGAATCGGTCACACAATGAAAAATTGTCTCAATGGCGTCCCACAGCGATGAATCAAAGACTTATAAGTTGGTTTACTCAGAGCTTGAACTAACAAGACAAGGTCGCTGACTGGATGCAAGTGTATGTGTGATGCACTCTGACGGGCATGTACACATCTGCAAATTGTGATTACCGCTCTTGGAGGGCTGCACAAGATTGCTAAATTTCGCAAAATGTTATGGCTTTTCCGTCTCATTGTTAAAAAATCTTCAAAACTAAAGAGTGCTCTAGCAAAGCAGAGCTATATGGGATAGTGTTAAATAATGTTTTACTGTATAATCAACCAGGCTGAACATAGATCCTGAAGACTGTAATAGGAAAAGATGTAATGATGGCTCCTGCACACATTTTAATTTAACTGTTTTTCCCTTAAACAAATTATTTTGTATATGTCTTTAAAATATCTTGTCAAACCTGTCTGGCAACACTAACATACTTACCCATATCCTTGCCACAGCTCTGTTATAGGGATCAGACGGCAAGAGCTTTGGTTCATTCTTCCACACTTCATCAATGTATTCTACACATATAATAGACTCGTACACTGAACGGCCTTTGTGAACTACTGCTGGCACAAGACCCCGTGGATTCACAGCAAGAAATTCTGAAATTTTATAAGTGTAATGCACTGAAACTCTTGCAGATTATACATTTCCATACCTTCTTTTCACTGTGATTGTTAATAAAGTGCGCCCCGCTAATAAAATGCTTTCACTTCTGACATACAGTATTTCACACATTTTATGGCACATTTCAGAAATCTAACATACAACTGTAACGGGCTCCTAAAAAAAGAGGGAGCCGCGGTAGCATAGTGGTGAGTGCACTGGCTTCCTAGCGCAGTGGTCTATGGTTCGATCCCCAGATGAGGCGGGAATTTTTTAGGCCACAAACGGCTCCTGGGTCGACCCAGCCCCAAATGGGTACCAGAGCAACTTCTGGGAAGGTTAAGGCGGCCGGCGTGATGCCGACCACATCACCCCTCGTGTGCCGACGGTCAAGATAATATGGGCCTAACACCATATTCCCAATATGCCTCAATGGGCGTGTAACGGGCTCCTAAAACATACAACTGCTGTATCAAACAGACCCATTAAAAAGAAAAAAAAGGATAAACAAAAAAAAGAAGATGAAATACATTATCACCTTTGTAAGTTAAAAAAATGTGCAATGATTTATGTTTCGCCACTTTACCCAGGATTTGCCTGGTCCATTTTACCATAACATTATTTTACACATAGAGCATTTTTTGTGAACAATTCATTATCTTCACTTCACTCTTACATTAACTTTCCCTCAATCAAAACAATAAAAGAATGTGCAATACAACAACCAGTGACATAGACATGTACCAGCAGACCCCAAGCTGTCAAGGAGTCAGCTGGTCAACAAGGCTCCCAAACACGCAGAATACTAAAATGTATGCTTTAAAAATTATTATAACTAGAATGTTTGTGAAGTCATGGTGGGGTCCTCAACTAGTTTGCTAAGCTGCTGATAGCAATTTTATCAATACTTCAGTGAATATTAATATCAGTACATTTTAATTCAGCCTCTTAAAGTAGCGTCCGATTGACAGAGTGGTTAGACTGCTGGTATGCCGCGGCAAAGGTGCCGGATTCGATTCACAGTATCGACACGCTTTAGTCTACCCAGCTGTAAATAGGTACCTGACTTTGCACTTGAATTAGGGAAGGAAAAGGCAGTGCGGAAGGAACTGGTCACTCCACCACTCGTTACTAGATCTAGTATAGTGGTCTCTAACACTTCACTCCCCTAAGGCAGTATCTGCTATAGGACTACCTCTACAGTACATACAATTGTGGATGGGACCCTAAGGAGACCACTGGTTGATTCTAGTCTTTTTTTAAAAATCTCATAATTCCGACACACAAAGTGTTAGATCTCATACCTGGGGTTTTATTGTAAGGGTCAGTCTCTACATACTCAAAATCCACATTTTTTTCTAACAAAGCTATCCAAGCCCTTTGAGCAAATGGGCAGAACCATGCACAGTACAACTGGACATCTTTCTTGCTAGCCGCCATGTTCCAAAGTATTTTCAACCTGGTGACAGTAGTAAAACAATTTTTTTTTTATTAATAACTTCCAAAATTGTAGGAAGCACAACTAAAGTGTTATGCATGCAAACCTTTTTTTTTTCTTCCATTGTGATGCACAATTATAAATTATGGTTTTAAATTTTCCATTTCAGTTAACGATATTCAAACTAGTAAATGCTCTATACAGTTAGGCTATATGGAATAGGCTACTAGATAACCAGACATTTCGCATACTTGTTACACCATGTCCACTTTGCATTGACAGCACCCTATGTTTTGAGATTGTACATAAAAAATGTTGAAACGACCCTTATGTCAGTAAGGTAGCGCAAAACAGCACTTAACTTTTACCTACCACAATTAACCACAACCCTATTTTAAAACGCCAGTATAGTAGAATGACTTATGTTGCCTACCAGGATCGCTGCTCAAGGCCATGTAGCCAGATAAATAACCCAGTCTCGGGAGGCGGGAACCTAGCGTTGTCGTCTGGAGTAGACTCGACAATAAATTGTTTATTATTATATAAATGTTGATTCGATGATTGGGGGACATTCTGCACGGGTCGAAGGTCAATTAGAATTCTGCTTCATTTTAAACAGATTACTGTCCTTCGAAGTCTGATTTCTGATACAACATTTTCTAGAAATAAAAGAAAGTACTGTAGGCCTACAAATTATTATTATTCTTACGGTCGCCAGTTACACTTTTTACATAACTGGCTGATAGCCAACGCGGAAAGAGGACAAGGTTCATAATGAATGGAACATGAGTGAGTTTACACGGATTTTGCTAGATCAGAATGACACATACAATCGCTTTTTCACGAAGACAATGGTACTTTTCACCCTTAATTAAAGGAAAAGGAACTGCATTGCCCCATATTGTTGTTGCCTTCTCTGTGTGTGCGTGCTTCGTTTCTATAATGATAGCCGGTTTATGCCCAACCCTCCTCAGTCGCCTCCTACATGTGTGTAAGCAGGGCCGCCTTGAATGCGGGGCCCGATTTGTACCATTTTGGTGGAGCCTAGTGGACTTAATATTATTCCAGATTAGATGACAAGAATACATGCTCTCACATTGTATGTTTACAAATCTATTTATTAGCTATATTTTGAGTGGTGAGCAATCAGATCGACATCGAGGGGTGCTCTGGGGGTGGCCTTGCGAGTCCTCCCTTTGGAGCTTCGGAGAAAGGAACTAAGACTAAATTCTTCTTTGATCCTTAGCCGCCAACTGTCACAGCAGACTAAATTGCATGGCCAAAATTGTGTTGGACAAGACTCATCCAGCTTTTCCAGCATTTGCTAGGTATCAATTAACACGAATTTTCAAGAACTGATATGTCCTGATCATGCAGGGGTACGCGGCAATGAAAGAGCTGACAGACTAGCTTCAAGAACACCCATAGAAGGTGCACTGGACATGGATAAAAGAGAAATACCGGTACTGAAGGCAATTCATGATCGCCTATTAGAGAATGACACTGCAATCGATCAATCATCAAGGCTAAGACTGCTGGAATTTGGCAACAAACGTAAGACCAGCAGAGATGGACGTATGAGAGGATGCATCCGGCGTGTATACAATCAGTGCGCAACAGGAACAATTAGCTTTCATACCCTTCGACATTTTCTGAGGGAGACTGAGCACCTATGGGTTTGCCCGGAGTGCAATGACGTCGATTCTGATTAACATTAATTAACAATTCAGAACAAGTTCGTGAATACCAGTAGATACCCGACTGGTTGGAAATTTGGGGATATGAATGTATGTTCTCATGGTTCTGCCCTGGTAGATCAAGAAACCAGACACGGACTACTACCTAACAGAAATATTTAAGAAAACTAATAATATAGAAAATATCTAATAACTCTCCTAGGAAATTAACAGTTTTAACTGACTCTTTCAACAATTCAAGCACTTAGAAACTTACGAGAATGTAGTAGACCTGATACAGCAGAGGAGATATTTCTGGCTACTTCATACTTATATTCCAGAGGATGTTCAGTCTTAATCGCTTGGATACCTTCACATGTTGGCATAGAGGAAATGAAAAGGCAGATAAAGAAGTCAAGAAAGGTAGATCTGATAAAAATCTAATAAAGTAGGGGAATTCTGTACTAATTACCAAGCAGAGATTACAGCAATAAACACAACACTTACAGCAATAGACAGCCAATTCAAACAAGAAATCAAAATGCCCTCAGATATCATAATCTTCACTGATGATTCAAACCCAACACTTCAGGCTGTAGAAGAATACCTTCAAACTGAAAATAAAGAAATAATACAGCTGGCCGAAACAACTGACAACCTGCTGACAAAATACGACATCAGAATCACTCTGCAGTGGATACCAGGGCATACAGACATACCAGGCAACGACAAAACAGACAGACTAGCAAAACTCGGAACAAGCATAGTTCAAACAAACACTCCAGCAAACATGCAGACAGCAAAACGAATAATCCAAAACAACTTCAAAGAGGAATAGCTGAACCGATGGGCAAAAGTGTTTACTGGACGTACCTTGTATAAAGAAATGGTCCATCCCAACATAAATGACAACATTAATAACCTACGACGTAAGGAGCAGAGTACAATCTTCCAACTAAGAACAGAACGCACCAGACTCAACAAGCACTTAAACAAATTAAACCCCACACATGAGCCTAATCGCCGCACTTGTACCCATCCGTATGAGACAGTTCAGCATGTGCTGCTCACTGGCCCAGGACTCTCCACAGAGAGACGACAGCTATTGCCGGGTTCCCCAACAATCACAAACACCCTATACAGCACCACCCAACAGCTACAGAACACATGTAAATTCTTCAGCTTGGCATTGACTGCTAAAGAGCGACGAGCTCAGCAGCCCTAGTTAATCAACAACAACAACAACAATAAATGTAGGGATGAGTTAATCAGAAATTAAGAACTTAATTAAAAAGTGTGATAGGAAAGGGAGATTACTGGGATTAGAATAACGAGGGATAATTAGTGGATAGGGGGACTTGGTTCATACGTCACAATCAGTATAAAAGTCTGTGCGCTAACGAGAGAGTTCTCTCTACATAACTTACTACAAAGTGTAATTGAAGACTAGCTCGGGCGTTGGCGCAGCTGGAGAGTCCTTCATAGGGCTTTAAGCTAGCAGATAGATAATGTTGGTCCTTTTCGGGACTTAGTATCTATCAACGCTGATCGGGGAAGCAGTCAACAGAGTTGACTTTTTTTTGGATGGTAAATGCGCTCTGATATAACCAAATAGGTTTAAAGGAACGCGCCTCGCCAGAAGAAGGAAAAAAAAGAGAGAGTTCTCTCACATAACTAACACATAACTAACACATAACTAACACATAACTAATTCTCCAAACCTAAAGGTCTTTTATATTTGGACATGCGCCCTAATATAACCGGCTAGGTTGAACGGGACGCGCCTCGTCAAAACTTATTTTTAAAAAAAAAGAGAGTTCTCTTCACTCTTCGTTTTTGCTTAGGTAACCAACTGTGAGCAGGTTAGCGTAGACTAACCGTAGCGACCATCTGTAAAGTAATGACCAGCTCAGGTACCATTGTATTTTCGGTACTGCTGCAGTTTGCAGAAAAGAAGACAGAGGAAAGATGTTTTCACGACAAGTAGAGTCCTACGTCAAGCTGTGTACTAGTATGTCGCCAACAGTTCATTCAAGAAACATTGGTAGGTAAACTCTCGAATAGTTAATCAAGTGCACGTAGTCGAGAACAAGTGTATACAAGCAGTGGTCCAGTGTCGGACGCATAGGGCAGACTTCATGAAGATCAGTTCTAGTCGCAAAGAATACATTTTCAGCACTGGTGGTGACCCAGCTAATATTTCGAAGCCAAATTTAATATATTGAGAACAGCCCATTAACAAATATAGAATAGTAGACATGGTGGCAGTAGTCAGCAGAGATCAAGCGTTAATCAACTAGTTTCTGACCAGTGAATTAGATGCTATATGACAGTGTCATCGTAGAAGCCATGTGCATTCTTATTACCGTTATAATCAGGCACGGAGATGGCCAACTGTAAATATGTTATTGACAACAATAAAGAAATTTTGATGTCAACCACGAGTCGACCGATCATTGCAGTCATCATAGTTGTCTGGTCACATTAGCAAGACAAGCCCAATAACTAAAGTAACAGACAAGCGCACACAAGAACAAAGACAGGTCACTATCATCATCGTTTAATTAAGAACGGGCGCACAACAGGGTCAGTACATAAACGTACAACTTCACAAGCCTTGAACCTGGGTTGTAACTGTCATAAAAGATTTAATAACAGATGAATATAAAGCAGAGTGGAATAAAACTTTGAACGGAAGACACGCATATAAGATGTTCAAGACTCCAACAAGAAAATGTCAGATATCTAGAGGAATTGAAAATTCCCAGTAATAAGAAATTTCTCAGACTACAGCTAGTATAAGGCCATTTCAGAATAGAAGAACCTTACTGTGCAGGATGTCTTCAAGACAATAATATAGAACATTTCTTGTTAAAATGTAAGAGGTATGAACAAATGAGAATACCAATCAAGATTATTTGCAGGCATCACATTTACCTATAAATATAGAAGAAGTGTTAAGAATAGACAGGCGGTCAAATACTTGTGGACAAATAATGTTAGTGTTGGGGTAGAATTAGTAGTATATCTTCTCCCCGCCGAGTTCTTTTTTAAATCATCAAGTAGCTGGTTCTTGGCTTCCAGCTTGTCTAGAGTATATTTTGTAACAGGCCTCTACGTCCAACTTTTTAAACAGCCTTAGAACGTGTAATCAATCTTCAACAGTCAGAAACTTGAAAAGGCCAGTTTGACGTTGAAGAACACATATTCACTTTTAATATAGAACGAAGCTCCTTATATATTTGCATCCAATATATATATATATTAATCAATGGCATTCACTAGCCAGTCCATGAAACCAGTCTATCGTCACGTAGACTAAGGACAAGATGTCTTATGCATACTGCTGAAATCTTTAATGAAATAGTTCCACACTCACTTCTTTCTATTCAGCATTCGCTTGTCCATTTAATTATAATCAAGCATAGACTCCATATTGTAGGACGACCTAGCTGATATAAATTTACAAAGACTCTATCACAAGAGTACACTTTCTGGAGCTCGTCAAAAACACGTCTTCTCACACACAGTAATACACAGCGAAAGAGAACGAATACTAGCTCAAATCTGCCACGCAAGGCCGGCAAAGAATCGTCTGCCAAATATTAGCAGACTATGTGACGTACTTCCGGAGTAGTCCGGGCAACGCATATCAACAAGGAAGTATGTATACAAACCATGTCGAGTGCGATAAAACCTGTTACGATTTTACACATAACAGTTAGGTGTGAACATCCGACTGTCCATCAGAAGAGCGTCTTGATTTTCTGTTTTAATTTGTACTTTTACGTTGCTGTGATTTCTTGATCGAGACAATGCGACGTACAGCTTTCCGTGAGAGAAAACTGGTTCGATCAAGAAAATTCCAGCGTGTTCAAAAGTTTGCCCCTGAGATTTGTAGATGGTTATCGCAAATGCTGAAATGATTGGAAATTTGTGACGCTTCAGGATGAATGGGGAATTCACATCGCTAGGGGCCAAGTCGATTAGCGCAATGTTGATGTATCTCCTTTATTTGATTCTGGTAAAACTACCGCAGTTAGGGTATTGCAATGACATTGTGTTCCATTGCACTGTTTGCACAATCCTTTTTTTCGGATTCAAATTGCTGATCAGCATAACGATGGCCCCTTTTTTTAAAGGTAACGCATGAGGAGGTATACCTGACGGAGTTTGTGAATGAAGAAATTCGGCCGGATAGTTCATAACATCACTGGAATCTTCATATACTATTTGATCGGAACTACAATAGATCTTTAGCTTACTCTGAAGTTTTGTTATGATTTCTCTATTCAGATCTAAAGCCTCCTTATTCTTGGTGCACAAAATGACTCGTTGGAGGAAATAAACGTCCGTAGACATTAAGTGTGAGTATTTATACATATCTAGAAAATATTCCCCCCAAAAAACACACACAATGCTTCCTTTGCAGATGACTTAACCTTGTGGATTTCTGAAGAGTATATCACTACTGCAAACATTCAGATGCAGCAAGCACTAACATCAATGTAAATTAATATGAAACAAATATAAAGGTATGTTATCAGGCACTCGCAGGAAATAAAGAAGTAGAACACCAGACAACAGAAAAACAACAGACATGAGTGGCTTACCCAGGATTTGAACACTGGACCTTCCGTGCGACAACCCCGCCTAGCCATGCAAGCGAATCACACTATCCGCCCTGCCATCTACGCATCATCAAAAAATGATGTTTCAATGGCAGGTCAACAGTGCGAACCACAATACACGACACCAGAAGTCCGCCATGGGCAGTTCAGCCTATTAATGACGCAATCACTTCTGTTGTATTTCTATCAAGCAGTATAGGCCGAATTCAACAAGACAAGGACCTTAATACTGTGTCCAGTAAATGATAGTAGACTAGAACAGTAAGAACAGGATAGTGGGTAGGTTTGGTATTGTATAAACATTTATTACACATAAGGGAGGGAAACCCGAGGCCTGTAAACAGTAAATTAACATGAAACAAATATAAAGGTATGTTATCAGGCACTCGCAGGAAATAAAGAAGTAGAACACCAGACAACAGAAAAACAACAGACATGAGTGGCTTACCCAGGATTTGAACTCTACAGTATTAAGGTCCTTGTCTTGTTGGATTCGGCCTATACTGCTTGATAGAAATACAACAGAAGTGATTGCGTCATTAATAGGCTGAACTGCCCATGGCGGACTTCTGGTGTCGTGTATTGTGGTTCGCACTGTTGACCTGCCATTGAAACATCATTTTTTGATGATGCGTAGATGGCAGGGCGGATAGTGTGATTCGCTTGCATGGCTAGGCGGGGTTGTCGCACGGAAGGTCCAGTGTTCAAATCCTGGGTAAGCCACTCATGTCTGTTGTTTTTCTGTTGTCTGGTGTTCTACTTCTTTATTTCCTGCGAGTGCCTGATAACATACCTTTATATTTGTTTCATATTAATTTACTGTTTACAGGCCTCGGGTTTCCCTCCCTTATGTGTAATAAATGTTTACTAACATCACTGAAAGAGTGGGCCAAAACATGGCTTATGAAGATAAATGAAGGGAAAACAACGTACGGTACACAGTATTTTCCCCCTCGCATAAACCAGAGCTCCAAACTAGTGCTAAATGGAGAAAATTTACATTTAAATGAAAATCCAAACTACCTAGGCAGTACTTTTGATCGCCGTCTGACTTGGAAAAAAACAAGTTGACAGAAACCGAATGAGAGCATGGCAAAGAATAGCAATCATTAAAAGACTTACTGAAACAACTTGGGGTGCAAATGAGAGAGTGCTAAAGACGTTATTTTTGTACACATGGCAAGTGAGACCAGTCCTAGAGTATGGCATTGCAGCATGGGTAACAGCAGCTAAGTCAAACTTCGATAAAATCAGCAAACTCCAATATCAAGCAATGAGAATTATAACGGGCGGCATGAAGACAATACCTATAAAAGAACTAGAAAAGATTACATGCCTCCAGCCAATGGAGGAAAAAAGAGACAGCAGGGCTCAACAACAAGCTGAAAAATTCAAGAGACTAACCGACCATCCAATGTGCCATAGAATGAATGCTCTTAGAAAGCAAAGACTCAAACAAAGCAACTTTGTAGAATCAACCAAACCACAGATGACAGCAGTTTCCATAAATGCAATATTAACTATTAAACCCATCTACACTGCACACAAGCTTCCAGTTTGGAAACAAAATCGTTTTCCTGAAATGAAAACAAACATTCCTGGAATTGAAAGAAAAAAAGTCAGACTGCAACAGAGAGAAATTCCTTAGCGACAAAATACATAGAGAAACATTACCCACGCAACACCTGGACCCATGCATACACAGATGGATCAGCAACAAATGTAACAGAAAATGGAGGTGGACGTGTCTTTCTGACCTTAAGCACTGGTGCACAAAAAAAGGTGTTAGTGGCTACAGGACAATTCTCAAGTAACTTCAGAGCAGAGCAGAGGCTTTAAAACTGCAGCAGAGGTTATAATGATCGAGGAAAGCACAGAGAGACAAGTTGCTTCCTTTACCGATGCACAGTCCGTAATTGCAGATTTGAAAAGCCAAAATCATACAGACCTGGATAATCTCAGAATAGTGCTCCACAAACTATGTCAACGATTCAAAAGTGTTGTGATCCAATCAGAAGAGTCCCTAAAGTACTTGGCACCTGGGGCGGATCCTACATTCGGCACCCCCCACCCCCATAAAGAAACACACTCGCAAGTACATTTTAACAGTAAATACTATCATAGTAGTGTCCAGTGGCACCCCCTGCCTGGCTGTCACCCGGGGCGGAAACCCCCCCCCCCCCTGTACGCCACTGGATCTTCTTCGTTCACCCTCAGATGTCAACTTGAATAAGTTCAAAGAAAGCAGTGGTCAGCCTGAGGCTGTTGATATCTCCGTAGATTTTCTCCAGGAGTGGTACTGGTGATGGCCATATGCGTTTTCTCTGTTCGAAATGTTCCTCATATGTTGGGCACCTTTGAAGCAGATGTTCGGCAGTCATTTTATCGGTGCCAGTCACACTCATCAGTAGTTCCTATCTTTAATTTGTTGAATAGATGGTATCTCAGTCTGTTATGACCTGTGCGAAGTCTGAAGATTACCACTTGTTCACTTCTGCTGAGCTGGTAATACGGATCATTTTTTGTGTGACCTGGATGCTCTTCTTCCCACTTGTGCCTGTACCTGCGCTTGATAAAACTCTTGGCCTCCTCATAAGTTATGTTTGTGTCAAGTTGAGGAAGCTTTCCCCTTTCCTTTGCCAATATGTCTGCCTCTTCATTTCCAGGGATGTTGCAGTGAGAAGGGATCCACTGTATCACGACTCTTTTGTATTGCAGACATAGTCTGTGAAGTGTTACTCTTAGGTCATCCAGTTCAGCATTACTTTGACTTTTCAGCGTTGTAATCACTGACAGCGCATCTGAGAAGATAGCTACTGGTCTCTCTGAGCTTTCTTCTGTCATTAGAATGTCTGATGCAGTTTTTAAGGCCCCTGCCTCTGCTCTGAAGTTACTGGAAAATTTCCCTGTTGCGACTGCAATCTTTTTTTGTGTGCCATTGCTTAAGCTCAGGAAGACTCCTCCACCCCCATCTTCTGTTGCATTAGTTGCTGATGCATCTGTGTATGCATGGATCCATGTGTTGCTTGGGTAATGTTTCTCTATATATTTTGTGGTTAGGACTCTCCTTTATGTTTCATTTTGGCTGTTCTTTCTCTCAATACCAGGAACGTTTTCTATCATTTCAGGGAAGCACTGTTGTTTCCAAATTGGTAGCTTGTGTGCAGTACATATTGGCGTAGCTGTTGATATTGCGTGTACCGGGTCTGCTCTCATCTTTGTTTTGACTGCCTCTACAAAGTTGCTTCGCTTCAGTCTTCCCCTTCCAAGTCCATTTATTCTCTGGTGTATTGGGTGGTCTATCAGCCTCCTGAATTTCTCGGCTTGTTGCTGGGCTCTGCTATCTCTTCTATCCTCCATAGGCTGGAGGTGAGTAATCTTTTCCAACTCTTCAATGGGTGTTGACTGTTATGATTCTCAATGCTTGGTTTTGGGTTCTGTTTATTTTGTCAAAGTTCGACTTAGTTGCCGTTGACCATGCTATATTCTAAGACTGGACTCACTCGCCCAGTATATAGCTTCTTTAGTACTCTCTCGTCTGCTCCCCAACCCGTGCGAGCAAGTTTTTTCATGATTGCCATTCTCTGCCTTGCTCTTGTCCTGTTTTTTTCAATCTGGGTTTTCCAAGTCAAGCGGCGATCAAAGGTAATGCCTAGGTAGTTTGGGTCAATGGATCTCATCTCATTGTAACAATAGTAACATCACCGACAATGAAGAGGCTGACAGATTGGCAAAGGAAGGTAGAAATCTATCTCAGCCTGATGCACGCGTAACTTTCGAGGAGACAAAGAATTTTACCAGAATCAGAAACAAATGGGATGTAGAGCATCCAGGTCACACACAAAATGATGCATACTACCAGCTCAACAGACGAGAACAAGTGGTAATCTTCAGACTCCGCACAGGCCACAACAGATTGAGATACCATCTATTCAACAAGCTAAAGATAAGAACTACCGATGAGTACTGTTACTGTGGAACTGATAAAATGACTGTTGAACATTTGCTTTAAAGTACCTTGCCTAGTGGCGTAGGAGATCATGTCTCTCCAGTACAATTTATCAATTCTGCTGTCGACTTCTTTCCATGCCACGATGTCAAACTGTCCAGTATTTGCTCTCTTTGTCTTCCCCTATCTCTTTTTCCTTCAATCTTACATGTTGTTATGATATATTCCAGCTTTCTTCATCTCATAACATGCCCAAGAAAAGCGGATTGCTTCTTTCTTATTGTGAAATTCTTTATGCATTGAAATAAGTTTCCTTTGTGCATTGGCCTCTTTCAGGGCATCCACTTTACTCTTTTTGGCTGTCCAATGTATTTTTAACATTCTTCTGTAAAACCACATCTCTGTTGCCTCTAGTGTCTTGCCTAATTGTTTACTAATTGTCCATGACTCACTCCCATATGTCAGGATTGGTTCTATATAACAATGAAGAACTCTCTTACTTTCAATGACAAAGAATTGTTGCATAAAATACTCTACTTTTGCCTGCGCTATTCTGCTCTTCACTTCCGAGATAGGAGCCGCGCTAGCGTAGTGGTTACAACACCGCTCTGGCGACCGGGTGATTCAGGATCAAACCCGGGCGACGGCATTTGAGGATTTTTCGTCGACCGGGAATTGGACTGGATTAACTCGAGACCTGGCGAGAACATTTGAAGGAGTGTTGTCGACCAGGGATTGTCGGCTCCTGAGCCGACCCAGCTGCAATGGGTACCTCCGAAGTCGGAGAGTATTTGCCTGAATGGCGAGGGACACCTGTCTCTGTACAAGTAAAAAGGGATACTCACGTAAAATCAATGTCAGGTTAGACATAGTAATAACCTGAGATTTCGCCTCGAGTATTAGCGGGCGTACGAAAAAAAAAAAAAAAAAAAAAAAAAAAACTTCCGAGATGCACCTTCAATCCATTGTTATTAATGTTCCTAGGTATTTGAATTTATTGACTTGTCCTTTCCATCAATGTTGATGTTTTCTAACATTTTGATAATTTCTTCATGTTTCACTTTGTCAAATGCCTTAGTGTAATCTATGAAGCACAAGTACAAATCTGTCTTCACCTCCATGGCTCTTTCTGTTAATGTTCTTATATAATATATGGGACCCCAAGATGCAGCAATAGTGAATGCAGTCAGCGACCCATAGCTTGACTGCTTGCATCAGGACCAGCGAACCAGAGCTGGTCAAGACCGTACTCCACCTCCACGTGGTGGTCCTGGAAACAGTCTACGGATCGAAATGGGAAGGCAAACCCGGTCCCTAAAAAATGCCGTGCTGAAGTCGGATGTGTCGACCGAAAGGTGCAGATATCACGGCGTAAACAGACACAACGCAACCACCGTCCTTTTCAGGGCGAACGAGGAAGAATATAATATATAAAGCATTGTTTGTGCCTTTACCTTCTTGTTGAGGATTGCTTCATGTCTGCAGCATGGCGCATTCCTCAAATGATTATATCTCCGCGACTGATGTCGATGATTGTTTCATGCTTACAGACATTTGGATTTGTGCACGATCCGAATGGCTGTATCATGGAACACCTCAAACGAATAGAGATATATCTCATCGACCGATGTCGATGGTTGTTGCATGTGTGCATGCATTCGAGTTTTGATCACACTCGGATTGCTGCACCGTGGAACATCGCAATTGAATATATATTAACGACGTAGTATGCATATCTCTATGCATGACGCGTATGTCTTTGTAAGGACATTCGACTTGTGGGTTTTGACCCGAACGGCAGTGTGTTTTAGAAGTGTGGCCATTGCCACTTATATTGTGTGGTATAACCACTGGAAAGTGTGTGGCGTAGTCCACTTTTCAATTGTGTGGCTGGGAAGCCATTTGAGCAGTGTATTTCTTGAACCAAACGTAAGTCGTAGTAGGAATAACGCAGTTTGCATAATTATGGCAGATTAGCCTGGCGTGGTATGCCAAAGGAACATTATATTACTAGCAATTGCGTAAGACTAGTATAGATGGATATTGTACAGCTAGCGGCAAGCGTAAGCCTAGTGTAACGGATATTAAACGACTAGCAGTAGACGTAAGCCTAGCATAATAAGTGTATTGCTGACTAGCAGGATAGTTAAGTCTAGTTAGCCTCTGAATTTATGACAACGGCCATTGGCCGTTACAAGGAACCGACCTCTAATCAGGACTCTAGATAGAGATTGTGAACATGTGCTTATGAAGTAATGAGAACTCTGACAGATCGTACATGAATGTGATGTGACTTTTGTTCCCATGTATTTGGTGTCTGCTCATGGTATGAAATTACTAATTAAATATTTGAGTCGTCAAAATCACAGTGTTATCAACTATCGTATTCGGAGTTGAGTTAAATGCTATTCATTCTCAACTGATCATGACCAGTGATGATTAATGTCTTAACACGCTGCATCTCACACTGCCAATATAATTAATAAGACAAGAGATTAATACAGGTCAGTCAAGGGTCGAATTTAATATGGAACACATTCAGCACATAATGAATCACAAGGGTTAAAGCAGACATTATCGATACCAACGAACAGTATTATGGAATCCTACAAAAGTGATAAGAACCCGAGGGACTTTGACTCTATAAACTGAATACGAATATAATAACTTGGTCATCTTCAAATACTAGAAGTCATCGAAGCACCCAGACCATACTGGGATCCCGAGAAGCCCGTAACACTTCTACAAATCCACAATGTTCATCACTGATTTCTGGTTTGATTCTCATGATAAATTTCCACAATGATTTATATTTTACTTGTTCATTTCATCATCCCTAGACCAGGGATCTCTTCTACAAGCTGGAATTTGTTTTATTTTTAAAACTATTCACATATTTTTTGTCACATGACTCATAAGACTAATGGTGCGGTGTTCTTGTTCAGTTTCTTTTACAGCATCACCTGGACATTGTACAATCTTGGTGCACTATTAATAGGATGTCCATTAATCAAAACAAAACTCAATCTTTGATTATCTCAACCCGCCAAAAGATTCTGCACTGTCAACCAAATACGTTATCTTTATCTCTAGACAGAGAACGTATTAAAAGTTACGGACCACAGCCTGTTGGGTGTGGTCATCGACCAGTCTCTAAGCTGGAAGTCACATGTCTATTTCATCGCAAACAAGATCTCACAAAAATTGTTTCAACTCTCAAAAATCAAACATTTTTTATGTCCGCACTCTAGACTTATATTCTATTATGCACATATTCAAAGTCACCTTTCTTATTGCTCAAATATCTTGAGTCGCTGTGGCTTGCCGTTTTTGAAACGCCTAGAATCCCAACATAAAAGTAAAGGGCGCTACGACTTGTTTGCCTGAATGATAACATTCCCAGTGCTCAGCTATTTTCACAGCTGAATGTTCTTCCTCTTAAAAAATTCTTCTTCCAAGATCTATTTGTGCATCAAATTTTACACGGTAGAACGCCTTCATACTTGCAAATGTTCTTTCGCTATAAGTACTGCTCATATTTTATACGTGGCAACCTACTTTTGGACCTTGCAAAACCTCGAACTGACCTCTTCCGAAGTTGTTTTAGTTATGCAGGTGGTTTAGCATGGAATTCCCTACCCAAGTCTGTCAAAACTGATAATTACACCACATTCAAAAGACATCTGCATTCACAAGTCATGAAATCTTGTACACACATTTAACGACAATTCTGTTTGTTATTTCAAAGTTTCCACGAGCATTTAACTTTCATTTTAAATTGAAAAAAAATTACTTGACCTCTCTCTCTCTCTCTCTATGTGCGTGAATGACTATGAGTAAATGTACTTGTGTGTGCTAAGTTTCTGATTGTGATGATAATATTAATTGATCCTGTCTGAAGTTAATATTTTAATTTTTAAAACGCTGAAAATTGTATTGCAGGGCAGAAATGTAAAAAGGCAATTATGCCTATTTCTTTACCCTGATGAAATAAAGATTTCGTTCGTTCGCTGGCTCCAGGTTTCTTTGGCAAAGCTATGAATATGGATTTTAGCAGATCATCAAGTATTTGACCACTGTTGTAGATATCATTTAAGAGTTTTGTTATCACTTCTACTCCAAATTCTCCCAAAGTTTCCATTTCCTCTACTGTTACATTATTTGGTCCAGGCACTTTGTGTTTCTTCATGTGGCGCATGGCATCCTCTACTTCTGCCACAAGTATTGGAGGTCCTTCACAACTGTCCTGGTTGTTTTTTTGTTTTGCGTTTGCCCGCTAATACTCGAGGCGAAATCTCAGGTTATTATTTTATGTCTAACCTGACATTGATTTTACGTGAGTATCCCTTTATTTCTTGTACAGAGACAGGTGTCCCTCGCCATTCAGGCAAATACTCGCCGATTTCGGAGGTACCCATTGCAGCTGGGTCGGCTCAGGAGCCGCCAGTCCCTGGTCAAGGACACTCCTTCAAATGTCCTCGCCAGGTCTCGAGTTAATCCAGTCCAAATCCCGGTCGACGAAAAATCCTCAAATGCCGTCGCCCGGGTTTGATCCTGTATCACATCCTGGTTGTTGAAATCTTGTCTTTCATCATCATACAGCTCCTTGATGTATTCTGTCCACCTTTCTATCATGTTCTCATAAAACATTAACAATGTTCCTTCTGATTTCAAACAGCCAGTGACTGTTTGTGTCTTTCTGCCTCTCATTTATTTGCTTGTTCATAGATTTTGTGTCATTTCGGTTCTGCACTTCAAGCTCTGCATTTCTGGTTTAGCCATGCTTCTTTTGCTGTTTTACATTTGTTTACTATTTCTTTATTTAGTCTGTCATATTCTTCGTTGTCTTGCTTCATCTTCCTTCTTGCATCCACCAGTTGTAAAATTTCATCTATCATCGCATCCACTTCTTTGCAGTCCTCTTTACTTCGGGTACGATTTCTTTTGATGATTTGATTCCTTTAGCAGTTCCCACTGTTCATCTATACCATGTATTTTTTCTATTGATGATAGGAAACTCTTTACAGAGCGATACAACAGGAAGCAATCTGATCATCAGAAGGAGTCCCCCCGTCCGACAAGTGTTTCGGCCCTATATATATATATTCGGTACCTATTCGGTACTGTAATGTTGTATCTTTCACTCATTTCCTTATCTGATTTAAGTAAGGCTAAGTTTAAATTCACATCAACACATCCAGGAAAAAACGGATAGACTTAATAAGTTTAGCCAGCAGGTGGGCTTGAACATCAATTTAAAGAAGTCTGAGGTCATGACGCTCAATGTGAGCAACCCTGAGCCCATATCAGTAAGGAATAAGCAATTGGTACAGACAGATACCTTCACATACCTAGGAAGCATAGTAACACCAGACGGCGGGGCAGGCAAAGACATCAACATCAGAATGAATAAGGCAAGAACAGCCTTCTTTAGCCTAAACAACATCTGGAAGTCCTCCCAATACAGCACAAGCACAAAATTAAGATTATATCAGAGCTGTGTGCTTTCTGTGCTTCTCTATGGTGCGGAATGCTGGAGAGTTACAAAGAAGGAAATGTTGAAATTGTCCTCTTTTCACACAACACGCCTAAGAAAAATTCACCGAATCTTTTGGCCGAATACCATCACCAACCAAGATCTGCTTACTCGTAGCAAGCAAGAGGACATGCACACCATCATAGCTGGCAGACGCTGGAACTGGGTTGGTCATGTCCTCAGAAGAGACCCCGATGCCATCACAAGAACAGCTATGCTTTGGACCCCTGAAGGAAAACGAAAAAGAGGCCGACCAAAAACAACCTGGCGGAGGACTGTGGAGGCTGAGATGCAAAGAATGAACCAGAGTTGGGGCACTGTACGAAGGATGGCCACCGATCAAGCAAAGTGGAATCAATTTGTTGTTGCCCTACAAGACGCCACTAGGCGTGATGGCCACTGACTGCTTTGACGGTCGGCGGCTAAGGATCAAAGAAGAAGTTTAATTTGATGTTTGAAGCTCGCTTTACTTTCTTCAATTTTATTCCAAGTTTTCCTATTATTACTGGTACATGATCGCTGTTGCAGTCTGCTCCTTGCTTAGTTTTCAAACTGTTTCTAAATCTCCTGCATATTAGTATGTAGTCAATCTGACTATGAACATTGTTCCCTGGACTTTCCACGTCCAAAGGCATCTAGGATGCTGCTTAAACCAGGTGTTTCCTACTATCATATCTTGTGTTCTTTCCCACTCTATCACTATCAGTCTGTCACCTCTCTTATTTCTTTCTCCCAGGCCATAACCACCAGTCACATCATAAACTGTTTTATTTCTAACCTTTGCATTGAAGCCTCTAAGTATAACTGTTGTCTCATGAAATTTACACTGTCATTGCCATATCAAGTTCATTGTAAAATGTATCTATTTCTTCTTCTGTACTATCTGCTGTTGGGGCATATATTTGTATAAAATTGATATCAATTGGTCTGCCACTCAGTTTAACTAACAGGACTCGATCTGATATTGCCCAAAATCCCTTTACTGTTCTTGCCCTTTCTGCATCCAATATTAATATTATGCCTACTCCTCTTTCATGTTTATTTCCTCCACTATGCTACCGAGGCTCTATAGTACTACTATTAGTAGCATCGTCATTATCAGTGGTGCCGGCTATGTCTTAGATATTATGATCCACTGCAATGTTCCTGGATAATTTTCAGCACCAGTACGACGTACGGCATAAATATTGACAATTTTTGTCGCTGTGCCGTACCGCGTACATCACAGAAGTAGCGCGATACCTCATTCCCATTCACCTATATGATATATGATGTACGGCGTACGTCCTATTTTAAAAGCACCAGAACTCTTCTGTTTACAACCATATCGGCAATTGCTGGGCATAATCGGATTCAGCATTAAAAAATCTGGCCACTAAGCTTGAAACGAACAAAATACTTTACTGCTAGCGAATACAGTAGAACTGATAAGTGATTTTACCAAAGCGAAAGTAGACAAACATGGACGCTGCCGTACCACACACATCTTGTGGAAAAAGAGCATGAAAATTCTTGTTTGAGTTGAATTTATTCAACTTGAATGATTCTGACAACTCTTTTTACCGAGATTCTGGTAATCTTTACCTTTTGTGCCGTCGAGTATGTTTAATATGTGTGTTTTCGTACCATTTAGAGTTAAGGTTGAGGTTAGGTTTAGGGTTAACCTAATTCTAATGCTGACTCAATACACATATACATACTCGACGGCACTAAATGTAAAGATTACCCTGATTCAGGGTCAGAGTTTGTGTGCTCTGGTTCAGAATATACTTTTAATGGGTTTCCTTTTACGATAAACTGTTTAGTCAAATTAAATATATGACCCCTAAAATTACAATTATCCTGTCGTTCAGGGGAACGAACTAAGCCGAAAATGGTGGTGTCATTTGGAATGAAAAACCCGTCGTTGCGAAGGGGTTAAAATATAGGAAACCAAGAATTTGTTGGGAAGACAACATTAGACAATCTCTGAAGTATGGCACTCTCTCTGGCAAACCTCTACACTCCAGGTAGAAAAGGAACGACTACGGAAGTACATTGTCTTCAGAATAGTGGACGACAAACTGTAACGTGTTTATAACTGTAACCTGTTGCTTTGTTCTTAGTATGCACCTGGGTGATGCAATCATATTTTCATTAGTCTGGTGGTGAGACCAGATTTTGTTGCATGTTTTTGCTTTAAATGTTCTGTGAGTTTTTCTTTATGTGACAATAAATTATATATTTGCAACCCTTCATGTGGTACGAGTTGTAAATATTATACAAACTACTTGGCAAAGTCTGGGAGAGAGGAAATACCAGCAGAATGGAAGGAAGGTTATCTGGTCAAGTTGCCTAAGAAGAGGAAATTTACAAGAGTGCACACATTATAGAGGAACAAGTTGCCTAAGAAGGGGACATTTACAAGAGTGCACAACTTATAGAGGAATAATGTTACTATCAGTGCCAGGAAATATATTAAACAGAATCATCATTGAGAGATTTAAAAAGTCCATAGACTAGCAACTGAGAGATGAACAAGCAGGTTTTTGACAAAACAGATCCTGTACAGACCAGATAGCCACATTGAGATCAATAGTTGAACAAAGTCTGGAATGGAATTCACCGCTTTACATCGGATTCGTGGACTACGAAAAGGCATATGACAGTGTAGACAGAGAATCACTGGAAACTGATGAGGCATTAGCAGAGTTCTTCATGAAGGATAACTTACAGAACCGTTTAGGGTAATAACGGGAGTGAGACAGGGATGCCTCTTGTCTTCATTTATTTTCTTACTAGCAATAGATTGGGTTATGAAAACACTGACATCACAAAACAGAAATGGAATCCAGTGGAATCTGACTAAACAGCTTGATGATCTGGATTTTGCAGATGACTTGGCTCTTCTGTCCCATAACCATAATCAGATGCAAGAGAAAATGAAAATTCTCAATGAGGTCACAAGAGGGCCTGAAAATACACAGGAAAAAGACAAAGATTATGAGAATAAATGCAAGAAATTATAAGACTGAACTTGAAGAAACACTACTAAAGGATGTAGAATTGTACACATATCTTGGTAGTAATATAGACAAAGTTGGAGGGACAGACAATGATATCAAAATAAGAATACAAAAAGCAAGAAGAGCTTTCATTGCATTGGGAAACATATATAGAACAAGAGAAATCAAATCCAACACGAAAACTTAAATGTCCAGTCAGACCTATTGTACGGCTCTGAGACACGGAGAGCAACAAAAAACAACAACTAAAAAGCTACAGACTTTTATAAACGGGTGCTTGTGTAGAATAGAAGGACTGAAATGGTATGATAAAGTCACAAACAGGAATTGATGACAAGAACCAGTGGAACAAGAGCTGAAAAGAAGACGCTGGCGATGGATAGGACACACACTCTGAGGAAACCTGTTGATAGCATTACAAGACAGTCCTTGTTTTGGAATCCACAGGGAAAGAGGGAGAGGTAGACCAAAAAACACATGGAGAAGAGAGGTGGATACAGAAGTGAAAATGATGATGAAAACATGGAA
The DNA here is from genome assembly GCA_024509875.1 of Oreohelix idahoensis. Classification (NCBI taxonomy): domain Eukaryota; kingdom Metazoa; phylum Mollusca; class Gastropoda; order Stylommatophora; family Oreohelicidae; genus Oreohelix; species Oreohelix idahoensis. The sequence continues at coordinate 203,190 of JAMPIV010013758.1, read as the reverse complement.
AGAACTTGAGCGGATGGCACGGAACAGGAAGACGTGTTGAAGGCCTGTGCTCCTCGGGGAGATAAAGGGTATTGATTGATGCAAGAAATATTCTATTGCAGTGAAAAATTTTTTTTAACTTTATTGTACTTTAAAGTCTGAATCTTACTATTTTCTAAAATGTTTTCATATATATATTTTACCATTATTTATAACCATTATGTGATCATCCCACTGTGCTTTCGGCATTAATTGCACAAAGACAGTATCTAAAAATCTATTGGTTACGTAGACGTCTACCATACCATAATCAAGCTGTTTATTTCGTACAGAAAAAAAGACAACACAAACATCGAGTCCAGTTGCTGCAGTTCAAAGATAAAAGTAGCAATTTTACTCTGCATAGAACATACATACACTGCTGTATGGATTTAACTGGCAGTTGGTTAAACAGAATCACACACACACACAATGAAACATGAACGGATAGAGATAACACAATTTTGCTTCAGTAACATTCAGTTTAATTTTTTATTCATTTAACTCCAAACCCAGCTAGGACAATTTAGGCTACCAGAGCAGATGCAGTCGAGGACTCACTGTGGATGGATGAAAATATAATTATCAGCAACCTGGCAATAAATCTTTTCTGCTTTGAGAAAAAGAAATATACGCACACCTTCCCAATTATGAACCCTATTTGCAATGTCACCTAGATAATACCTATAGAAAAAAATTAAAAACTGCATGTGATATTAAATGTATCAGTACTTTTTTTTTTTAAGATGAGTTAACCTTTAGCACTCTGCCGGCGAGACATCTCGCCGAACGCAACCTATGTTCTGCCAGCTGGAGGCGATATGTCTCGCCTGCGGCTGTCACCGTTTCTAGCATGAGGACTTGTGTACACGTGATTTTCAGCCCCGGATGTTAAGTTGTAATTTTATTTGCAAGAGAGTTAGCTTCCGTTTCCGATCTTAAAAAAGTGATGGGTGTATCCGCGTTTATTTTTTGTAAATTTTTTAAAATCGAAATGAATCGGCATCAGACACGCGGCCATTTTGCTCTAATTTTATTGTATTCTGACGCCATGCGGTGGGGATGAAATTTTTGTCTTTATAAGCGCTGAAATCGGTTCTCAGAATATGTTTGATGGCTGAGATGGAAACGAAAGTAAAATGGCCTTTCAAGTATGTATAATTTTTGGGGTTAGGATTAGGAATATCGGAAAAAAATAGGATTACGGCCGAATGTCACGGCTGGCTAGGGAGTTTGTTGCTTTGCTACTGATGATGGGTGTAACGAAAAGATCGTCATTTGATTTGTATTGCTCTATTGGTCAAATGACTTTCATTGAGATGCAAGGGATATGGACTCTTCGTTCGTTGGTCATTTTTTTAATTTTTTTTTTTTAATTTTAAAATTAAAAAAAAATATTTTTTTTATTTTTTTTCATCTTTCCTTTCCTCTCTTCCTATCACATCTAACATGTACACAAACAAATTTTATATCATCAGATTCATCATTTATTCATTTCTATACAGTCTAAAAATTAGAGCAATTGACCAAAAAACAAAAAAACTATAGAATTTACAAGTCACCCACTATAAAAATGGGGGGTTGTGAAAAAGAATGCAGTGGTTGGGCAAGTTTTCTGAATTTTTATGCAGCGTGCTAAAGGTTAAGATACTAATTATTGAACACTGGTTGTATTTATGATCCTTTGTTACACACATCAATGGCCTCTTGCGGTAATAATAGCCAGTAGTGCCCCCTCAGCACTCACATGACATACATTATGATTACTTACTACTTCCACGTGGGTGCAAGTACTTTCTTTGTCTTGTAGTAGCGTGCTAGACGGTGGATTCTTGATTCCACCAAGATGAGACGATACTTTGCATCTTTGTCCTGCAAAATAAACAAATTATATACAAATAATAAGGTGATATTCTATTCTAACTTTACGTGCAGTGTTGGATCGAGTAATGTAACTTTCGAAGTGAAAACAGGAGTACGACAGGGATGCCCCTTATCAACAACATTATTTTTGACAGTCATAGATTAGGTGATGCGCCAGACAACAGAGGGCAGTCCAAGAGGAATTAGATGGACAACATTTTCTACGCTGGAAGATTTGGAATATGCAGATCACATTGCACTACTTGCACATTCACATCAACACATTCAAGACAAAACCGATAGACTGAATAAGTACGGCCAGCAGGTTGGCCTGAACATCAATTTGAAGAAGACAGAGGTGGGCAATCCTGAGCCAATAACAGTAAGGAACCAGAAGTTAGAACAGACAGACACATTTACTTACCTAGGAAGCATAGTAACACCTGACGGCGGAACAAGCAAGGACATTAACAACAGAATGAATTAAGCGAGAACAGCCTTTGCTGTTCTCAACAACATTTGGAAGTCTTCCCAGTACAGCACAAACACCAAATTAAGACTGTATGAGAGCTGTGTACTTTCTGTGCTTCTCTATGGTGCAGAATGTTGGAGAGTAACAGAGAAGGAAATGTCGAAACTGTCCTCCTTCCACACAATCTGCCTAAGGAAAATTCTCAGAATCTTTTGGCCAAACACCATCAGCAACCAAGAACTACTTATTCGGAGTAACCAGGAGGACATGCACACCATCATAGCTGGCAGACGCTGGAGTTGGGTTGGCCACGTCCTCAGAAGGGACCCTGATACCATCACAAGAACAGCCATGCTATGGACCCCTGAGGGAAAGCGAAAGAGAGGCCGACCAAAAACAACTTGGCGGAGAACTGTGGAAGCTGAGATGCAAAGAATGAACCACAGTTGGGGCACTGTACAAAGGATGGCCGCCGACCGAGCAAAGTGGAATCAATTTGTTGCTGCCCTACAAGACGCCACCAGGCGTGATGGCCGCTGACTGCTTTGACGGTTGGTGGTTATGGATCAAAGAAGAAGAATAAGGTGATATGTTCAAGCAAAACATTACTGATATTAGACACAAAAGAATCTCCTTAAAAAAAGTAATCAGATGCATTGCCTATTTATGAGCAGTGTAGATTTAGTTCTCATACTATTTTCAGAAAGAAGATTCAACCTAAGTACATCTCTATAGCATGTGAACAATTTTAGCTGCTGTAATGAAAATGCTTCTAAACAAAATCATATTTTCAACATAACAATCTGAAGCTATGTTGACCATATATTATTATGTTGATGTGCCCATTTTAAGCCTAATTTGTACAGAGAAATAGCAAGTGAAAACAAATTAAGTTCTGGTCAACACATGCACTGTGTGTCATAGGACATACCACTACAGGCTTAGGGTGCCACTCTGATCAGATTTTAAAATCACTTTGAAGCGCTTTAATCCTGCGATCTGAACTGTTTTCATTCACTGTCTTTGCTTCATTTCAGCTCACACATATAAGGGGCCAATTAGTTCAAAAATGTTATTAAAAAAAGGCCAGGAAAGCAGTCCCAAATAAATGCATGTTGAAGATGGATGCACTGGGCTGCAAGGCACACAACATAGTGCAATGCAAACTGCCATGAAAGGCGAACAAGGAAGAAGTTGAAAAACTTTTATGGCTCAAATGTTTATGAAAATATAATAGAAATTCCAATAATATATACAGCTGCAATAACCCTTTCTCTCAGATCCCATTAATGGTGGTATTTTCTCATCACTGATCATCAAGAGTAGCAAATATGAGACATCACTGAGAAAGGAAATTTGCATTTTTATCTCCCTATTTGTATAGTAATCGTGCACAATAAACTGCAAATAGGAACCTGAAAGAGATAGAACAGAAACATAAATGATAGAAATAATAAGTCTCCCTATATCAGTAATTAGTGCGATTACATATATATAACAAAGGGATGACAGTGATCCAAACATTTCCAATAGTACACAGCTGCAATGTTCCTTTCTCTCAGATCCCATTTATGGTGGTAGTCTCTCATCACTGACCATCAAGAGTAGCAAATATAAAACATCGAGAAAGGAAATGTGTATTATCTCCCAATTTATCTGGTAAGCGCGCACATTTAGACAATCTCTGAAGAACCAAGAACTAAGTTGAAACCAGGTCATGAGGAAGATCCGACACACACCCCCCCCCCCCCTCAATAGGATAATATGGCGCTCTCTCTGGCAAACCTCTACACCCCAGGGTCGAAGAGGAATGATTAGGTAAGTTAGCGTGCACATTAAACACTGGGATACACTATAAATATGATTAGTAGAAATAGATGGTAGCTTCAGATATCAGTAATAAGAGCCATATACACATAACTGTTGGCTAATGTAACAGCAAGATTTAAGCAGGAAATACTAGGATTTTATATTAATGTTCAACGTGTTGATTCTTACTTCCCAGAAATTTTCAATAAAAATTATTTGTTGGAAAGATGTAATGGGAAACAGTACAAAGTAGATATCAATAAACAAAGCACTGAACAAAGGAAGGACAGTGATTCAAATGTTGCCAGCAATAAAGAGATGCAATGTTTCTTTCTCTCAGATCCAATTTATGGTGGTAGTTTCTCATCACTGACCATCAAGAGTAGCAAATATAAGACATCATTGAGAAAGGACATGAATTTCTTTAGTAAGCCTGGCCAAATTCCGTAAGTAACTATGGCCCTAAGTGTCACCCTTCTTAAGTTTTGTGCAGATTAAAAAAATAAGAAGTTTCTTTCCACGATCTTCTTCGTTGTCAATTTCGTTATTCTTTGTAATTTGGATATCACCATCTTTAACCCAGTTCTATGTGGCTGCCAAGATATAAAGTCCCATCTGGCAATCAGATGTATACTCATATTTTGTATTTTGTCCATGGGTGACCCAACAGACCTCCATCCAAAATTATTTTATACATTTCCCAGAGTAACACAGAGCAGCCGACTAATTTTTTCTCTCACTTAGTCGTTCCCTTTCTACCCTGGCGTGTAGAGGTCTGAAAGAGAGCGCGTCATACTATCCTGTCAACTATTTTCTTCCTGGCATGGTTTCAATGTAGTCCTCTGTCTATTTTCTTTAAGTCTAGATTTTACATTTATATTCCTCTCCACATGTAAGCCTACCCTGCCGTTGGTTGGAGAGCTTGAGTGCCCCAATGATCCTGGGAGCTATGCCGGCAGGAGTTTTACTCCTGGCAGGGTCACCCAAGCCGGACAGGTCCTTGGTGAGGGGTCAGACTAAATGGGCTGAGGAGTGGGTGGAACCCTATAGGTGTGGATGCAGAACCCACCGGCGAGTGGTACATGCTCTGGTCTAGATTGTAAAAGAGCGCAGACAAGCCAGAAGAAAGGTGGAAAAAGAACCCACCAGAGCCAACAAAATAATTTATAACAAGCTCACAGGACAGGTAAGATATCACATTAAGAAAGCAAAGAAAGAAGCATGGATAAAAACATTCGACAGTCTGGATTTGAAGAATGAAGGGCACAAAGCACGGAAGCTCCTGCACTGTCTTGATGCAAAAGGAAAGAAGAGCAACCCAAAACCACTAAGAACTGGACGAAACATCGTAACAAACAACAAGAAAAAGGCAGAAACGTTTAACAAATATTATGCAAATGTCAACAAAACAAATCACAGAAAACAGCTAGACAAAACAATTAAGAACATAACAAAAACAGAACAGAGAGCTGCTAGAGCAAGCATTCCACTATTTAAAAGTGAGTACACTATCCAGGAAATGAACAGCGCACTACAAAAATTAAAGACCAAGAAAGCTCCAGGACCAAACAAAATTACCAATGAAATGATACTAAACCTAGGCCCAGTTGCAAAGTTAGTACTCTTAAACTTCATTAACAGACCATGGAAAGAAAGCACACTCCCTAAAGCTTGGCTAACTGCAAATATCAAACCAATTCTAAAGAAAAACAAGCCAGCTGAAGAACCTGGAAGCTACAGACCAGTCTCACTGACCTCAGCAATTGGAAAACTTGCAGAGAAAATGGTTAATCACAGGCTCTACTGGTGGCTGGAAAGTAATAAAGTCATTAATGATAGTCAGACAGGCTTCAGAAAAGGTTGCAGAACAGATGACCAACTCTTTCATTTTGTGCAAAAAACCTTAGATACATTCAAAGAGGGTAAGCACACAACAGCTGTATTCATTGATCTGCAGCAAGCATACGACACAGTATGGAGACAGGGGCTCTTCTCCAAAATGACAAAAATTGGCATACATGGAAAAATGTATCTCTGGATTAAAGTCTTCCTAAGTAACAGAACAATACAAACAACAGTAGAAGGCACTAAATCCTCCCAGAAAACACTGGAGGAGGGATTGCCGCAAGGGTCAGCACCAAGTTGCACCCTCTTCCTTATCTTCATAAATTACCTTCCTCCCTACTTGAAGGTATCAAAAACACTGTATGCAGATGACCTGCTCATTTGGACAGTTGAAAAATACAAAAAAATGGCACAAGCAAAATTAAACAGAGCCCTAGCCACAATAGCTGAGCATTGCAGGCTCTGGAAACTAAAAATAAACACCCAGAAGACTGTATACACAACTTTCACCAGGAGCATCAAGGAAAGCAAGAAGATATACAACTAAAACTCGATGGACAACTACTGTCCTGAGAAGAAAATCCAGCTTACTTAGGAGTGAAGCTTGACAGACAGCTACTCCTCAATGCCTTCACACACAAAATGAAAGATAAGGCCAGTAGACGATTGAACCTAGTTAAACATCTTGCAAGCACTAGCTGGGGAGCAGACAAAGGAAATCTTAGACAGCTGTACCTGGGATATATCCGATCAGTCATGGATAACAACCTTTCGCTGCAGTCGGCAATGAGCAAAACCACACAAGCAGAGTTGGACAAAGTCCAAAACCAAGCTCTAAGGTTCATATGCGGAGGAATGAGAACCACACCAACAGCTGCTTGTGAAATTGATGCAAACATAGAACCAATGGACCTACGATGTAAACATGCTGTTCTGGAAGCTACAGAGCGCTATAGAAGAATGAGAAAAGACCACCGAAACAAACAACTGGTAGCCCATTGGCAGACTAAAACACTGCATGTAGCAACAACTATAGCAGAACAACACCTCCCAGACACGAGAAATAATCGAACAGTACCCAATCATTTATCCCGGAAAGGAGTTAAAACTTCCAGTAATAAAAACCACACTCATGAATAGCACACTAACAAGAGACACGAACCCAACAATACTTAAAACAGCTACTTTAGAGACTACAGATAGCTACCCAAGCGCTGCAATACATGCATAGACAGATGGCTCAGCATTCAAGGCCACCATAAATGCTGGGACTTGGAGCGTATGTGAAATACCCAAATGGCAGCACACTAGAAATATACGAACCGTGTGGAGAATTCTGTACCAACTACCAAGCAGAGATTACAAGAATAATCACCACACTCACAGCAATAGACAGCCAATTCAAACAAGAAGTCCATATGCCATCAGATATCATAATCTACACTGATTCAAAATCAGCACTTCAGGCTTTAGAAGAATACCTCCAAACTGAAATAAAGAAATAATACAGCTGGCCGAAACAATTGACAGTCTGCTAACAAAATACGACATCAGAGTCACTCTCCAGTGGATACCAGGACACACAGACATACCAGGCAACGATAAAGCAGACAGACTAGCAAAACTAGGAGCAAGCATGATCCAAACAAACACTCCAGCAAACATGCAGACAGCCAAACAAATACTCCAAAACAACTTCAAAGAGGAATGGCTGAACCGATGGGCAAAAGAGTCTACTGGACGTGCCTTGTATAAAGAAATGGCCCATCCCAACAAATATGACAACATTAACAACTTACGACATAAGTAGCAGAGCACAATCTTCCAACTAAGAACAGAACACACCAGACTCAACAAACACATAAACAAATCAAACCCCACACATGTAGTGAAATGGATCTGTGTACCCCACGTTCAAATAATTTCCTGCTTAATAACCTAGTTAACGCATTTTTACAGTCTATAAATAACTATATTTGAAATTTGTCTGAGGGGCAAAGTCCATTTACCGCTAAAATTTAACTAGAGAATTTGAATTTTTCTACTACCACCCGTTTAAAGTTACTACCCCCAAAAAACACACTACCCCTCCCAATATTTATTAACGGACGTAGTCACAATTAACAACCAATCAAATTGTTACCTCGTTTTTGGTAGAGACAAGAAATCTTGGTTGTAGTGGCAAAAATGCCGATTCTGTGTTTTTGACAAAAATTAAATAATTTATTTCTCGATAACTAAAGGGAGCTAGAAAGAAAGAGATATCTTGAATTATAGCGCTGATATTGATTAATATATTAACCTAAAGATTCCCCCTTAATAAACTTATCTTGACTTAGAAAAATTTAATTTACTGATATTTTAGATCAGGTTAGAACTACAATTAATTACAAAAAAATTACCCAGATGAAACTGTTAAGGAATAAACAAAGGAAAAGTAAATATAATGATAGAGGTCAGTTGACCGTGTAATTATCACTTTTAATATTGGAAATCGGCCCATAAATAACAGATATAAAATACACAAAGATAATCAGACGGACGAACACACTTACGATTGCTCAAAGTTTATAGTCCAAAAATAGTTAAAATTTTGACCCGCTTTTTGATTGGTTAGAGGGTAGGGTAATACAAAATTAACACCTCCTTGTAAGATCAGGCCATTTGAATTTGAAAGCCATCGCAAGTTGAGAGCAGCGGGAAAGCCTTGTGACCAAGCTTTTACCGTCTGGACAAGAAAACAGTTAGAAAACCCATTTACTGCTAGTCAACTTTGTGCTTGTGTTATTATTCTTTACTTGAGGTAAGATAGATGCTTTTATTTGTATATTTCCTTAGCAAGTATCAGGCTATATGTGTATGCTGATACATTTTATTTCGATACTGCTAATTGGGAGATGGTTCAGGTTACGATGACCTAGGTAGGAAAGCAGTCTTTTTCGGAGTGAAATGAAACAAACAAATGTTTTGCTATTGGCCTTACAAATTTTGTGCCATAGTGCCGTGGTAATAAAATTGATATTGCCATTGGGAAGTGAAAATAAATGTGTTTGTAAGTTTGCCATAAAATTTTGCGACTAAGTCCAGGAGAAAATAAATTGGTAGTGGTTTCTGGAGTGACACAATGTTCAAATAACATGTGACACTATACATTAAATGTTTGAAAGAAGTCATTAACAGGTCACAAGAGATATTTGTACACCCCTGCTGATTATGTGGAAGACAAGCAATGCTAAAGAAATAGTGGCTTTAGTGCCATATGAAAAAAAGAATGAAAACACAGGACTGAGTGTAATCAAGGAAATATAGGGTTTGGTGCATATGGTCAGCACACATGGCTGACCCCAGGTAAGATTACCCTTGATTAGTTGTGGAATTGTTATAGACAGGCTATAAAGGGGAGGAAACTTTCCTTCTCATTTCAGGGTTGTATTCCAATGCACCCAATGAAGGCAAGACTAGATGATCTGGCATTGGGACGTCTAAAGCGTAGCAGCTTTGTGCATCGGGGGAAAAGACTTATAAGACAGCATCAAGAAGACCTATCCATGAAGACAACACCACTGAAGCCCACCCTATACCCTGTACCATGGGAGCAGGCCAGCAGTGCCCTCCAAATTAATACAACAGTCAGTGGTCTCACAAGTGGATGTGAGTATAATGATCTGCAAAAACGAACTGCTACATTGAGTATGATCCAAGAAAGCTATCCCGATCAATCATGGATACATGCCTATACAGGCATTCTGACGATGCGGTTGGGGATGGATCAGCAACTAATGCTGTTAGGAATGGAGGTGCCGGTATCTTTATCTCATATCCTGACAACCACTATGAGACTAGGCACATTCCCACTGGTAAATTCTGTTCCAACTATACAGCTGAGGTTCAAGCTCTAGAGCAAGCTGCAAATATGATTTATAACACCAACTCTGACTGCCACCAGGTAGTCATCCTCACAGATGCACTGTCTGTCCTGCAAGCTCTCAAGGGTGGTAAACTCCCGCATCTGAGAAATGAACTAAACAAGGTAGCTGCCAAAAAAGAGAACCATACTTCAGTGGGTACCATCTCATTGTGGTGTACCCGGAAATGAAAAGGCAGATAAACTTGCAAAAAAGGGAGGAGAATGTGAACAAGAAGATAATGAAGTCACATACTTTGAGAAAAAGAGAGCTATCCAGACTATCAGAAGAGAACAGAACCAACCCAAAGACGACTATCACACTCTCGACCGGCAGGGACAGACAACTATTTTTCGACTCAGGACAGGGCATAACAAACTGAATAAACACATGCACAAGCTACGATTGTCTGCTTCACCACTGTGCACATGTGGATTAAACGAACAAACTGCTGAGCATGTTCTACAGGACTGTCCTCTGTATGACCAGTTAAGAAAGATATACTGGCCCAATGACTCAACACTAAACTCAAAGCTATATGGAGTTAAAGAGGAACTTCAAACAACAGTCGAATTCATCATGAGAACTCGTCTGACGGTGTAATCATCAAAGATGCGATCGCAAGAAGAAGAAGAAGGGTTGTATTAACAGTAAAAAAGTGTGGCCGACAACCTGGAGAAGACATAAATTGTGGGCAGTGAAGGCTCACAATATACTTTGAGCTACAGGCCATATCTTCATCCAGAAAGCAGCACCATCTGAGTGACCATATACATAGTCTGGAGCCCATAGCATCAGACAGGCTTAATAGATAAGTCCCTCAATATGGGCACATGACAGTTCCTCTCAATTTAAACCACCACAACAAAAAGAATTTCCTGGGGAATGATGAAGAAAACAAACCCTCAAATAACTGATTATTGTTAACCTTTAGCACGCTTCCGGCGAGACATCTCGCCGAAGGTAACCTATGTTCTGCCAGCTGGAGGCGAGATGTTTCGCCTTGCGGCTGTCACCGTTTCTAGCATGAGGACTTGTGTACACGTGATTTTCAGCCCCGGATGTTAAGTTGTAATTTTATTTGCAAGAGAGTTAGCTTCCGTTTCCGATCTTAAAAAAGTGATGGGTGTATCCGCGTTTATTTTTTGTAAATTTTTTAAATCGAAATGAATCGGCATCAGACGCGCGGCCATTTCGCTCTAATTTTATTGCATTCTGACGCCATGCGGTGGGGATGAAATTTTTGTCTTTATAAGCGCTGAAATCGGTTCTCAGAATATGTTTGATGGCTGAGATGGAAACGAAAGTAAAATGGCCTTTCAAGTATGTATAATTTTCGGGGTTAGGATTAGGAATATCGGAAAAAAATAGGATTACGGCCGAATGTCACGGCTGGCTAGGGAGTTTGTTGCTTTGCTACTGATGATGGGTGTAACGAAAAGATCGTCATTTGATTTGTATTGCTCTATTGGTCAAATGACTTTCATTGAGATGCAAGGGATATGGACGCTTCGTTCGTTGGTCATTTTTTTAATTTTTTTTTTTAATTTTAAAATTAAAAAAAATTTTTTTTATTATTTTTTTCGTTTTTTTCATCTTTCCTTTCCTCTCTTCCTATCACATCTAACATGTACACAAACAAATTTTATATCTTCAGATTCACCATTCATTTATTTACATAAATTCAAAAAATGATAGCAATTGACCAAGAAACACAAAAACTATAGACATTACAAGTCGCCCACTATAAAAACGGGGGGTTGTGAAAAAGAATGCAGCTGTAGGGCAAGTTTTCTAAAATTTTATGCAGCGTGCTAAAGGTTAATATCAAGCATTGAAAATCAGACAGTGGGGTACTCATTCTAGTAACAATTTTATTTTGTTACACTTCATGGACAGAGTTCCATCTTATTTATTTAAAAACTGTAAATAAACATTTTATGATTTTGACAAGTCCTGTTCCAAAAGATTGAGGTTCGGGACAATAAATTGTATATTTATTCCCATATATATATATACCAAAACGTTCCCACCAGTCTTACTTACTTACATTTTGTTGAATTACAGTTGTTTGTATTTATTCATTCCTCACATTAAATACATACATACCCTAGACACTTGCCATCTACATAACACTAGAGAGATAAATATACACTGGGTGAGATCAGAAGAGGTAGCGGATAGGGACCGCTGAGAAAACATCATCATCTTTCTGATTCAGGGTACTTACATAGCTTGACCTCACCTGGTTAACCTTTAAATTTACTACCATCAAAACCTCTTATCACAACACATGAGCCTAACTGCCGCAACTGTACTCATCCGTATGAGACAGTTCAGCATGTGCTGCTCACTTGCCCAGGACTCTCCACAGAAAGACGACAGCTATTGCCGGGCTCCCCAACAATCACAAACACTCTATACAGCACCACTCAACAGCTACAGAACACATGCGGGTTTTTCGGCTTGGCATTGACTGCTAAAGAGCGACGAGCTCAGCAGCCCTAGTTAATCAACAACAATTATATTTGATAGTTTAATTCTTATTTCCTAGAAAATAGCAGCAGAACTGAATATTTGTTGGAAAGATTTAAATGGATACAGTATAAGGTTACCACAAGAATCAAACTGCCCCAACAAAGGAATGGGTGATCCAAAGGTTTAAGAAAACCCAACAATTTACAGCTGCAATAACCATTTCTCTCAGATCCAATTTATGGTGGTAGTTTTTCATCACTGACCATCATGAGTAGCAAATATAAGACATCACTGAGAAAGGTAATGTGCGTTATTTTCTCTTAATTTAGCTAGTAAGCTTGCACAATAAACTGGGGTACACTACTGCATATTTGAACCAGTAAGAGATATGAGAGGGACACAAATGCTAGGAATAATAGATGGTAGTCCTTCAAATATAAGAAATTAAAGACAAACAACCAAAAACATACACAGTACTGTCTAATATAATAAAGCATAGAAACTATTGAAGAGCACACCTTTCGGCTTCTTTCAAGATGCTTGCGAATGTTGACAGCCTTCTTGATCAAGCTATGAAGGTCTTCTGGCAGATCTGCAGCCAGTCCTTTCTTCTTCCAGATACGCAGAATTTTGTTTCCTGTGACAAAGCGTACCTGGGCAACGCCATGAGAGTCCCTCAGTATCACACCTGTTTGAGTGCACAAATTACATCTGAAAACTAAACTAAGAATAAACTGACATCAAGAACATATGTATGGTCTAAAGGGAAAAAAATTAAAAATATGGATAAGCGAAGCCTTACTTAAAACATTTACAGAATAAATCAAACATCAGACATGCCATGCTGCAATCAGTAACCCTGTCAGGCTCAAGTTAATCTGAATAGCATTAGCTATAGGCAGTAAGCTTGAGTAATTTTGTTCTAGCAAATAAAATTATTTTGTACTTATGAGGTGACCTCTAGCAAATAAGGATTAAATAACCCAAAAATTAGATGTGTAAAAACGTTGGCTATATTCTGTAGGCCTAACCAAAATACCTGCATAGTATTCAGATATGTCAGTAACCTTACAACACAACAGGGCTGAATTCAACAATTCATATTTTTTCTACCTAGCTTTAAAAAAAAAACCCGGACTGTAAGATGAAAAGATAGGAAGGGACTGGTAGGCCTATTTAATTTAACCCTTTCAGCACCAGTATGACGTACGCCATAAATCTTCACAATTTTTTGTCGCTGTGCCATACTGGGTACGTCACGGAAGTAGCGCGATACCTCGTTCCCATTCACCTATGACGTACGGCGTACGTCCTATTTTAAAAGCACCAGAACTCTTCTGTTTACAACCGTATCGGCAATTGCTGGGCATAATCGGATTCAGCATTGAAAAATCTGGCCACTAAGATTGAAACGAACAAAATATTTTACTGCTAACGAATACAGTAGAACTGATAATAGTGATTTTACAAAAGCAAAGTTCAAACATGGACATTGCCGTACCGCCGAACCATAAACATCTTGTGGAAAAAGAGCATGAAAATTCTTGTTTGAGTTGAATTTATTCAACTTGAATGATTCTGACAACTCTTTTTACTGAGATTCTGGTAATGTTTACCTTTAGTGCCGTCGAGTATGTTTCTCTTCTTCTTCTTCCGTCCTTAGCCACCAACCGTCAAAGCAGTCAGTGGCCATTACGCCTAGTGGCGTCTTAGGGCAACAGCAGATAGGTTTTCTTTGCCATTGTTTCCCATCACGCCTAGTGGCGTCTTTAGGGCAACGGCAAATCAACCCATTTGCTGTTGTTTCCGTAATCGAAGTGACTGGCAAACGGGTGATCAGCCCGTTGTGTCGAGTATGTTTAATATGTGTATTTTCGTACCATTTAGTGTTGAGGTTAGGTTTAGCCTAATTCTAATGCTGACTCAATACACATATTATACATACTCGACCGCACTAAATGTAAAGATTACCCAGATTCAGGGTCAGAGTTTGTGTAGTCTGGTTCAGAATATACTTTTAATGGGTTTCCTTTTACGTTTAGGCCTACAGTCAAATTAAAAATACGACCCCTAAAATTACAATTATCCTGTCGTTCAGGGGAACGAACTAAGCTGAAAATGGTGTTGTCATTTGGAATGAAAAACCCGTCGTTGCGAAAGGGTTAAATCTTAAATTTGGCACTTCTTTACAATGACATTTGTTAAGATAAAGTAATATGCACTGCCAATGCTACATTTCTCAAACAAGTAATGTAATGGAATGCCCAGGACAGAAAGCCTTATTAGATCAGAGTGCTATGTTACAGGAAGTCCGGCTAGATAAAGAAGTGGGAGATTTCAGAATAGGAGTTGGCCACTGGGACTGATTCATACACAGAAACTATTGAAAAATGTAAAATTACCAATCTGTGATGGAGTCAAGCCCTTCTTTGCCAGCTTGTATATTTGCTCCTCGATATCTTCTGCTGGAGATTTCAGCCACTAAATAAATCAGAATGAAAAATTAACGCAGCTGGAAGTTTTATCTGGAATGCTGTCTATAAATCTACTTGTGAAATGAAAATGCCGTCTTCTAACATGACTGAACATATGTTATCTATTTCTGTAAGCTACATATCCTTAGCGACCAACATTACTATAGCCTAGGCCTAATGAACACTTTATATTCTCAACAAATGCAAGTCCTCAGATATTCCAAAATGCCACTTGGAACTTGTTCATGAAATATAACGATAGGCCTACTTACATTTGGCACAGATCTTCGGTATGGAAGTGCGCTCTGTGAAATACCTTTTCTGAAGAATAAAAAAAAAGGAACAAATTATGCACATAGGCTGATACTTAAACTAAGGGAATGAACTTCTGCAATGAAATTTTTTTTCAAATAGCCTAAGAAGATAAAATGAGAAATGGACGACGAGGGCCAATCATCAAGTGTGTTTTCTCTCTCCATTTTTTTGCACTTTATGGTATGACATGTTTCACTGCAACTTGCTTCCTTGCTTAACTCGAATATTTAGGCCTATGTTGTGTAGGCCTAATGTTTACTTTTTGCAGGAGAGTAGGTTTTCTAACGAAATGAAACTGACAACCAGGTATGATTTCTACAACTTTATATGCTGGCCTATTAAGAGTCTTGATAGGCCTACGGCAGTTCTTGGCTTTTCCATGTCTCTCAAGGCAGCTATGAACCTTGCCTAACTCTTAAACTAGCTTTAACCTAATACAAACACTGTTTCGACCTTTGTCAAAATTAATAATACCCAACAAAATTCGAGGCCGTTTTAAAGGAAAAACAAACAATTCCAACTTGAAGCGAAACGCCGCGTCTTGGGACAACATGGCGGCCTCCAGTCTACGGTCTCATTACTAATTCTACGTAGGCCTAGGCCTAAAGGTCTCTTTTTACGTTATTACAGTGTATTTTGTTTCTTCCAAGAGCGAGTTTTGGTAGGCTAACAAATTAAAAACCAAAAAATTACGTTTCGGTCAATCTCGCTTCTTCCTGAGCATCATCTAGCGACACCTAAAATATGTTCAGAGTTGGCAACACCGCGTGGTGGAATAGGCCTAATTAAAACAAAGATTTCAAAATGTAATTGTTTTCATTAATAATATTATAATTCTGACACATTAAAGTTGAGGTAATGCAACAAAGATGTCTTTATTGTTGAGGAAAATGCATAACACATTTAGAATCGCATATGAAATTAATTCAAAATGTCAAGTTACCCAGGATTGTGCATGCGCCCCATGATGGCTCACGTTAGAAAGACAGACAGGCGGAAGTCGGAAGCTCAAATTATTCATCATTTGTACGGTGTAGCCACAACTTTTCGAGGCTGGCAAAAATTCCTAAAAATCGATCAAATTCACTAGATCGATGGTTGAGCGTTGTAGTGAATCTCAAATATTTTGCATTCCTTGCTGTAATGGTACACTTTTATAAAATATTGTGTCTGCACTTCTAGATGTTCCTTCATAATTATAGCGATGTCGTCCGCTTGCATGTTTACATTGTATTAGCTTCCTACATTGGGCTGTTATCTAACTACATCAATTAACCTCGTTAAAAACTGGACAGTTATGAGAGACTTCATTTTAGTTTTTTTTTTTTTTAATTCGATTGTTTTATTTTTTATTTTTTGTGGTCACACACAAAACATTCACACAAATTTGGTTTTGATTTACTCTATTTGGACTGAGTGGAGGGGGAAAGGAAGTACTATATCTGGGTATTGGAAATCTGACTATTTTATTAAGTTAGTACACCATATGTCCTAATTATAACCCATCAAGGGTTGAACGGGATACTTTTTTTTTTTTTTAACTACCTCTCTTTGCTTTAGCCTTTATGTTGCTTACTTCTTGATCGTATCATTCAATATTACAATAATAATGTAAATTAAAACAGTTTCACTTCTTCATGAAAATATAGGCCCAGTTCTTCAGTATAGACTTTACATCTCACTTGTGACATTTCCACAACAAAACCTTGGTAATTTTTTTCCGATAGGTAACAAACACACACACTACATCAATTAATACAAGTTGTTGTTGATCAGAATCGACATAATTGCATTCAGGGCAAAGACGTAGGTGCTCAGTCTCCCTCAGCAAATGTCGAAGGGCTGTTGTTGTTGTTTAACTAGGGAACTAGGGATGCTGAGCTTCTAGCTCTTTTGCGGCCAATACCAAGTTGAAGACTCCTTGACATTATCGGCACTGTAGATCTAGGCGTTTCCTGTGGTTTTTAGCCATTCCACAACGTGTTGAGCTGAAGTCATGAGCTCCGGTTTCTCCAAACTGGTTTGCATTTAAAATATCATAACATCTGGTCCCAAGCTAGGAAAAAAAAGTGCGTGACATACTGTGCATTCCCCGCCATTCAAGGGGGCTCTCCAGATATGCAGAGCTAAAATACTGTGCTCTGGTTCTGGGCTCTCCTAAGGAATTATCACGTCCTACACAGATTCATTTCTAATCTCCCCCGTCTATCATGGGTCCATAGTGAGATCCTCCTGCATGCAGCGAACCAGGTAAAAGTCAAAGTTATTTCTGAGGCTCAAGTGACTTCTCCAAGCTTAGTGTGCAGTGCTGGGCTCTCATCATGTTTCACCACAGAGGTGAAGGAGATCAAAATTAGACAGCTAAAGTATTTTGGTTATCTAAAAAGACAACACAATGCTTAAGATCATTGTGACGAACGATGAAACTCAGCTGGCCCTGAACTGTTTAGATGATATGGTAGACACTTCGGATAACATCAGTACCCCCGAATATTGTTGTAATTTTATCGTCAACGGGAATGCTTCCACCTGGACTCATTAGCTATGCACAACAGAAACGTGGAACTCCACCTGGGTTCATTAATATGTGTCTGAGCAGAGTGGACTAGTCACCACGTTCGCTCATTAATATGTAGACATTTATCATGCGTGCATCCAGGAGTTTCGGTATGTCTTAGGGGAGGTTAAGCCACGCCTTTTGCTTTACCTCAGAACGGTCTGAACCAACTACCGCCTTCACCTTTCTTTCGTGTCTGCCTTAAAGGCGTTGCCAGAATCAAACGAAAGAAGCGGCACACGATCAAACAGGCACTGGGGGATCTCAGGGAAGACGAAGCGGCATGCTATCAAAGGCAGTAGTGGTCCCAAAACGAACGACGCAAGTTTCTTGCCGGCATTTCACATCTCTGTGGTAACCACAGAATCGCTCGCAGAACGCGACGGACAGGGAGAGACGAAGCGGCCAGAGAATTGAGTAATCGGACGAGGAACGGGCGGCGAGAATCTCGATTTTACCCTGAGTTGAAGAAAGGTGTTAGATTCTAACATGTCCCACTAATCTTACATTCCATGTTATATATATATACAGACCATGCAGAATGCCATTTTATCACTCGTTTGCCAGACATCTATAGAAGCACTACCTATAGTAAAATCTTGTTAGATTTCCCCTGGATTGTGGGCTATATTTTGCAGTGAATTCTATTATGTGCTAAACGGTATAATATATTTGTTCTAAAGTGATCAGTGGACTAGTTCATTCATTTTTATTTCACTGGATTTTGTGTTGATTTAAATCTATTAAATTAAACCTATCTCAAAAGTTCCAGCTGTAAATTTAATGATATATCTATTATATTATTTCCAAAGATAATTCTTCTTCTTCCGTCCTTAGCCACCGACCGTCAAAGCAGTCAGTGGCCATTACGCCTAGTGGCGTCTTAGGGCAACAGCAGATAGGTTTTCTTTGCCATTGTTTCCCATCACGCCTATTGGCGTCTTTAGGGCAACGGCAAATCAATCCATTTGCTGTTGTTTCCGTAATCGAAATGACTGGCAAACGGGTGATCAACCCGTTGGTATTTCCAAAGATAATAGATGCTTAAATGCTTTAATTAACTTTTAAAGTCGCGAAGGAATTTATAACTAAGTAATTAAGTTAAAGTTCTATATATATAGATGTGTGTTTTAACCATTAAACTCGCGAAGTGTTTTCTTAAAATATACAATTAAATACGCGAGTGTATATAATAGTCTTAACGGTAAATTTATCGCGCTTTAGAATGTTATTTGATTTTCGGTATGAATTACATGTTTTCTATCTTTTATATAGGGTGATCAGAACCTTTGATCCCAGCAAAAACATTGTATAGAGTCCTACCGACTCGGATTTTAAAACCTCCAGAATTTGATGAGACAGTTAAATTTTAGTCTTGTGGCGATTCTCTGTTGGAATTCTGCTAAATTTTCGCCAGAAATAAAGCAACCCCAAGAACTAATTAACCACATCATCAATTAAATTAAATTTAACTGGAGAAGAACAGTGCCAGAGCCATTTGTATTATTTTACTGCTCTACTGCGGAAAAAATAGAAATCTTCCGAACACTGACTGTGCATATTTTTTCTTCACTGGATTTTAAACCCTCGAAGTAAAACCATACATCACCGGTCAGTTGTTGTCCTCATGCATTAAGAAGATTACCAGCAACGGCGAAATCAATGAGACCACACCCCATTTTCACCACCTGGATCGGAAACTGTGCCATCCCAATAGAACTTTCCTTTAACATAACAAAACCAAAGAACACTTAGGTTCACCGTCCAGCGATTACTGGACTGTACTACCATATAAACCTGATAATCTGGGGCTGGACACCGAAGAAAGACATTACCTGTGTCAAGTGTTTCATTGATGTTTGTGTATAATTCTATGGAGTGCCAGATTCTACGATCGGTAAGTGTGTGTGAGTAAATGAGTGTTGGCCATCACGAGCGTGCATGAATGACATGAGATTTATTTTACAACTATTTGTTTAATTTGCCTATCTGATAAATACTTTACCGTATTCTCTGTATTGTTTCTGTAAGTGGGATTTTATAACTCTGTTTATTACCCCCCCCCCTCCCCATTTTTCTTAGTAAAGGGAAAAACAGTTGAGAATAACAGGACTTTTTTCTACCACCCATACTTAGTATTGTAACGCCTCTTCTTTAGAGTAATTTAATTTACTGTTGGGTTACCTTACCTATTTTTCTGATAACTACCTATCTTTGGACTGGGTTTATATGTGTCTATTTCAAGAGGGAAGGGCATATTGGATACCATTCTTCATACCCCCCCCCCCCACCTTGTTATTTGTATTATCTGTACCTATGATTTTTGACTGTACCAAATGATAATTGTTGTGACTGATTTTAATGATAATAAACAGCATAAACTTATTTAGTACTGTGTTGGAATACCCAAGAAAATTACCCATATCTTCTTCTTCTTCTTCTTGCGATCGCATCTTTGATGATTACACCGTCAGACGAGTTCTCATGATGAATTCGACTGTTGTTTGAAGTTCCTCTTTAACTCCATATAGCTTTGAATTTAGTGTTGAGTCATTGGGCCAGTATATCTTTCTTAACTGGTCATACAGAGGACAGTCCTGTAGAACATGCTCAGCAGTTTGTTCGTTTAATCCACATGTGCACAGTGGTGAAGCAGACAATCGTAACTTGTGCATGTGTTTATTCAGTTTGTTATGCCCTGTCCTGAGTCGAAAAATAGTTATCTGTACCTGCCGGTCGAGAGTGTGATAGTCGTCTTTGGGTTGGTTCTGTTCTCTTCTTATAGTCTGGATAGCTCTCTTTTTCTCAAAGTATGTGACTTCATTATCTTCTTGTTCACATTCTCCTCCCTTTTTTGCAAGTTTATCTGCCTTTTCATTTCCGGGTACACCACAATGAGATGGTACCCACTGAAGTATGGTTCTCTTTTTGGCAGCTACCTTGTTTAGTTCATTTCTCAGATGAGGGAGTTTACCACCCTTGAGAGCTTGCAGGACAGACAGTGCATCTGTGAGGATGACTACCTGGTGGCAGTCAGAGTTGGTGTTTTAAATCATATTTGCAGCTTGCTCTAGAGCTTGAACCTCAGCTGTATAGTTGGAACAGAATTTACCAGTGGGAATGTGCCTAGTCTCATAGTGGTTGTCAGGATATGAGATAAAGATACCGACACCCTCCATTCCTAACAGCATTAGTTGCTGATCCATCTGTATAGGCATGTATCCATGATTGATCGGGATAGCTTTCTTGGATCATACTCAATGTAGCAGTTCGTTTTTGCAGATCATTATACTCACATCCACTTGTGAGACCACTGACCGACGTATTAATTTGGAGGGCACTGCTGGCCTGCTCCCATGGTACAGGGTATAGGGTGGGCTTCAGTGGTGTTGTCTTCATAGATAGGTCTTCTTGATGCTGTCTTATAAGTCTTTTTTCCCCGATGCACAAAGCTGCTACGCTTTAGACGTCCCAATGCCAGATCATCTAGTCTTGCCTTCATTGGGTGCGTTGGCATACTGTTGTACTTTTCCATCTGGATCATGGTCTTTGTGTCTCTTCTATGGGACAATGTCTGTAATCCAGCAACCTTCTGCATCTCTGTTATTGGTGTAGTTTTCATGGCTCCTGTAATGAGCCTGAGAGCTTGATTTTGCACCTTGTCCAAGGACTGCAGATGTGAGTTAGCAGCTGATGACCATGCTGCTGAGCTAAACTCTAAGTGTGGTCTTATTACTCCACTATAAATCTTCTTTAGATTTCGTTCATTTGCTCCCCAGTTGGTACCTGCCAATTTTCTGAGTATGCCTAGTCGTCTTCGGGCCTTTCCTTCTGCATTTTCAATATGCTTATTCCATGTAAGCCTTTGGTCAAATGTCACCCCAAGATAGGTGGGGTAGCTTTCTTCCTTGATAACGGTTGTCCCTAGGTGTATGTTAGCTGATTTGTCCTTGGGGGCGAGGGAGAACAGTGTTGTACAAACATTTATTACAAATAAGGGAGGGAAACCTGAGGCCTGTAAACAGTAAATTAATATGAAATTAATATGAAACAAATATAAAGGTATGTTATCAGGCACTCGCAGGAAATAAAGAAGTAGAACACCAGACAACAGAAAAACAACAGACATGAGTGGCTTACCCAGGATTTGAACACTGGACCTTCCGTGCGACAACCCCGCCTAGCCATGCAAGCGAATCACACTATCCGCTCTGCCATCTATGCATCATCAAAAAATGATGTTTCAATGGCAGGTCAATAGTGCGAACCACAATACACGACACCAGAAGTCCTCCATGGGCAGTTCAGCCTATTAATGACGCAATCACTTCTGTTGTATTTCTATAAAGCAGTATAGGCCGAATCCAACAAGACCCTTAGGACCTTAATACTGTGTCCAGTAAATGATAGTAGACTAGAACAGTGAGAACAGGATAGTGGGTAGGTTTGGTATTGTACAAACATTTATTACAAATAAGGGAGGGAAACCTGAGGCCTGTAAACAGTAAATTAATATGAAATTAATATGAAACAAATATAAAGGTATGTTATCAGGCACTCGCAGGAAATAAAGAAGTAGAACACCAGACAACAGAAAAACAACAGACATGAGTGGCTTACCCAGGATTTGAACACTGGACCTTCCGTGCGACAACCCCGCCTAGCCATGCAAACGAATCACACTATCCGCTCTGCCATCTACGCATCATCAAAAAATGATGTTTCAATGGCAGGTCAATAGTGCGAACCACAATACACGACACCAGAAGTCCTCCATGGGCAGTTCAGCCTATTAATGACGCAATCACTTCTGTTGTATTTCTATCAAGCAGTATAGGCCGAATCCAACAAGACCCTTAGTACCTTAATACTGTGTCCAGTAAATGATAGTAGACTAGAACAGTGAGAACAGGATAGTGGGTAGGTTTGGTATTGTACAAACATTTATTACAAATAAGGGAGGGAAACCTGAGGCCTGTAAACAGTAAATTAATATGAAATTAATATGAAACAAATATAAAGGTATGTTATCAGGCACTCGCAGGAAATTAAGAAGTAGAACACCAGACAACAGAAAAACAACAGACATGAGTGGCTTACCCAGGATTTGAACACTGGACCTTCCGTGCGACAACCCCGCCTAGCCATGCAAGCGAATCACACTATCCGCTCTGCCATCTACGCATCATCAAAAAAATGATGTTTCAATGGCAGGTCAATAGTGCGAACCACAATACACGACACCAGAAGTCCTCCATGGGCAGTTCAGCCTATTAATGACGCAATCACTTCTGTTGTATTTCTATCAAGCAGTATAGGCCGAATCCAACAAGACCCTTAGGACCTTAATACTGTGTCCAGTAAATGATAGTAGACTAGAACAGTGAGAACAGGATAGTGGGTAGGTTTGGTATTGTACAAACATTTATTACTTATTACAACAGAAGTGATTGCGTCATTAATAGGCTGAACTGCCCATGGAGGACTTCTGGTGTCGTGTATTGTGGTTCGCACTATTGACCTGCCATTGAAACATCATTTTTTGATGATGCGTAGATGGCGGAGCGGATAGTGTGATTCGCTTGCATGGCTAGGCGGGTTGTCGCACGGAAGGTCCAGTGTTCAAATCCTGGGTAAGCCACTCATGTCTGTTGTTTTTCTGTTGTCTGGTGTTCTACTTCTTTATTTCCTGCGAGTGCCTGATAACATACCTTTATATTTGTTTCATATAAATTTCATATTAATTTACTGTTTACAGGCCTCAGGTTTCCCTCCCTTATTTGTAATAAATGTTTGTACAATACCAAACCTACCCACTCTCCTGTTCTCACTGTTCTAGTCTACTATCATTTACTGGACACAGTATTAAGGTCCTAAGGGTCTTGTTGGATTCGGCCTATACTGCTTGATAGAAATACAACAGAAGTGATTGCGTCATTAATAGGCTGAACTGCCCATGGAGGACTTCTGGTGTCGTGTATTGTGGTTCGCACTATTGACCTGCCATTGAAACATCATTTTTTGATGATGCGTAGATGGCAGAGCGGATAGTGTGATTCGCTTGCATGGCTAGGCGGGGTTGTCGCACGGAAGGTCCAGTGTTCAAATCCTGGGTAAGCCACTCATGTCTGTTGTTTTTCTGTTGTCTGGTGTTCTACTTCTTTAATTCCTGCGAGTGCCTGATAACATACCTTTATATTTGTTTCATATTAATTTCATATTAATTTACTGTTTACAGGCCTCAGGTTTCCCTCCCTTATTTGTAATAAATGTTTGTACAATACCAAACCTACCCACTATCCTGTTCTCACTGTTCTAGTCTACTATCATTTACTGGACACAGTATTAAGGTCCTAAGGGTCTTGTTGGATTCGGCCTATACTGCTTGATAGAAATACAACAGAAGTGATTGCGTCATTAATAGGCTAACTGCCCATGAGCTTTCACTCCTGCAGGGAGATCTTTCACCAGGTCATTGATGTAAACAAGGAAGAGTGTAGGGGAAATTACTCCTCCTTGAGGTACCCCCTGATGGAGCAACACTTTTCTGCTCTGCAGACCGTCAAGAGTGACTCTAGTTCTCCTGTTATGCAAGTATGACTGGATCCATTTCATCATGTTGCCTTGGATTCCACCTCTCCCAAGTTTTGCAATGAGGCCATCTTTCCACACCCTGTCAAAGGCCTGCTTGAAGTCGACCCAGATCGTTAGGACCTTTTTCTTCTCCTGAAAGGCATCTTCTATTGCTTGAGACAAGTAAGTAACTTGGTCTTCTATACTGTAGCATTCTCTAAATCCAGCTTGTTCCGGCACCAGGATCTGCTCAGACTCTAAATACCATTTCAATCTGTGGTTGACTATTCGCTCCATAGTCTTCCCAACACAGCTTGTGAGACTGATTGGCCGGTAACTTGCAGCCTCGGTCTTACATTTCCCTTTCTTTAGTATGGGTATTGTGATGGCTTCTCTCCATACTTGGGGTACCGTTCCTTTCAACCAGCTGAGGTTGAATATCTCAAGCAGTTTTGTCTTTGCTGCTGAGCTCAGATTTACTAGCATTTCGTTGCTGATTTTGTCTGGGCCGGGTGACTTTTGAAACTTAAGCTTGGAAATAGCCTTCTGTAGTTCTCCTAGTGTGATGGGTTCCCTCATTGGGGCAGGAGTATCTGTCTGTCCCATGGTTGCCAGTATTTCTTTTCTTATCTCTCTCTGATGGTCTATGTTAATGGGTAAGTTGCTTTCTGAACTGTATCTTCTAGCAAACAAGTCTGCAGCTTGTTTTCCTCTGAAAAGTTTGCCACCTTCATCCAATGTGATAGTCTGCCTTGGTGAGGAACGCTCTTCATTTAGAGACTTGACTAATCTCCAAAGTTTCCTGCCGTCTTTCTCAAGGTTCAGCGATGCCGTTTTAGTTCTCCAGCTTTTCCGTTTTTCTTCTAGCTTTGTTCTCTGAAACTCTGCTACAGCCTTTTTCCATTTGTTGTGAGTTTCAAGTGAAGGCTGAGACTCTGCGTTCTTTCTAGCCTTGTCCATAGCTTCCTGACGTTCTTGGAGTGTGCTGGACCAGTATGGTATGTAGTTACGCCGGCATCCTTTGGGAATGGTTTCTTTTGCAGCTTGTAGTATGCATCTGTTGAAGTCTTTTACCACTTCATTAATATCTCGGTTCTGTACCTTGAGGGTAGACAGCAGCGTGTTCACCTGATGCCTGAATAAACCCCAGTTGGCTTTTTTGTAGTTCCATCTTGTAATGGCTGGGCCTGTACTGAGAGTTGCACTCTGGACAGTAAGAAAGATTGGGCGATGGTCGCTTCCCCCTAGTTGATCTCCTACTTCTCTACTAATAGATCCAGCTATATCTGGTGTGGAGAAGGCAAGATCTGGTGTTGAAGTTGTGTGCCATCCTCTGGAGTAGAAGGTAGGAGTATCTGTGGCATTATTGACTAGGATTAGGGAGTGATCATCTTGCCAAGTTTCAACCTCTTCACCTCTGTGATCCAGATGGTTATAGCCCCAGCTCTGGGAGTGGCTATTAAAGTCTCCAACTGCTATAAAGTTGGTGGCTGGTACCTGTATAGAGCTGAGACTCAGAGGTTTGTTGTTCGGACAGTAATAGTTCAGGAGTTCTATTTCCATCTTGTCTACCTTTATCTGCAGCAGCTGATATTCTGCTCCATCCATGAAGGTTTTCCTTTCGTGTGCAGGAATGTTATTCCTTACAAGAGTAAGTACTCCTCCTTTTCGTCTATCTTTTCTGTCGGATCTGAAGCATTGATATCCCCTTATTTTAAAAGGTTTGATCTGCTTTCAAGTGAGTCTCTTGGATACAGCAAACACTGACTTGCTTCTCATACAAGATGTTTTCCAGCTCTGTCTTTTTGCTGTATCCAGCCTGCTTGCTGTTCACTCCCTCTGCATTCCAGTGCATTATGACAAGTGGCACTCTGGGTTTCTCTTTTTCTGTTTTGTTTTGGTCAGTAGTTCTCCTCCGCCGTCTGCTGACTCCACAAGACGGTCTAGAGGGTCCTCCAGTAGCTGAGGTGGGCTCTGTCGAGGCTCAGAGCCCGGCACTGCACCTGCCTGGTGGAGCTCCACAGGGCGAGCACCAGAACGAGATTTATTTGACGGTGTACTCTCCATAGAAAAAAAAAAAGCGAGTTGCATGATACTGTGGTTTCCGGTGCGCCTTCTGGCCCAGTATCTACGACTTTAGCACCTGCTCAACGGGAGAGTGGGCTCATCCCTAATCTGTTTATGTTCCCAGTAGTAGACTATTCGCAAGCAGCCTGGGGGTGTCACTGCTCTGCGCGGACCTTGTTTACCGAGGCGGCGTCCGAGCTCGTATGGTGAAAATATGGTTGCGTTATCTTCAAAATAGCCCTGTCTTTCCCGTGGCTTTTCTGCCATCCTGCAACTTTGAGTTAGGGAGTTCTGAGCTCCAGTCTCTTTCCCAGGCGTTTTATCCTGGCCTGGCACGCATACAGAGGACCCCACTTCTGGTTCTAAGTTAGCAGTTGGGGATAGGTGGGGTAGCACACTGTGCATTCCCCGTCATCCAGGGGGCTCTCCAACTATGCAGAGCTTGCACAATGCTGTGCTCTGGTTTTGGGCTCTCCCAAGGAATCCTCACGTCCTGCACAGAGCCACTTCCAGATACCCACCACCTGCCAACCCTCCATTGTAGAAATCTCCTGCATGCGGCCATCCAGTCAAGAGCCAGTATTAAGTCTGGTGCCCAAGTGATCCCCCCAAGCTCAGTGTGCAATGCTGGGTTCTCATCATGCTGCAACACAGGGGGGATTGTGATGCTCAGCCATCTCTCTCAATTCTGCACCGATAAGTGACATCGGGGACTTAACTGTGCCTCAGTGCTGGGAGGCCCCGTTTCCGGGTACACCACACACAGCCAATTGAGGCAACGGTCGCCGTGGGCGTGATAGACGACAAACAGTGAAGAATGAGGCAAGAAAGCATTTAACCCATGAAGTGGGGGTGGATTGGTGCAGACCAGAGCATGTACCACTCGCCGGTGGGTTCTGCATCTACACCTATAGGGTTCCACCCACTCCTCAGCCCATTTAGTCTGGCCCCTCACCCAGGACCTGTCCGGCTTGGGTGACCCTGCCAGGAGTAAAACTCCCGCCGGCATAGCTCCCGGGATCATTGGGGCGCTCAAGCTCTCCAACCACGGCCACCACAGTGTTGTTGACGATTCAATCGACACTGACTCGAGTCGGACTTGTCACCGCAGCGACTCGACTCGACTTGCGATTTAGACGTTAGCGACTCAAGACTTGCCAATTTTGGTGAAACAACTCGCTGCCTCATTTATAATGCACTCTTTATTAAGTAGCCACAAAAAATGCTCTTGTGTTAAGCAATATCACCCAAGCATTAAAAGAATTCCATTGTGCAAACACATTTTACTTCAAATTATGAAACATAACTGGACACTGTTGATTGATAAACAAACGTCTCGAGATACACCGACTACCAGAATAATAATATTCTTTGTCGATGTAAACATTACCTTCCCGCCTTTGGGAGGAAATATACCGCGCGCAATTATTGGCGGGAAAAAAAAAACTAGAGTATGTGTCAACGTATAAAGTAGTTTTTTTTTTTTTGTTGCGTTCGCCCGCTAATACTCGAGGCGAAATCTCAGGTTATTATTTTATGTCTAACCTGACATCGATTTTACGTGAGTATCCCTTTATTTCTTGTACAGAGACAGGTGTCCCTCGCCATTCAGGCAAATACTCGCCGATTTCGGAGGTACCCATTGCAGCTGGGTCGGCTCAGGAGCCGCCAGTCCCTGGTCGACGACACTCCTTTAAATGTTCTCGCCAGGTCTCGAGTTAATCCTGTATCACCCGGTCGCCAGAGCGGTGTTGTAACCACTACGCTAGCGCGGCTCCTTTATAAAGTAGTAAAACGTAGCTCTTATTTATTAAAAAAAAGCCTTTCACTAAAGCACATTTTTAATGTATCTTCTTCTTCTTCTTCGTTCGTCCTGAAAAGGACGGTGGTTGCGTTGTGTCTGTTTGCGCCTAAGCTGTGATATCTGCACCTTTCGGTCGACACATCCGACTTCTGCACGGCATTTTTTAAGGACCGGGTTTGCCTTCCCATTTCGATCCATGCTCGCTCAGCGAGCCTGCACTGCTGTAGACTGTTTTCCAGGACCACCACGTGGAGGTGGAGCACGGTCTTGACCAGCTCTGGTTCGCTGGTCCTGACGCAGGCAGTCAAGCTATGAGTCGCTGACTGCATTCACTATTGATGCATCTTGGGGTCCCTTTTTAATGTATGAATTTAAATAGCACTTGACCCTTTCAAGCTGAGCATACCTGTAAATTCGCTTAAGCTTAAGATTTTGCGCGGATCAATCGTATTATTCCATTTTAGGCTGGGGAGAGGAAGGAAGGGGGGGGGGGGGGTAGTATACTTGAGAAGATAATATTTTTAATATGTACTACTGAAAAATAACTTTGGTCGAATAAAATGTCAGTAAATAAAATAGTAAAAGTGCTAAAATTTACATTATTATTTGTATTCATCGATGTGATTGTTCGATAAAGCGCGATTGTGGCTATAAATAGTGTTAGATCTAAAATAAGGCACGACTCGGTACTCGATATGCGACTCGAATTCAAGCCAGTGCTAGGGACTTGACTTGAGACTTTTTTTTATACCAAGATACTTGAGGCGCTCGACTTTAGACTCGTTAGGAAAGACTTGACAGCTTTGGATGATGATGATGACGTACGTCACTGTTAAAAAAAAAAAAAAAAGTATCACTTTAAACGCATTCTAATGTGTGTCAAAAAGACGAGCCTAAAGCACATTTTTAATGTATGAAGTAATATAGCACATGACACTTTCAAGCTGAGCATGCCACAGGACCTGAGACCAGATTTCGTAATATAGAGAAACGCATGCCACTTAGTGCATTGGGCACGGCTGGATGTTCAATACATGAGTGACTGACTCAGTCAATAAGTGAGCTGTAACGGCTGTTAGGTTATAGAACTTTTATTAAATGCTATTCAAACCTTATAATTTTATATTCCATTGCCGTCATATAGGTGACTTTCACTTAGGCCTACCGTTTATGACGGAATAATTAAATTAAATAGGGCCCAATAATTCTGAAACGTCATTCTAAAAAATGAAACAAGTAGCCTAACAGAAAGTCAGACAATTTTTTTCTTATGATGCACATGCTATCTAAATGTCGCCCACATCATTAAGATTAGGTTTAGAATTCTTACCTCTTATTACTGCATCTCTGAATTCTTTTACTTAGCCAACGTCCCACTGTTAATTGTTTCAACCTACACTCCTATGGACTATTTACACAAATGTGTAGTCCAATTTTAAATTGTTTAGTAATTTTACACAAGGTATTTATATTTAGGACCTGTAGGCCTATAGGCCCTATACCAAGCGCCACCTCATATTGGTAATAAAAAAGCTATCACAACAAGCGGAAGAGAAAAGAACACGACGAAAGGAACACGCCACACAACCTGCATCTGGAAAATTTGACCTCACCAACCAAGAACTGCTAACTTGAAGCACCAGGAAGACATATGCACCATCACAGCGGGTAGACGCTGGAATTGGGTTGACCACATCCTCAGAAGAGACCCTGACACCATCACCAGAACTGCCATGCTATGGACTCCAGAAAAAAAGTGAAAGCAAGTGCAGCCAAAGGCCACCTGATGGAGAGCTGTGGAGGCAGAGATGCTAAGCATGAACCAGAGCTGGGACACAACACGGAGGATGGCTGTCGACCGAGCAATGTGGAGACAGTCTGTTGCTACCCTACAAGACGTCACCAGGCATGATGGCCACTGATGTAAGTCAGCAGCCAAGGACCAAACAAGAAGAAAGGAAGGAACACCAGGCAAAAAAACATCAGAGGGCTATCACCTCAGGGGTGCATTCCCATAGACTAAAGGGGTTACTATACTATATCAGACAGACTACCCACTGTTCTTCATTTTAACTGTTTAGTAGTATTGAGTTCATTCACTGATTATTTTGAGACATATAAGGAACATGTTGCATTCTAATCAGGAATTTAGAATATGCATCAGATGGACACAGATTTGTACTTGTTTTATATTTTCTTTTGCTGTGTTACATCCGTAATTGCTGGTTTTATCTCATTAAGTTTATTAATTGTGAGATGTAAATAATTGTATTCCCAGAAACAAAGTAAAACTAATTAATATTTGAAAATGGCCAATGAACTGACATAGTGGCAGAAAAAATTATTTTAACCATTTTGAAATCATGCGTTGAAAAAACTGGATCTCATGTTGAGCTGTAATGTTAATGTGACAGCAGTTTATGTAATGAAATGGCAGTTGTCTCTATTGTAATGATTGTTTCATATAAATTAATTGAATAGGAGTGAAGAAATGCTGAATAAGGAACCACCAGAGACGCAGCTGAATGTTCCTGAGTGTCACGAAGTGGTTTTAAGTTTATAGAGTGTGCCTGGATGAAAGCAAGACCCTAGTATGAGAAAGTCTGAGAAGATAGAATTTAGATGGAAAATAACATGCCTGTGGACAGGTGAGACTATTGGCTCAAGAGATAGACCCAGGATTTGAATCTCCCCCTGCCGCTTCGTGACTAAAAAAAATGGCTATAGTCTCCCCACCTCTGACTGCCTTGAACCACAAGGAGATAAGGTGTATAATTACGACCACAAACACCACTATACAGACAACATAGAGTAAGTATAGTAAAGAATAGAAGCTGATCCAGTAAATAATATATGTATATATTTATTTACATACAAGAAAACATAAAATGGCATCATACGTCATCAAGTCAGTCAATAGCGTGCACTGTTGCACGGCCTGGAAAAACCAAGGTAACAATTAAATTGAGAGACACTCAACAAAAAAAAAACCCCAAATCACATTCACTCTTCCTGTCACCCTGCTGAGGAACAATAAAAATGGTTAGTGATTTAAACCAAATCTACTTTGGTGGGGCTGTCAACTTTTAGCCTCCACTCTCTAACACTAATAAATTTCTGTCTTAGTCCTGGTGACTCTTCCTCAACGAACGGCTACACAGCTTTTTACTAGTTAGGCAATAGGCGCCGATAACTACACCACAAGAAATGCTACAATTAATAGACTTGGTTTTTTGAACGCAGACTCAGTGTCTATCCGTCCAATGGATACTGAACCGACCCTACTGGTCCTGTCTATTTTCTCCCTCCTTCTCTATCTTCCTCTCTTGATCTCGGTGTCTCTCTAACACTCAAGGGCTGATGATGCGGCGTCTCCGTTCCGCTCTTCTCTTGATTTCTATCAGGACCTAGGTATGGTAACCCTGTCACCTGTTCCTGATTTTGGTGATGACGATGTTCGGATATCAAGCATGAGGGACTTGATTAACTGTAGACAAAACTTTTCTGCTGCTGAATAGCTTCCCTCTTTTAACCCGCTCCGGAGTTAGAGGAAAAAACCACAGCCTTGATTTCAGGCTGTACAAAATGAAACTAGTCTCCCGGCCACCTGCCGTTGCTAGAGACTATAATAGCGATGCTCTCGGCTGTATGATAAATAAACCTCGGTCCAGCTGAAGCATAGGGACTTCCCTGCCAGAGACCATAGGGTAATTTTCTTTTGCTCCTGACGATACTCGAGTACTCTGACCCTGAGATCTGTCTTTTGCCGTGGATAATTTTATTTGACAAAATTATGCTCCCCACTGTTTCCGCCGTGACTCGCTGAAATTAAAAGAAACAGCGACTCATGTACACCCACTCTAAAATCGCTTATCTCTAACATATACGATACCTAAAATAATTCTATACACGTGTCTCGTCAATCTCACTCCTTCTTCTATTCCCCTTCTCTCGTTCTTCACATAATACATGAAATACTATTATCCCACGTGGCACTAAAATCACACTTATCCTCCCCTTCTCTCGTTCTAAAATCTGCCAGGTAAAACAAACAATAGCCCAATGGCCGATCACGTGTTCAAACTTGACAAAATTAGGGAAATCCTTTTGTTCACAGGAGTTTCCCCGGCTTGACAAAATTAGGGAAATCCTTTTATTTATAAACTTTAATAACATCTATACAACCATTAACACAGGTTTTTCACAACAATGTTTCCCCGGCTTTACTCTTATTATTAAATTTCATAAATCTCAGTTCAGGCCCCCCCCCATTTTCCCCCCCCCCCAGGTTTTTTAAAACTATAGTACTTCATTTACAGAAATTAGGCCTCTCATTTTTTTTATCCTCCCCTAAGCAGTATAATTCATTTACAACGTAAATCTTAACCTCTGACCATTTTAGAATTTAAATCTTTTTCCTCCCCTAAGCAGTATAATTCATTTACAAACGTAAATCTGAACCTTGACAATTTTTCTTTTTTAAGGCTCAGAAAAATTAACGAACACACCAGGGATTTCCCCATAAATTTACATTAGAAAATATACAGGAATAAATGGTGGTTTTACATAACATCCTACAAATATGGCACACGTGTTTCTCACAACTTCACACACTCCTATCTATTGCCAAAATCATAGAAAGAATAAGCACACTGTTGCATTACGTCGTTCTTCAAAAATAGTAATTAATGGCGCTATCGTTTATTTTAAAACTGAAAAGTTAATCTTTACCTAAGGGCGAATTTCTCAAAGAACCCTCTAATGAATAAAACGATAATACGATAAAATCTTACATACCAATTCATCGCTGGTTTTTCCCACAGTGGAGAACGATAAATTACGTAGTCTGACGGCTGGCACTTATTTTTCACAGAGACCGAATCCCCGTTTTCTGTCCCATATATACAAGAGCAACCGCCCACGCGGATTTCCCTTCCTACGCAAATCCCGGACCAATGGGAGCGCTAGAAAAATTAATACTATCACCCCACGGACTTCCGGCCGCGTGCTTCCGGCCTCGTCATATCGCGTGCCGGAAATGGCGATTATTTCCGTAAACAACGAACTTTACGGGAATCGCGAAAAATCAGAAGAAAGTAAAACTGGCCGAGTGAAAACTAAACCTACCATCATAAACGAACCCATTTAATTTATCTACTCAAAAAAAATACCAAACACGATATATATTCACATGAGAAGAAATAAAATGGTGGAAAAAAGCGTGCCCGAAAATAGCGATTTCCGTAAACAACGGAAAATCGCGTGATCAGAAGAAAAAAAAACTGGTGAAAATTCAAAATAGAACCACAGAATCGGGCCTGTTAAAAGTCAGAATTACAGTGTAGCGTCACACTGAGGCTGAAAATGATCTAGGCATAAATACAGACATTCCACGAAGAGAAGAAATCATCACAGCTATCGAAGGGTTAAAGAATGGAAAAGCTTCTGGTTACGACAATTTAAATGCTGAGTTATTTAAGACAGACCTTGAACTAGCAGCAGAACCATGAGAATCACTACTTGCACAAGTCTGGAAAACAGACAACACCAGCGGAGTAGAATAAAGGAATAATTGTCAAATTGCCCAAGAAGGGCGACCTTGCAGACTGCAACAACTGGAGAGGAATTATTCTCTTCTCAGCTCCCAGTAAAATACTAGGCAGGATAATTGTCCAGAGAATTTCAAAAGCAGTAGACCATAAACTGAGGACCATAAAGCGGGATTCAGAAAGAACAGATGTGCAGATCATATATTCACCCTTGTAAAGAACATAAGAGAGCAATGCTCAGAAAGGCAGAGACAGCTGGACATTAAATTTGTTGATTTTGACAAAAACTTTTGACAGCATACACAGGGACAGCCTATGGAAAATACTAAGGGCTTATGGAATTCCCAACTGCATTGTTTCCATCATAAAAAAGCCTCTGTGCTAACTTTACATGCAGTGTTATGTTGAGTAACCTAACTTATGAGGTGAAGACAGGAGTATGACAGGGGTGCCCCTTATCAACATCTTTTTTGACAGTCATAGACTGGGTGATGTGCCAGACAACAGAGGGCAGTCCAAGAGGAATTAGATGGACGTTTTCTACACTGGAAGATCTGGAATATGCAGATATTACACTACTCGCACATTCGTGTCAACACATCCAAGAAAAAACAGATTGAATAAGTATAGCCAACAGGTGGGTCTGAACATTATCTAAAGAAGACAGAGGTCATGACACTCAATGTGGGCAGTCCTGAGCTCATAACAGTAAGGCACCAGAAGCGGGAACCGATGGACACATTTATATACCAAGGATGCATAGTAACACCAGACGATGAAACAAGCAAAGACATCAACAGAATGAATAAAGCGAGAACAGCCTTTGCTAATCTAAACAAGGAAGTCCTCTCAGTGCAGCACAAACACCAAATTAAGATTTTATGAGAGCTTTGTACTTTCTGTGCTTCTCTGTGGTGCGGAATGCTGGAGAGTAACAGAAGGAAATGTCAAAATTGTCTTCCTTCCACACTATCTGCTTAAGGAAAATTTTCTGAATCTTTTGGTCGAATACCATCACCAAGAACTACTTACTTGGAGTAACCAAGAGGACATGCACACCATCACATCTGGCAGACACTGAAGTTGGGTTGGACACGTCTTCAGACGAGACCCTGATGCCATGATGAGAACAGCTATGCTATGCACCCCTGAACGAAAGCAAAAGAGGGGCCGACCAAAAACAGCTTGGCGGAGAACTGTGGAGGCTTGATGCAAAGAAAGAACCAGAACTAGGGCACTGTACAAAGGATGGCCGCCGACTGAACAAAGTGGAAGCAGTTTGTTGCTGCCCTACAAGACGCCACCAGGCGTGATGGCCACATACTTCTCTGACAGTTGGCGGCTAAGGATCAAAGAAAGAAAGAAGAAATAAATTTAAAATAGGAAATGAGTTTTCAGTCATCCTGTAGGCCTACACTATTTTGGTTATCATTTGTTGTGTGAGTTTATATTCTAGGTCAGTCAGTGGTATTAACTTGTTTGGCTTTCTCCATCCACAATAATTGTTAGTTTTAACTGTTATAATTTTTTTTTAAAGTAGCATTTTCAAATCTTGTGCATAATTTTATTTTAACGCTATAACAGTCAGTTAATTTCTGATTTTCTCTATAGACATGTTATTGTGTTAAAAATGTAGGAGGAAAGACATTTTCAAATAATTAAAGATTTGTGAAATTCATTTATTTAATTTTTTCATCTTTAGTCCTTCAAGTGATGTGGCGATTGAAGAGGAAGAGGAGGATCATGTTGAAGATACTGGTATATAAATTCCTGTTATTTCAATAAATGTGTTTCCTTAATTTAGAATTACAAATTTTTATTTTTTATCTTTGCAGTTCACAGTTGATTGTAGGCAGTAGCTAGAAAACCATGTAGACATGATGCTATAGTGAATAATGCATGTGATCTTATTGCACACCTAGGAATGAGCCCTACACAGACTTGTAGGAACTCCCAGCATCCCCACGCATGGCACAGTCCCCACCCAGAATGGGTTTTAGTTAATATAAATGCAGGGCACGAAATTGCTTGGTTGTCAGGTCACCATTTGCAACAACCAGTTTTAAGTGGACAATAAAAAATTGGACTACGGATTTTGTTTTATTTAATTATTTCCACGTTATCCGTTGGTACACAGACTATATTTAATTACTGATTTCACCACCAGTCAGAGAATGTTTTGCATTTTGATAACCTTGGTTTGATTGCTGGTTCGTGCAGAGTTGGAGCAAGTATTGTTGGCAAATTGCAGCACCACCACAGTGCCTGTTGTCTACTTCACGTCATAGCTTTCTGTGACAAAATAAAAGAGCCATTTAAAGAGTTTTAGTGCTTGGTTTATTTTTGCAGATTTGTATTTGCGTCAGCTGATGTGGGTGAAAAAAAAAATGTAATTAGTGAAATGGCGGCAGCTCCTCCTAAAGGGAAATTGAATCAAAATTAGATTATGTTGATTCATGACGATTTGATAAACCTTCTTCATGTCTTTTGCAAACAAATGTTAGCTGATGCATTTTACTTCAAGTAGGTTAAAGGCATTTGTGCGCATATCAAAAGATAATTATTTGTTCACACAATCTGAACATGGATTGTGAAAATGTTGCTGGTGTAAAGGTGCCAAAATTGCCTTAAAGAAATGCCCACAAGGTGCAATTAAAAAAAAATGATGGACTGCATCTGAGGGTCAGAGATGTGTGCAAGAGACATATGAAGGTACTGGACCTAAATCCAGCAACTTGGATAAAACTGCTGATCACCACACCTAGTGGTAATGCTTCCTATGGTGCCACCTCAGATTGGGCAAATAGAAACTCTGAACAAGTTTAAGAGAAAGAACATGCCGAAAGGAACATCAGACAACAAAAAAAAAAGTTGAGGGCTATCACCTCAGGGCGATAGTCAGTTACGACTGAAGGGAGCTACTAATACCACTACTAACCTGTGTTCCACAGAACCTTTGGGGGGGTCCATGAATGGTTTCTGTGGAGCCCTTGGACATTACCTAAAATGTAAAGTTTTTTTATTATGCTTTTATGTACATTTTTCTCACAAGAAGGGGCCCATAGCCTTCATTGGACAATCAGAGGGGTTCATGGCGCAAGAAAGGTTAAGAAATCCTGGTCTAATAATTTAGCTCTTAATAGTTGCATATCTGACGTGGTGGCGTAGCTGACATGCTTTGTTCTGCCTGACATTCTGTAAGATGAGACTAATGAAATTAAATTTTCTTGATTTCGTTATGTTTAAAAGGTGAAAGTGGGGACACTCAGGCTATTGCAAATCAGCTCATGAAGAACCCTGGAGTCTTGGCAGCACTTCAAGACAAACTCTGCTCTATTGTGGGTTCACCATCTGGCTATATACAGAGGTAAGAGTAGTGACTATTATTCTGATTGAATTTTCAAATTGTAAATATTTTACATCTCTTACAGGACACATAATTTGTTTGGTTTGATGAAGAAAAATTATTTGGAAGGTAAGCACATGCTTGTTGTCTACTTAGACTTAAGTGCCGTAATGGACGCAGTGCTTCTCATGGGTGATTAGTGAAGGACACATGAGACATCAGGGCTTTGCATTAGACTGAAATATTTAAAAAAGTTTACTGACATCCCAGTACTTGAGAGAATAAATGACTAAGGAATAGAAGAAAACTAATCAAATTGTTACTGGGGCCTGCAAGGCAAGTAAAAAGTGTGGCAATGTACCATGTTTATTGTAATGGCAATTAAGAAAGATTGGGCACAGAGCTGGCTGCCCCAAAGTGTAGACATCTTAGCTAGCTACAAAAATTGAGGCAGTTCCTCTTCATTTTAGATTAGCGATGTAGAATGGAAGGAAATCTCTCAGTTCCAGCAAATTTAACTTCAAGGCACAAGAATAAAAACATAAGGGGATAAAATGTACAGACACTGTAAAAATCTGAACGGGTCATGGACTAAAATTCGTTGTAAAGTAAACATTAAAACTTAAGATCTGTAGACGTCACAGATTGAAATTCTTTGTAAGCTAACAATTAAAAATTTAGATCTGCAGATGTCACAGACTGAAATTCTTTGTAAGCTAAACATTAAAACTCTGCCTTTTTACAACCAGGACCCACATTTCAAAGTTAGTGAAGCTTGTTCCCTATGTAGTGAATATAGGAATTCAGGACGCTTAAAAGTCAGAGTAATGAAAACATAAGGGACGGCCCATTACAATCTTTCCTGCGACTTACAGGTTCAGATTCACAGTTGCAGGAATGTCATATTGGTTGGTATAAGCTATAGGACTATAACAGATTAATTGAGAATATTCATCTGGATTTCATCAAATGTGTGAAGACAAAATAGGACATTCAAGCTAACTTCTTATATCTCATATACTGCTTAAATGAAATATACACATAACAGAAAAAATCTGAATAGTTGGCATTGAGGTACTGTAGTGACATAAAGATTTGTTTTAAATC
Organism: Oreohelix idahoensis; assembly: GCA_024509875.1. NCBI lineage: Eukaryota > Metazoa > Mollusca > Gastropoda > Stylommatophora > Oreohelicidae > Oreohelix > Oreohelix idahoensis. Next base: position 165,008 of record JAMPIV010013758.1, on the reverse strand, counting down.
AGAATACGTAAGAATGGATTTGCTACATTTTCAGTTTGCCAAAAGAAGTTAAGAGGCGCATCAAGGCACTGAAGAAATTGCAAAATGAAGTGATCAACATTGAGGCAGAGTTTTATAAAGAAGTCAATGCTCTGGAGCTCAAATATGCACCTAAGTATTCACAAATATTTGAAAAGGTAATTTATTTACATGCTGTTTATGTATTTGTTTTTTTGCTATTCAGTGTCTTTAGTAAGACGTTAGAAAATTAGGTTACCTACCAGTTAGGGCTGCACCGAACATCCGATTTGTATTTGATTGGATGCCAAATAGTGCCTTCAATGAATTATTCGTATTCGGCCGAATAGTATGCTGCCGTCAAATACGAATAGTAAATTTAGGTCAACCTGTGGCGTGATAATTTTAGACCCAGAAAGTAGGCTGACTTTCAGTTTACATTGGTCCTGCTACTAACTCAACTGAAGCACTGACACAAATGTTGACCAAATGGAAAATTGATTGCAACAAAGTCCATGTTGTACTGCATGATAATTGCGCAAATATGATGAAGACCACAAAAGAAGCAACTTTGACAAATGTTAGCTGCTTATCTCATACATTACAGCTTGTTATTCACGATGCCATTCTACGTCAGCCATCAGTAGAACTTATAACATCTGCCCGCAGAATTGTTGGGCACTTTAAACATTCTTCTGCAGCAACTGGTCACCTCACCTTCATGAAATACAAAAAGAACTGGGATTGCCTGAACATCAGCTATGTTAAGATGTTGTGACGAATTCATCATTTTACGTATTACATTGTCTTGCAGAACAGAAACATGTAATCTCATTGATCAGCGTAATTGTTGGCGATCATGACAGCAAAAGCCTGAATTTGACAACAAACCAGTGGAATCTGTCTTGCGTTGTGACATTACTGAAGCCCTTTGAGCAACTTACTCGTGAAATCAGCAGCGCAAATGCTTGTTTGTCAGTGGTCTTGCCAGCCATTCAAGCTATCTTGCTGTACCTGCAGAAGGACTTCTTCTTCTTCTTGCGATCGCATCTTTGATGATTACACCGTCAGACGAGTTCTCATGATGAATTCGACTGTTGTTTGAAGTTCCTCTTTAACTCCATATAGCTTTGAGTTTAGTGTTGAGTCATTGGGCCAGTATATCTTTCTTAACTGGTCATACAGAGGACAGTCCTGTAGAACATGCTCAGCAGTTTGTTTGTTTAATCCACATGTGCACAGTGGTGAAGCAGACAATCGTAGCTTGTGCATGTGTTTATTCAGTTTGTTATGCCCTGTCCTGAGTCGAAAAATAGTTATCTGTCCCTGCCGGTCGAGAGTGTGATAGTCGTCTTTGGGTTGGTTCTGTTCTCTTCTGATAGTCTGGATAGCTCTCTTTTTCTCAAAGTATGTGACTTCATTATCTTCTTGTTCACATTCTCCTCCCTTTTTTGCAAGTTTATCTGCCTTTTCATTTCCGGGTACACCACAATGAGATGGTACCCACTGAAGTATGGTTCTCTTTTTGGCAGCTACCTTGTTTAGTTAATTTCTCAGATGTGGGAGTTTACCACCCTTGAGAGCTTGCAGGACAGACAGTGCATCTGTGAGGATGACTACCTGGTGGCAGTCAGAGTTGGTGTTATAAATCATATTTGCAGCTTGCTCTGAGCTTGAACCTCAGCTGTATAGTTGGAACAGAATTTACCAGTGGGAATGTGCCTAGTCTCATAGTGGTTGTCAGGATATGACATAAAGAGACCGGCTCCTCCATTCCTAACAACATTCGTTGCTGACCCATCTGTATAGGCATGTATCCATGATTGATCGGGATAGCTTTCTTGGATCATACTCAATGTAGCAGTTTGTTTTTGCAGATCATTATACTCACATCCACTTGTGAGACCACTGACTGATGTATTAATTTGGAGGGCACTGCTGGCCTGCTCCCATGGTACAGGGTATAGGGTGGGCTTCAGTGGTGTTGTCTTCATGGATAGGTCTTCTTGATGCTGTCTTATAAGTCTTTTCCCCCGATGCACAAAGCTGCTACGCTTTAGACGTCCCAATGCCAGATCATCTAGTCTTGCCTTCATTGGGTGCATTGGCATACTGTTGTACTTTTCCATCTGGATCATGGTTTTTGTGGTCTCTTCTATGGGACAATGTCTGTAATCCAGCAACCTTCTGCATCTCTGTTATTGGTGTAGTTTTCATGGCTCCTGTAATGAGCCTGAGAGCTTGATTTTGCAACCTTGTCCAAAACTGCAGATGTGAGTTAGCAGCTGATGACCATGCTTGCTTGAGCTAAACTCTAAGTGTGGTCTTATTACTCCATTATAAATCTTCTTTAGATTTCGTTCATTTGCTCCCCAGTTGGTACCTGCTAATTTTCTGAGTATGCCTAGTCGTCTTCGGGCCTTTCCTTCTGCATTTTCAATATGCTTATTCCATGTAAGCCGGTGGTCAAATGTCACCCCAAGATAGGTGGGGTAGCTTTCTTCCTTGATCACGGTTGTCCCTAGGTGTATGTTAGCTGATTTGTCCTTGGGGGCGAGGGAGAACAGTGTTGTGGAGGTTTGGCTGTGTTTATTGTGATAAGCCATTTCTCTGCCCATGACACTAGCATGTCTGCTGCCCGCTGCATTCTATAATTTGCTGTGGTGACATTTTCATCAGCGCACCAGAGTACTAGGTCATCTGCATATAAGGCAGCTTTCACTCCTGCAGGGAGATCTTTCACCAGGTCATTGATGTAAACAAGGAAGAGTGTTGGGGAAATTACTCCTCCTTGAGGTACCCCCTGATGGAGCAACACTTTTCTGCTCTGCAGACCGTCAAGAGTGACTCTAGTTCTCCTGTTATGCAAGTATGACTGGATCCATTTCATCATGTTGCCTTGGATTCCACTTCTCCTAAGTTTTGCAATGAGGCCATCTTTCCACACCTTGTCAAAGGCCTGCTTGAAGTCAACCCAGATCGTTAGGACCTTTTTCTTCTCCTGGAAGGCATCTTCTATTGCTTGAGACAAGTAAGTAACTTGGTCTTCTATACTGTAGCATTCTCTAAATCCAGCTTGTTCCGGCACCAGGATCTGCTCAGACTCTAAATACCATTTCAATCTGTGGTTGACTATTCGCTCCATAGTCTTCCCAACACAGCTTGTGAGACTGATTGGCCGGTAACTTGCATCCTCGGTCTTACATTTCCCTTTCTTTAGTATGGGTATTGTGATGGCTTCTCTCCATACTTGGGGTACCGTTCCTTTCAACCAGCTGTGGTTGAATATCTCAAGCAGTTTTGTCTTTGTTGCTGAGCTCAGATTTACTAGCATTTCGTTGCTGATTTTGTCTGGGCCGGGTGACTTTTGAAACTTAAGCTTGGAAATAGCCTTCTGTAGTTCTCCTAGTGTGATGGGTTCCCTCATTGGGGCAGGAGTATCTGTCTGTCCCATGGTTGCCAGTATTTCTTTTCTTATCTCTCTCTGATGATCTATGTTAATGGGTAAGTTGCTTTCTGAACTGTATCTTCTAGCAAACAAGTCTGCAGCTTGTTTTCCTCTGAAAAGTTTGCCACCTTCATCCAATGTGATAGTCTGCCTAGGTGAGGAACGCTCTTCATTTAGAGACTTGACTAATCTCCAAAGTTTCCTGCCGTCTTTCTCAAGGTTCAGCGATGCCGTTTTAGTTCTCCAGCTTTTCCGTTTTTCTTCTAGCTTTGTTCTCTGAAACTCTGCTACAGCCTTTTTCCATTTGTTGTGAGTTTCAAGTGAAGGCTGAGACTCTGCGTCCTTTCTAGTCCTGTCCATAGCTTCCTGACATTCTTGGAGTGTGCTGGACCAGTATGGTATGTAGTTACGCCGGCATCCTTTGGGAATGGTTTCTTTTGCAGCTTGTAGTATGCATCTGTTGAAGTCTTTTACCACTTCATTAATGTCTCTGTTCTGTACCTTGAGGGTAGACAGCAGTGTGTTCACCTGATGCCTGAATAAACCCCAGTTGGCTTTTTTGTAGTTCCATCTTGTAATGGCTGGGCCTGTACTGAGAGTTGCACTCTGGACAGTAAGAAAGATTGGGCGATGGTCGCTTCCCCCCCTAGTTGGTCTCCTACTTCTCTACTAATAGATCCAGCTATATCTGGTGTGGAGAAGGCAAGATCTGCGTTGAAGTTGTGTGCCATCCTCTGGGAGTAGAAGGTAGGAGTATCTGTGGCATTATTGACTAGGATTAGGGAGTGATCATCTTGCCAAGTTTCAACCTCTTCACCTCTGTGATCCAGATGGTTATAGCCCCAGCTCTGGGAGTGGCTATTAAAGTCTCCAACTGCTATAAAGTTGGTGGCTGGTACCTGTATAGAGCTGAGACTCAGGGGTTTGTTGTTCGGACAGTAATAGTTCAGGAGTTCTATTTCCATCTTGTCTACCTTTATCTGCAACAGCTGATATTCTGCTCCATCCATGAAGGTTTTCCTTTCGTGTGCAGGAATGTTATTCCTTACAAGAGTAAGTACTCCTCCTTTTCGTCTATCTTTTCTGTCGGATCTGAAGCATTGATATCCCCTTATTTTAAAGGTTTGAATCTGCTTTCAAGTGAGTCTCTTGGATACAGCAAACACTGACTTGCTTCTCATACAAGATGTTTTCCAGCTCTGTCTTTTTGCTGTATCCAGCCTGCTTGCTGTTCACTCCCTCTGCATTCCAGTGCATAATGACAAGTGGCACTCTGGGTTTCTCTTTTTCTGTTTTGTTTTGGTCAGTAGTTCTCCTCCGCCGTCTGCTGACTCCACAAGACGGTCTAGAGGGTCCTCCAGTAGCTGAGGGTGGGCTCTGTCGAGGCTCAGAGTCCGGCACTGCACCTGCCTGGTGGAGCTCCACAGGGCGAGCACCAGTACGAGATTTATTTGACGGTGTACTCTCCATAGAAAAAAAAAAAAGCGAGTTGCGTGATACTGTGGTTTCCGGTGCGCCTTCTGGCCCAGTATCTACGACTTTAGCACCTGTTCAACAGGAGAGTGGGCTCATCCCTAATCTGTTTATGTTCCCAGTAGTAGACTATTCGCAAGCAGCCTGGGGGTGTCACTGCTCTGCGTGGACCTTGTTTCCCGAGGCGGCGTCCGAGCTCGTATGGTGAAAATATGGTTGCGTTATCTTCAAAATAGCCCTGTCTTTCCCATGGCTTTTCTGCCATCCTGCAACTTTGAGTTAGGGAGTTCTGAGCTCCAGTCTCTTTCCCAGGCATTTTATCCTGGCCTGGCACGCATACAGAGGACCCCACTTCTGGTTCTAAGTTAGCAGTTGGGGATAGGTGGGGTAGCACACTGTGCATTCCCCGTCATCCAGGGGCAGGGTTCGTAGCGACCTTGAAAAACCTTGAAAAACCTGGAAAACGAAAAAAAAAATTCCAGGCCTTGAAAAGCCTGGAAAAATGGCTAATAGCCTTGAATTTCCCGCATCGGACCTTGAAAAAATATTAAAAATCCGAAGTTTTCCATTTTTCGGTTATTGATGGTATTTTTCGTTAAACTTCAGTTACCGCAGAATTTTTACTTCCCTTTGGGCACAAAATCCATTTCCAGACGTTTTCGGTGGTTCGTGTTTTCAACGATTTGCGTTTTCGGCGATTTGCGTTTTCGGCGAATTGCGTTAACGATGTGGAGCAGATTTATTTTTAGCGCGCGTGTCTGTTGCTACTCGAAAGCGGTAATTTCCTATTACTCGTGGGTTTTTGCTCCGCAGTGAATATGTGTATGTATGTCTTGTATCGTAACAGTTAGGGTTAGATTTAGTATTAAGGTTAGGATTAGGGTTAACGCTAACCCAAATCCTAATACTAAACCTAACCCTAACTGCTACGAAAGGACACATAACTACACATATTCACTGCGGAGCAAAAACCCAGGACTAGGAAAAAATGTATTTATAACCTCAGACCTAAGGGCCTTTTATATTTGGATATGCGCCCTAATATAACCGAGTAGGTTGAACGGGACGCGCCTCGCCAAAACTTTAAAAAAAAACAACAACACCAAGAACTTGTCTCTATGCATTCATGTTGTATTAAATCGTTCATTTCAACTGAGGTAAGTAGCCTAATAAATTCATTTATAAAACATATTTACGTAGGCTAAGTGCATTTATAGATAGGCCTACTGTACTTGCGGCCGTAATTTACAATGTAGGCCTATTTAGCCTAGTTTTATTTTTAACCATGGCCAAAATTAGTGTTTGAATGAAATTTCTTGGTTTACAACTGCTTACGAGAATATATTTGACACAGTTTGAGATGGTCAAGAATAGAAATTGATGGCGATTCCATATCCTATAGCCTACGCTGTTATCAGACGTGTCCCACTGTTAATTTCACCACATTTTTGGAAAATAAATATATTTTGAATGCTTTTTCATTATATTTATGATGAAGAGACATATCCCGTTCTGCTCTGCAGGGTTATAATTAGGATATGCCTAGGCCTACATGTTTTCAATTCCAGATAACATGAATAACCGCCGATACATGAAAGTGACGTCACATCTGTCAAATCACTGTAATTAGGATAAATGAAAATTACCAATTTTGTGCATAGACCTATGTTATTTAAAATTTTAAAAATAATTTAAAAAAAATTTTTTTTTAATCAAAACAAACAGAAACGATAAAACAAAACAAACCCCAACAAAAAAATCAAACAAAAATAGTAAAGATGGGGAGGGGGTGTGTGTGTAAAGGCCTGATGTTTCCAGTTAGATATTTAATAGATTTTCACTTATCATAAGTGTTATAAGGATATCATCATACCTTCACCCTCCCAATTACTATATATTAACTTTTGTTCTAGTTAAATATTGTTTGACTATATTATTCATGCGTTTAGAACTTTGACTTGGTAAATATACATAGCTTAGGCCTACTTATAAGTTATTTGTGTGTTCCATTTTTTTTTTTAAACAGAAAAGAACACAACCCCAAGGAACAGTTTTTCCCTCAGAAACATCAAAACTATCTAACACTACTCCCTCAGACACGTCAAAAACATCTAACACTACTAGGAGACCTACAGATGTGACATCATTTGTGACCAAGGAAGAAACTCTCAGAGCTGAGATTATTTGAACTCTTTTTTCAGTAAAAAGTCACCATAGTTTTAATTCAAATTTCATACGCAACAAGGGACATATTCTCTTCTGTGGTAGTTTTTATTCAGCCTTCAGCTTTATTTCAAGACCTGAAATTCAGATTGGTGCATTTGGAACAGTAGCTGAAAATAGGAAGCATTTTCCTGTAGCATTGAAGAAAAAACAACTCAAATTGAAAAAGACAAATCATCCTGTGTTTTGTGCGACAGAAGATAAGGCATGCCGACAGTCACCTGGCATGATACGAAAAGATTTAACCTTATATCTACTGTTCACTCCAATGATAATATAAACAAGACAGAAAGACAAATTCTTTAGGGCAGAACAATTCAGAAGCCATTGCTTGCAGAAAAATACAGCAAAAGTATGGGAGGTGTCGACTACTTCAGCAAACTAGGTGCAAGCTACCCCTACCCACACATATCCTATTTTTATATCATTTCTTAGTTGAAACTGCCCTGGTCAATGGGCACATAACCTACAACACTGCCAACTCTACAAAAAAAGATCAAAGCAAAGATCACGATGTCAGTATGACTCTTAATGAACCTGCTATTCTTCGACGCAATGTGACACCTTCAAAACCACAGGTCACAACAACACGACTTACTGAGCACCACTTCATTGATAAATATGAAAGGACAAGGTACAAACCAGACTGTAAAGTGTGTAAGGCTGTAGGGAACAGAAGCCAGACTTGCATGTACTGCCCAGATTGCAATGTACCTCTATGCCTGATACCCTGCTTCAAGTTATACCACACAGTCAAGGATTATCAACGATCCAGACAAAGACTCTTGCAGAGGCCTACAGCTACAACTTCAATCCCAGTTAATAAAGGAAGCAGCTCAGACTCCAACTAGAGGTACGTAGCTACTCAAACATTTACAAACGCTCATTGTCATGCCACAGACGCAGAATACATTCAAAAAAGACAAACACGAAAAACAGTTTTTTTTTGCATTTTATTCACAATTTTATTAGCCTTTTATGTTGATATATGTTAATCATTAAATCAATATGTCAATCAAGCTTATTTTATTCATTGACATCCATGTCACTAACATTTTATTGCGCTGACGTTGAACAAATTCGCTAAAAACTGGGAAAAGATGTCTGTTTTTCAATCTTTTATGAATTTAAAAAAAAAAAAAAAATGTTCTTTTTAAAGAAATCTGCAAACACCCTTGGTAATGGGAGACGGTAATGCTCCGGATTGCTGGTCAGCAAAGTGATAATTATATCTGAGAAAATTAGATGAGGAAAATATTAGAGTTTCCCATCCTTGAAAATCACGTGCTGGACCTGGAAAAACCTGGAAAAAGCCTGGAAAATGCTTGAAGAAATTTGCTATGAACCCTGCAGGGGGCTCTCCAACTATGCAGAGCTTGCACAATGCTGTGCTCTGGTTCTGGGCTCTCCCAAGGAATCCTCACGTCCTGCACAGAGCCACTTCCAGATACCCACCACCTGCCAACCCTCCATTGTAGAAATCTCCTGCATGCGGCCATCCAGTCAAGAGCCAGTATTAAGTCTGGTGCCCAAGTGATCCCCCCAAGCTCAGTGTGCAATGCTGAGTTCTCATCATGCTGCAACACAGGGGGGATTGTGATGCTCAGCCATCTCTCTCAACTCTGCACCGATAAGTGACATCGGGGACTTAACTGTGCCTCAGTACTGGGAGGCCCCGTTTCCGGGTACACCACACACAGCCAATTGAGGCAACGGTCGCCGTGGGCGTGTCTTCAGTGGGGAAGTTGTGGAGTCTTCCTGTCCATGTTCTTGCACATCCTAACACTGCCCGCAAGACATTGGAGGTTTGGAGAGTGGCCTTCTCTGCTTTTTTGAGCCGGGGTGGGCTCCCCGGGCAAGTCTCGATGGGGATCGGGACGTGTCCACGCGCCAGTGGGCCCAGCATCGGCCGCATCTGATGGAGGACTTGCTCTGCCAGGTTTGGGTTAGTAAATTCCAACTTTGTCATCTTCATGGCATTGTGATGCTGGGGTGCCTGTGGATTTCCTACCGCCCCGGGTAGAAGCCAGAAATGTACTGTGCCAGCTCTGGGGGAGATAAAGGGGGTGTTTCTGCGTCTCCTTGTGATACGTAGCCAAGGTAGGGCTCACAGTGCTCTTTCCCCGCCACCAAATTGCCTGCTGGTTACGCCGAGTTTCTCCGAGGCTCTAGGCATGTGACCAAGAGTTGAAGGCAATAGGATCGTCACGTCCTGAGTCTCTGTGCCTGTACGATGGGTTCCGATCTTCAGGGAGCAGTCCACACTCGTTCCCACTCCCAAGACTTGTTCAGTATCCATCTGGCTCCTTCCCACCCGCAGGGGGCGTGTACGGGGTAGTGCACCGGGTTTATTATCGAGGTGTGCTCATCTAGATCCGCTGTGTTTAGCCTGAGAATCTCAGGACGTCAACACCGTCAGTGACAACAGTATGTCAATCTCAGGACGTCAACGCTGTCAGTGACAACATTATGTCAATCTCAGAACGTCAACACTGTCAGTGACAACAGTATGTCAATCTCAGGACGTCAACACACTCAGTTACAACAGTATGTCAATCTCAGGACGTCAACACTCTCAGTTACAACAGTATGTCAATCTCAGGACGTCGACACTCTCAGTTACAACAATTTGAAAGTGAAATATGAAAATCCACCCAATAAGAAGTGTAAGATCACATCAGATGATTTCTGAGCCTCATGGGATTTGGTGCAAACATGCAATGACCAGCCAGAAACCAGTACTTCAAACCTTATTGAAGATCAACTGAACATGTTTCTGAATGAACCGTGTGTGCTGAGGGATATTGATCCAATGTCATGGTGGCAGACCAGTGCTGACAGGTTTCCTATTCTACGCTCCTGTGCACAATGATATCTCGCTACGCTTCCAACAAGCGTCCCAAGTGAACGTCTGTTCAGCACTGCCGGCAACACGTTTTCAGATAACAGATGTTGTCTTTTGGCAGAGAATGTTGAGAGACTCGTTTTTTTTTTTTTTGAAAGCCAATGCATGTATCATCATCATCATCATAACCCTCCACTTCCAAAGGAGCATTGGCCTTCAACAAACACATTTCAAGTCCTCCAGTCACGTGCCATCATCTCAAATTCTTTCCACGTTCTCCTCTTCATTTTCATCTCTTGTTTCCAACTTTCTTCTCCATGTGCTTCTTGGTCTACCTCTGCCTCTCTTGCCCTGGGGGTTCCAGAACAAGGACTGCCTTGTAATGCTATCAACAGGTTTTCTCAGTGTGTGTCCCATCCATCGCCATCGACTTCTTCTCATCTCTTGTTCAACTGGCACTTGTCTGGTTCTTGTCATCATTTTTCATGCAGCAATTTAAAAAGGGATTAATGGCTAGGTAGTAGTCCAAGATATTTAACCTATTATTTGAAATGCTGTACAATTAATAAAAATGTCAGTAGACCTGTTGAACACAACTTTGTATGCCCAACATTCACTCACTATTTGTATTCGGCCGAATAGTTTAAGGCCTGTATTCACATTCGGCCAAATAGTAAAAACCACTATTCGGTTCAGCCCTCCTACCAAAATAGATAAGTATTACAAAATCAGGCTGGTACAGACAGACACCTTCACATACCTAGGATGCATAGTAACACCAGACGGCAGGGCAGGCAAAGACATCAACATCAGAATGAATAAGGCAAGAACAGCCTTTTTTAGCCTAAACAACATCTGGAAGTCCTCTCAATACAGCACAAGCACAAAATTAAGATTATATCAGAGCTGTGTGCTTTCTGTGCTTCTCTGTGGTGCGGAATGCTGGAGAGTTACAGAGAAGGAAATGTCGAAATTGTCCTCTTTTCACACAACATGCCTAAGAAAAATTCACCAAATCTTTTGGCCGAATACCATCACCAACCAAGATCTGCTTACTCGGAGCAAGCAAGAGGACATGCACACCATCATAGCTGGCAGACGCTGGAGCTGGGTTGGCCATGTCCTCAGAAGAGACCCCGATGCCATCACAAGAACAGCTATACTTTGGACCCCTGAAGGAAAACGAAAGAGAGGCCGACCAAAAACAACCTGGCGGAGGACTGTGGAGGCTGAGATGCAAAGAATGAACCAGAGTTGGGGCACTGTACGAAGGATGGCCACCGATCAAGCAAAGTGGAATCAATTTGTTGTTGCCCTACAAGACGCCACTAGGCGTGATGGCCACTGACTGCTTTGATGGTCGGTGGCTAAGGATTAAAGAAGAACAACAAAATCAGGATTGGACAAGTGGGAAGAAGGATATTACTTTTGCTGCATGCGTAAAGTAAAGGATTAGATGTTTATTTTATTAGAAATTTTAAAAGTGCGATTTGATAATTATTGAATGTAGCAGCACATAGAAGTCATCAGTACTCACCTGCTTAGCTCCTTTTTTCTTTCCTAGAGAAAAGAAATTTTGACAGCCAAGAGAGAGCCAACAGAAGAAGAGTGTGACTGGCCTAGTGATGAAGAAGAAGAAAAGGATGAAGAGGCCAAGCTGGCTGTAAGTTTACAAAAGGCTACAGTAGCAAGCAATTTTAATCTGTATTTCCCGATGTGAGCGATTTCAAAAATATTTTCACTAATATTAAGTTATATTAAATAAATCTTGCAACTTCCCCACCCCATCATCATCATACCTGCTTAAGCTTTTCCTTTCCAATGAAACAATAATGTATGTCCAGGAATTGCAGTTTCTACAAGTTCATTTGGCCTAGTTTTTATTTATAATTTTTTTTTTTGTGTGCACCAGTTTTCTTTCTCCATTCCTTAGTCCCTTACAGCTTTTTGTAATTTATAACAGTTATAATAAATATTCTTGTATAGCAAGAATAGAAACTTAATATATAAAAAAAAAAGTATACAGCCTGTGAGTATGAATCATCCAAAGCAGCCCAGGATTATTCATGCAAAGTAGAAGACCTATGCTTTATTGATGCTTTTCCTTGGAACCCAGTGTTAAAATCACATCCCCCTCACAAGGATGGTTTCTTGTTAGCACTCAGTATTCTGCTGTTTTTAGTTCTTCTGGGTAAGTTATTTTTCAAAGTTTTCAGTGTTGAGTGTGATTCTTTATACTGTCATAGCAGTTTCTGTAGGGTTACCATTCCTAAACATAACTCTTGTGATTTTATTTGAGTGAACCTGTGTCCTGTCTTTATCTGGCCTTGTACAGTTTGGCTGAACGTGTTGAATATGATTCACCCGTCGATGGGACCAAAAAACCCTTAGTGATGGAATTGAGCACACTAGATAAAGCAGTACAACAGATACAAAAGCTCACCTTCAAACATGGTCATATATGTTCCAGTGTCTTCCTTCTTGTTTTTCTTTATTTTAGAATTCTGCATAATGGTTCATCTTAATGTGCCCTTGTTTCAGTCTGTCTAAGCTGATGACCACGTTTGGTCTTTGAAGGGTAGAGAACAAGAATGGAGCTATTGAACATTTAGCATGGAATTGATTTCTCGGTTTTCACTTTTAATTTATAATACCAGTGGTATGTAAATATTTCATACCATAGTTATTTTCCACACAAACTGTTTGATCAGCCATCTGGGTGCATTGATTTTCAATGTAGCCCAAATCTCAACAGGCAGAGCTCAAGGATAAAGTAAATGTGGAAGGAGCAAAAGAGGCTGGTGGTGATGCTGAAAAGAAACAAGGTGAGAATTAAGATTACCCTTTCATTGCTTCTTGTAACCCTTTACAGTCCAAAAACGCCCATTACAAAGTTGTTTGTTTTGTTGCTGTATGGCAGTGGAAGTCTTACAATTGTGAGATTTGCAAATTTCCAGTTGATAGCCTATTCAAAATTTATTTTGGTAATTGATCATGTTTTCTACATTAAATGGTGGATTTATTCAAATTAGACTTAAAATGGCATTTCTTTAGTTGTAAGGAATTTATTTAATTGTGGATGGGTCTGGAACATTTCTAAATATGTGTGAGCTAAAGATAATTTAACACTGAGTACCAAGGGTTCTCAGTTAGCAATTACCTTCAAGTACCAAGGGTTTTTAGGAAACATTTCCTACTTGGGGTGATGAAATTAAAAAAGTCACTGAGATCGAATAAGTCAACAGATTGACATGAAACTTTCAGAATGTTATTGGAAGTAGATAAAGTGTCGCGTGCTGACCTAGTTTTGTGTTCAGGTCATGTGATCAATGTGGCCATTTTGAGTTTTAATGAGGCAATAGACAAAAATTGGCATGCACTATTGAAAAAAATTATAATCAACTCAAAACTCATCAGACTTTTCTAGATATAGTATTATTAAACATTCTTTCTAAGAAGAGCAAGTATAATATGCTCTTGAATGATTTTGGTGTTAAAAAAATGATTTGAAATGGACACAAAATTCCAGTGTCTGCAATGTCAAAAGATTCATGAGGTACTGTCATGATTTCATGCAAAGAGAAATTTAAAAATACACACTTGTCAATTTGCTTTAGCTGGATGTGTTAGTCTAACATAAAATATGGTCACAGATGCAATTATTGTTGCTTGTTTCTCTGGTCTTTGGGACCTATTTCCTTCCTGGAAGCAGCATAGTCTTCACACTAATGAAAAATTGAAAAGTGAGGTGGCTTTTCAATCCAGTACAAAAGAATCATTTCTGGACTGTCAATCCAGCAGAATTACAAACAGTGCATCTTGGTTGATGTCAATTGTCTTCATACTGCTGCGGGAATTATGTTCTGCGACGTCACTGAAGCACTAGTGGCATGAACTTTCTTGTAGTGTCAACTTCTTGCATAATCTGATACCAGAGCTTCAGCAATCTTGACCCTAAATTGCTTTGGTGTAACTGGAGGTTTGGCAGCTTCACAGTACAGATTATATCCATTTACTAGGGCAACTTACTTAGTCGTTCCCCTTCTACCGTGAGGTGTAGAGGTTTGGAAGAGAGAGCGCCAGACTATCCTATCGGCTGTCTTCCTCCTGGCCTGGTTCCATTCTAGTCCTCGGTCCTTCAAAGATTGTCTAATGTTGTCCTCCCAGCGGACTCTGGGTCGTCCTGGGGGTCTGGATCTACTAGGGCAACTTCGATGGCAAAATGAAGAATTGGATAATACCATTTGAAGCAGCGATAAGGGTAAATGTAATTCATTAGTCTTTGATTTAAGTGATCTAGACCACCCATATTGTGATTATAAACATCTGCCGTGACAGGTTTTTCCAATGTCATAAATCCCCCTTATGGTGTCTGGATCTGATACTTTTGTCAGCAACATTGCTTGTGTGGACTGTGATGAGCAAATTCATGCTTTTTTGTATCATGCAGGCACGTTTCCCCGACCTAGCAGGAACTGCAACTTTGATTTCCCCCCCCCCCCCCCCCCCCCTAAAATTGCAAAAACCCTCTTCTACGAGGGGCAGAAAGTGAACTGCCATGCTGTTTATTCAAAAAGTCTTCATGTTCCCCCCCCCCCCCCCCCCCCCCCAGCCGCGAAAGAAAGCAAAATGTCCCCCCCCCCCCCCCCCCCGTCGAACCCTGGACATGTTCATGTAAACTTCGGGTAATTGTCCCCTAACATTAATAACATCTGTAGATTTATTGACCAACTGTTTCACAGGAAACCCAGGAAATCTATCGAGGGCAGCACTGCCCCAGTTCAGAAAGTAATGCACCACAGATCGTTTTTGGCTCAGGAGCGGCTGTTTATCAAGATCAAAAAGCAGATGAGTCTAATTTAACTGACACAATAAACATACATGGACCCACTATGTCATGTGAAGAATCAGTTGACATCGGTATTATACTCAACACAAATCCCCATCAACTTGTACGGCTTTATGCCAGCTGCGAAACAAGTGCATGTCATCATCATGCCAGCGCGAAACAAGTGCATGTATTCCTAGCCCGTACCAGATTTTGTCTTGATCATGTAGCCATTTCTTCGCTGCATGAATCACTCCTTCATCATCTTCAAACCTTGTCCCATGGAGTGCATCTTTAAGTGGACCAAATAGATGAAAATCAGAGGGTGCCAAATCGGGACTATAGGGTGAATGGGGTAGTACAGTCCAACCCAATTTGGTGATTGCTTCCCGTGTTGCCAGACTTGTGTGAGGGCGCGCATTGTCGTGAAGGAGAAGCAGGTCTGCTGGATTCTTGTGCGGTCGAACTCTGCGAAAACGTTGATTGAGTTTTTTCAATGTCTTAATGTAAGCTTGCGAATTGATTGTCTCTCCTCTTGGCATAACGTCCACCAGAATCACACCTTCAATGTCCCAAAAGACAGTGATCATGACCTTTCCAGCTGAAGGAATTGTCTTGAATTTCTTCTTGGTGATTGCGGATGATGCCACTCCATTGACTGTCTTTTTGTCTCTGGTTCAAAATGATGTGCCCAGGTTTCGTCACCTGTAACGATCTTAGCCAAAAAGTTCTCTCCATCAGCATTGAAACGCTCCAACAATTCAGAAGAAATTGCTTTCCTTTGCAATCGGTGGTCATTTGTGAGACTTTGAGGAACCCATCTTGCGCAAACCTTAGAAAATCCGAGAGTTTTTATAACTGCATTTGCACTACCAATGCTGACTGACAGCTGTAAGGCCAATTGTAGAGTAGTGATTGGCCTATCAGTAAGAATAATGCCCTCAGCGCATTTCAACATTTCTGCGTCGGTGACTGTGGCAGGACGTCCACAGCGCGGCCGATCAAGCAGCTCCGTATCTCCACTTCCTGATTCTCTGAACCCAGCGACTGACTGTACTCCTGTCGACTGCAAAACTTCCATACACATCACATAGACGCTTGTGAATATTCACAACAGTTTCCTTCTCTGCAACGAGAAATTCTATCACAATTCGCTGTTTATAACGCAAGTTGCTAACACGCTCCATTTCAACGGTTTAGGGCAGCCGTATTATTTGGCCGGTTGTGGTGCAATTTGGTGCACACAATTGGCACATGCCATATTTGAGGTGTGCAAAATGTCATGCTTCTATCTTCATTATTAGCTGAGAAAAACGATGTGGTGCATTACTTTCTGAACGCCCCTCGTACTTTCTGTAACAGTCTAACCCTAACGCTCACTGAGGGGTCATACAAGTCCCATTGAAACTAATCAGCTGCTTCTCTGCCATGCCCCCTCCTAGTAGCAGGTCTTTTTCTACACCCCTGATTCACACTATGACCCTGAAAATTACCTTCACCACCTCTGGCACCTTCAGGGATGCTAGAACTACGGCTGTCACTGTCTATTTCAGTAGTTTCAGGCTGCCCTGCATCAAAACTAGACCAACTGTTGTCACTTTCAAAGGTCAGCTGAGAGCCAGAATCTAAATCATTGCTACATTCAGCAGTTTAACTCATTTTAAAACAAATTTCCAGTCAAATATGAATCAAAACGTGAAAAAATATTTTCGGACGGCTGCAGTTTTCACTTTTTATACTAATGCTATATGGACGCCTAAAGGCGACCATGGTACTCAAAGTGTTAAGGACATTGTCTATATAATGTGAAGTGTCAACTTTAATTTTTGTGTTAACTTTCAGATTGCTGTATTGTAGCATTGCCGTTACTTTAATCATTGGGACCTCAAGACGCAGCAATAGAGACCGCAGTCAGCGACTCATAGCTTGACTGCCTGCGTCAGGACCAGCGAACCAGAGCTGGTCAAGACCGCACAGTTTTGTGTCACCATTTTTCTCACCTCCAACAGACCACAAAATCAGCTAATTATATATGCAAAAAATTTATTTTGTTATAACTTTTTTATTTATTAATAATATTTTAATTTTCCTGGTAAGTCCAGCCAGGGCATTAGAGTCTGCAGCTGTGCAGGCTGGCTTTCATTGGGCTGAGCTGGCTGTTATTTATCGAAATGGGAAGGCAAACCCGGTCCTAAAAAATGCCGTGCAGAAGTCGGATGTGTCGACCGAAAGGTGCCGATATCACAGCTATGTTGTAAACAGACACCAATGACGTAAAACTCTAAACTCATCGGCATCATTCTGCACCGTCTTTTTGAGGGCTGAAACTATTGAAGGATACAGAATTATCAGCATTGAAAACGTCTTGGAAGTTAAACAGTTTCCCTGTCCAAAGTGTTTGACATCACCTGTCACCTTACAAACAGTGAGCAGAACCAGTTTACAGAGTCTTTATATACACAGTGAATGAGAGACTCACTTTGAAGTATAGTTGTGACAGTTTAACTATCTTCATTGTGATGCGGTTTTGTCAATGTTTAGCATAGGAAATAAACAAAGAAAAAAGTAAACGTTTTCTGACAAATATGAAATGCATGCTACAAAAATCAGATGTGCAGAAGAAAGTATGCATTCTGCTGTCGAAGAATTAAAATCGATGTTAAGACAATTGAAGTTACTGTGTCATGTGATGGCACCTGGCAACGGCGAGGCTTCTTTTCAGGGCTGCAAGTAAAAATGGCTAGCAACAGTTCTATCTGTGAACCCAGTGAGAGCAGCAAAAGTTGTTGATGTAGAAAATTTTGTCCATTTACTGTGATGCTTGCAGTAAGGGCTAGAAAGAAATACAAATGTGGATGACAGGTCATAAATCATGCCAAAAAAAATCATGAGGATGCAAATGGAATGATTAATATTTTTAGAAGATTGAGGAAAAACATTTTGAAGTAAAAAAAATCTTGGAGATGGGGGATTCAAAAAGTTTTAAATCTGATGGGACTTCAAATCGAAAAATTAGAATGTGCGGCCATGTTCAGAAACGAATTGAAAAAAGGTAAGCAATGAAGAAGATGGTAAAAAGTTTTTATTGGGAAAATTTTGGAGATTAACATATGAAGATGTAAAATATCTTGAGATGGGGATTTCAAAAAAGTTTGAAAATCTGTTGCCGAATCCTGTGATTATTAGAATTGCTGCGGCCATGTTCAGAAAACGAAATGGGACGACGCTCCTTGATAAAGTTGGCAGATTGTAAAGGTAAGCAGTATGAAGAAGATGGGAAAAAGTATCAAGGTATTGGAAATTTTGGAAGATTAACAAAGTAGTGCTATTATGAGAGAATACAAGGTCATTACGGTGCCGCAATAAGAGGAAATATTGGTTCAATTTCCAATATGAAAAAAAAGTTAATGGCCATTCTCAAGCAGTGCTGGAGATCATGAAGATTGTGGAGATGTGGTATATAAACAAGGCAACAAAAACAGGCTGCCTAAATTTGTCATTAAAGAAATTCAGCCTGTCTTTGATGAATTGTCTTCAGACTTTCTTGTTGTCAAAATGGCTCCATGGAGGAACACAGAAACTCTAATGTAGTCTTTCCCACAATCTGATTGGAACAGATGTCCCAAAGCAGCATTTGTAGGAAGAGACAGATAGAACTTTCGCAGTTTATGATGCTTTGATCTTTTTCAATGTGGAGAACTTGGGAGAAAGAACTTGGTCTATCTTTTGGGAAATACTGCTTCAAAGGATTTCTGGTTGAAAAGCAGAATACAGACACAGAAAATTCTTTCTATTATAAGAATACCTACAAAGATAATGGATATGCAGGTGGTGGATTCTAATGTGTGAGTATGACAATTTTTACAGCATGTTTTCCCCTGTATTTTGCTTATTTCTACGAATTGTTTTTCAGCAATTTTTGATGACATCATGTCAGGATTACTCAAAAAGTTGTTGCTAATTTTAAAAGTTAAACCTGTAAACTTTTTGATCAGTGAATTTTTAAAGTATCTCTAGTATTTTTATCAAGTAAAATGTCAATAATTTCATAAAACATCAGGACAGTAAACACAGAAACTTTAATATTTGAGTTGATTATTGTTTTTCCAATGTTTCCTTTGCAAAATAAAGGTGCTCTTGACACATTATTTTTAGGTAACTTCCATTTTTCATGAGACACCATTAGATTTCGGTCATTCCCGCCTTCTCGAGTCTGTCTTGCCAGCATAGATGGTACTGAATTACAAATAACAAGATTCACATGTTTTTAACCAACGCAAAGTCCTGGACAGAAGGGAACAAATGATGCTGCAAATCCTTCAGGAGAAATCGAGCCTCAGACACCGGATGTCCGTCCCGAGGCCAAGCTTGTTCATCTGTTGCTGTTTTGTTTAGTATTATTGTTTTTTGTTTCGTTGTGGGATTATTTTACATAGGCAGGGGTTCTGGGAGACAATCATTAGTTTGCCCTGTGCTAAAAAATAACTCCCCAACGCTGGACAGGAACAGGGCAAATGCTCGAGCTTTTGAGGCCAAGCTTGTTCACTCCTCATAGGCAGGGGTGTTTGCCCTGTGCTAAAACTCCCAACCTGGAGGACCAGGGTGCTAGCTTTTGACTCCTCCTTGCGCAGACCTGTCCAGCTCAGTAGAAATGTGTTGATTATATGTTCTTTCTACAAGAGAATTTTTATTGCAAACACTTGTCAATGAAATCTTTGCACATGTCATTTAATACAAGTTGTCTTTGTCCTTTCCAGAAAGCCTTCAGCATTAATCATAACCATCACTGTCTTTAAGATCCTTCAGAAGCCTTTTAATCTTGTTGTTTGGTTCTTTTGTAGAAGCAGGTAACTTGACAGAATACTGATGACATGTTACTGCTGCTGCTGATAGCTCAAATAAACATTTTACTTCTTAAGTTATTTTTTTTTCTGCATGCTGTAATCTTCCCAAACATCTTTCACGTCTAAGTGCTCTCCCACATTGGCAAAGTTATCTGAGGCAGCACGACAGACTCTGCTTCCAGTAATTTTTAGCTTTTTGTTAGTGTCTCTGTATGCCTCCTTAATGCCCACTGCCACGCTGTGTAATTTCTTTTTGAAACTTTTCAAGGTCTCACAGTTTTGATATTCTAAAAGGACTTCGGCCATGCAGAAAAGCCTTTGGACTGCAGGTGCATCTGCACCTTTATTATTTGTCTTTTTTTTTTTTTTGTCTTGTTCGCAGCTGTCTTTTATAAAATGTACCAGACTCCAAGCAGCTGCTTTTATAAACTTAGAAGCTTTTGAAAATTACTGAAGCCACATCAGTTATAGCTTGACCTATCTCAAATAGCAACTCCAAAGACAAAAAAATCCAAAGCAGAAACCTTCATCTGTCTACAAGCGCACAGTAGTGTCTATTATTTTTTTCTGTTGTGCCAACATTGTAGATTCCCCACGCAGTTGTTTCCTCTAGTCTCTCAGCAGTAACACTTTCTGCTACTTGATATTTAAATACGTGCTGCTACAAGGTAGGTCTTTGCTGATGAAAGGGTAATTCAATATGTGTGTTCCTACTTCGTGGCATCTGTGATTCTCCTTGTAGCAACATCTAAAGCCAGTTCACAAACACAAAACTGAACATTATCACCTTTTGTGAATATGATTATAGAACTGATCTTGGCTTCTGTTTCAAGGTATCCATTCTGCTTATAGGTGTTTTTCAGCTTTTGATGTATTGTAAACAACTACGTTTTCTGAGCTTGTTGAAGAATCCTTGGCATTGTCTACATTGTAGTTCTTGGCTTTTCCTGTGGCCTTTCTACTATTCCAAAACTTGAGCACCAGTTTTTTTTACTGTTTTGGCATACATTTAAAGGATCCTCTTTGTTAGAGATCTAACCCTGGAATTGACACAGAAGTGAATTCTTTTGCAACCCAGCTTTTGATGTAAACTCGCAAAATTCACAGCTTCAGAGATCACCAATTCTTTTCACAATGCTTGATGGCACAATTAGGAGGGAATAATAGAATTTGTGTATTTATTTGAAGCAAACAAATACTCTTGAAAGCATTATCAGCTACATGTGATTTTAACATTTTATTTTGTCCACAGGGTTTCACTTTAGAGTTTCTCTTTGAGCCAAACGAGTACTTCACAGACACAGTGCTAACTAAGCGCTATGAGATGCGTTATGAGCCAGACCCTCAGGACCCATTTTCATATGAAGGGCCAGAGATCATTAAATGCACTGGGTATGGTTGTGTTCAACCGTTTTCTATCCATTTAATTAAGATTGTCACATGCTTCCCAGGAACTTATTTTTCTACAACAGTGGTCATCTAACCCTGGCATGCATGTAAGCTCTAGGATGCAAAGAATTTTGTAATTACAATTAGTCATGTTCTTTGTACGTCAGCTGGAGTAGGTTTAAAGAAAGCAGCGGCCTGTCTGAGGCTAGTGGTATCTCCATAGTTTGTCCAGGAGTAGTACTGGTGATGGCCATATGTGCTTTCTCTTTTCTTCATATGTTGGGCACTTTTGCAGCAGATGTTCAGCTATCATTTTACCAGTGCCACAACTACACTCATCAGCAGTTCCTATCTTTAGCTTTTACTACTTGTTCATTTCTGTTAAGCTGGTAATATGCATCATTCTTCTGGTGGCTTGGATGCCTACTTCCCGCTTGTTTCTGTATCTGCTTGGCAAAGGAAGGTGGGAAGCTACCTCGGCCTAATACAAGCGTAAGTTATGAAGAGGCAGAGAGTTTTATCAGAAGCAGACTAGTTGGGTTCAAACAGCAAAGATTAAATATCTTTCTTGTATAAAACATAAAAGGTAATTGCAGATGAATAGGAGTATACTGTACATAATTTTATACAGGTGCGTAACCCAGAATCTGAACCTAAATATTCCGAAAATCTGAAGTTTTTTTGGCCGGTTAAGTGTGGTTAGTTCTCTCTTATCACTCCTTCCATCCACGTGTTGACATATTTACAGGTATGCGAGGAACTGACCACGTACTATGTTCAGTTTATCACGTTTCCAGCCCATGACGCGCAGGCTCAGTACAGTATATGCTGACGTAATCGATACTTCGTGATACAAATGTTCAAACATAGCGTGGACAGTTGTGTTCAGGCACTGCTACCAGTCACGTGTGTGGATATTTCTGAGCTTATTTGTGATTTTGAGTTGGATATTTGTGCTCTAATTTTGTGATTTAGAGTTCAATTTCATTGTGAAAATGTCGGAAAGAGCTGCATATACTCCTGTGGATAACAGTGGGAATAAGAAAAGGAAACGTGTCGTTATCGATAATAGCGCAGAAAGTAGAGTTATTGCAGAAGCTTAATCGTGGTGTCTCTGTGCGCAGTCTTACAGAAGAATACAGTGAAGGAACTACCACAGTATATGAAAATCTTGACCGTGTTCTGAGGGATAGATTCGACAATGGCGAAGTGAGCGCATGCCGCTGACTGGTTTGTTGGTTATGAAACAAGCTAAAATATACCATGAAGAACTGAACATTGAAGGCGATCTTTCATCAACAGATGTCTTGACTCCAAGTTGAATAACTAGAGCTTGAATGTAGGATATTTTTAAAGTTTAAGAAAAAATATTTTTCTGAAAAATAAATTCTACTACAAGCTGTGCATGATTTAAGTTGGGGTGAAATTTGGCTACATTAACCGATTTTTGGGCTACTTTGGGCAAAATCGGAAAACTGAAAAAATCGGAAAACTGAAAAACGGCCGTCCCCGAGCATTTTGGATTCTAGGTTACCAACCTGTGTTATGATTAAAAAAAAGCTGACTGCAGTTGTCCAAAATTTGTTATGCGAAGGTGGTGCACACAATGAGTTAATGATTATGAGCTTGTCCAGAAAAAAAATGGCTTTTTATATATCGTGTTTTTTTTTGCAGAAAGTAAAATGTATACAGATATTACATGGAAAATGTGTGAAAGTGAAGAATGGAAGATGCACATGGAAAAGAGGTGGAGAAAGTAGCAGAAAAGAAATGAGATGCTTGAACTCATGTGGTTGCAGGCTTGTGCAACCAAAGTGGGAATGAATTATTTGATGATTGTTAGGTGGGAATGCATTTTGGTTGATTGTAAGGCAAAGATTTCTGGTTTCACAATACTTCATCATTCCCCTTCAGCTCAGCATGGTGCACAAGCCTTCGACAGATACTCGCTAAATCTTTGTCTTGTACCATCCTTTCAAGGTTTTTCTTATACCTTTCATATTTATGTCAAATTGCCTTCTTTTTAAAATAACTTAACATTAACAAAAGTAAAGGAGCAAATCAAAATGTCAATACCACGTTTAAATAAGCTCACTCTTCTGCTCACTCAGGCCAATATTGCAGCTCAACAGAAAAATATGGTTTTCTACACTTATTCAAGATCTGTTCTACTTTTGGTTGAGAAATGGGCATTTCACCTAGAATATCTCTTCCCATTTTAAAACTTTCACCATCATATATCTGTCTTTTAATATATGGCGAGAATGTAACAGAACCAGACAACATGTGCAGCTTGAGGTTATGAAAGCAACTGGAAATAAACAAACCAGTATAGACATGACCTCATTTGGAACCCACAGCAAGAAGAGTTGGGGAGACCAAAGTAACACAAACAGTAGTAGAGGAAGCTGAAGTAACCAGAGATCATTATAGGCAAAGCTTAAGAAAATATTTTTAAAATTGAAAAAAATGTGGATGAGTAACATTTGCTGCCCTATTTTCCAACGAAGATTGAAAAGGATTGCATTGATTATAATATCATATAAATAAGGAGCACAGTTGGTCTTATAGTCTTTTAAGATTTTCACATGGCATATTGTTTGTGGTTTATAAGGTGTACTATCAACTGGAACAAGGGAAAGAATGTCACTGTGAAACAGGTCAAGAAGAAGCAGAAACACAAAGGCCGAGGTCTGACAAGGACTGTAACCAAGCAAGTTCAGGCTGATTCTTTCTTCAATTTCTTCACCCCTCCTGCAGGTTGGTGATGTTGATTGCTCTGAACAGTGTTTTATAAGCGTACATTCTTACCACTAGAGCTTCCCTTTCTATCATTCATTCTTTTTCTGTTAAACTTGTGCTGTAAAGGGCCGCTGGAAACAGTTACTCGGACTTTGATCTGGAGTGCGACCTTATTTACAGGCAAGAACACATCACAGTGTTTGTGTTATTTGTTTGATGTTCGTCATTCTTTTTTAAGATTATTTAGGGATGAGAGTCATATAGGTAATTTTTCTGTCTTGTGGTTTATAATATGCATTTGTGCGCTTGAATTGGTTGTGATGCAAGTGGGCAGTGTGTAAATGGTAAACAGTAGCAGTAATAGAACACATACATGCAGAACCCAAAGTTATATGGCATTCACTTTGGAAGGCCAGTCTTGGTTCCTGCTCAGCTTCATAGTCTTCATTATGTGATAGGCATGTTTTATCCTCCTCACTCCTTGAAAAATGAATGACTCTGGCTCATGTTAACATGAAAATAAAACTATCACATGAAGTAATCAACAGTTTTTATTCACAGTGTGAGAAAATGAAACATCCTGCTCATTATTGATTGAAAGTTTTCACTTCAAAAGTTATACTTTAGGTTTTAGCGTTCTATTAATCAGTTAAGAAATATCTTAACCGTACTCTTATTGTACCCACAGAACACTATCGTTTGGCTGCTTTCTTCCTTGACTCGCCCTAGTTTACTAATTAATTGTCTTCACTTTGTCTGCCATTGTCGGACAGGTTTTTGTTTACTTGCAATAGTAAATTCTGTAGCATCCATGAAAATTAGATTAAGTTTGAAAATGAAACTTAAAAACAATAAACTACCTGAGCTGCAGCTGGGAACAGACTGGCATAATGACCACACAGGACGGAGGTGTTCTCATATCCTTGGATTTGATGATTTGGATAATCAGAGTTCTGCAGGGATGATTGAAAAGTCACTTCCTATTTTTAAAGTGTTATATCTTCACTTCTATCCAGAGGACATATGTGAAACAGATGTTATAATAATGAGCAATAACTCCCATTTGACAAATACTTTTTACCTCTTTTTTATTTGTTATTCCTTACATAAAATAAATCATGGCCTATAAACAGATGTTATAAGAGATAGCAAAAAAGTTGCTGCTCGCTATGAAATCATATGTTGAACAGACTGGATCTCACGCTAAGCTGTTACATTAATGTGACAAACAAGGGTTGTAGTAGCCTTGAAGGTCTAGGAGGACTAGGAAAGACTCCAAGGCCTTGAAAACCTATGATGTACCCCTTAATATTAAATCATTGCAAAGTTCGAGATGACTGTCTTCCTGATCTCCTTGTGAAAGCTGGCAGTTTTACGTATTGCCTCTAGATAACGAGACAAAGGACAGTGTATGGTAGACATAGTCCACACTTGTGTCCTTGATACCCGCAAAAAAGTGAACACTACTCAATATGTAAATTATGCTCATTTTATAGATAGGCCTACACCATGCTGTAATTCACAATGTTGTGTGTGCTTCAGTTTATTTTTTAAACCTGGCCTGATGCAGAATTTTATGTTAGAAATTGAATTTCTTAGTTTACTGCATTTTGATGGGTAATAGGCTCCAGCAGAAGCTATGGGGCTGCCGCGCCGACCTGGTAAAGACTGTGGACTTCGTCCTGGCGACAGGCCTGCAGATTTAGCATGACTACAAACTGAACGCAGAAGAAGAAGAAGAAGATGGGTAAGAGAAAAGCATGGAAACCTAAGAGAACATGGAAAATGAAAGAGGAGGCCAAGGCAATGGGAAGTCTGGAAAATTTAATACCTCTGATTGTGACGCTGTACATTAGAATAGGCCTACTCCTTTTAATTAATCCATTATGGTGGGGTATTTTGTTTAGTAAGTTTTTATATAATTGTATTTGTTGTTGTATCAATAATTTATCATATGTTTTTTTCCTTTGTAATACTGTGCTGTAGATTGAGTACCATTCGAGGCCCATTTCTCATATCCTTGAAAATCATTTGCTTGTACCTTGAAAATCCTTTTAAAAAACCTGGAAAATTAAGAAATTTGCTACAAGCCCTGGTCATAGCATTTTATGTAACACAATGGCAGTTAATTGCCTTTATTTTGACTTTGTTTAATATCAATTAATTGGAGAGGAGGAAAGAAATTACAATTTTAAAAATAAGAAGTGACTTTTTTGATCACCCTGTACAATATTTGGGACCAAAAGATGCAGCAATAGAGAATGCAGTCAGCGACCCATAGCTTGACTGCTTGCATCAGGGTCAGCGAACCAGAGCTGACCAAGACCGTACTCCACCTCCACGTTGTGGTCCTGGAAACAGTCTGCAGCAGTGCAGTCTGACTGAGCGAGTATGGATCGAAGAGGGAAGGCAAACCCGGTCCCAAAAAATGCTGTGCTGAAGTCGGATGTGTCGACCGAAAGGTGCAGATATCACAGCTACGGCGTAAACAGACACAACGCAACCACCGTCCTTTTCAGGGCGAACGAGGAAGAGGAAGGAAGAAGAAGTACAATATTTAGTAGCTTTTAGAATATTGCTTCCATGTGGTCTGTGGTCTTCTGCTAGTTCTGCGTTTTCTCTTAAGTTAAAATACTGTATGAGAGCCCGTGCCATCATACTTTTGCCTCTCTTGTGGGGGTTCCAATGCCTTGTGAAGTATCGACATGTCTTCTTCTCATTCTTGTTCCACCCATTGCTTGTCATCAGTTCCACGTTGGTAACCTGTCATACCATTTTAATCCCTCTATTCTACGCAAGCACCCATTTATGAAAGTCTGTAGCTTTTTGGTTGTTGTCTTTGTTGTTCTCCGTCTCAGCCCTCTCTAGGACTGACTTGAGTTGAAGATTCTTATTTTCGTAAGGTATCGATTTCTCTTGATCTAACATATATTTCCCAATGCAATTGAAAGCTCCTCTTGCCTTTTGTATTTCTTCTTTTGATATCGCTGTCTGTCCTCCAACTTTGTCTTTTTTACTGCCAAGATATATGTTATTCTAGAAATTTGGTTTTCTTGGCAAGTTCAACCCTGTTTTTTACTGCATTTTTTTTTTTTGTCTTTTCCCTGTGTAGTTTCAGACCCAATTGCTGTGACCTCTCATCGAGTGTTTTCAATTTGTCCTGCATCTGATTACGGTTATGGGACAGAAGAGCCAAGTCATCAGCAAAATCCAGATCATCCAACTGCTTAGTCAGTATGGATTCCATTTGTTGTGTTTGTCGAATCTCATTTTATTGCCAGCGAAAAGAAATGGAGATTGAGGCATCCCTGTACTCATAACCTGTTAACTTATCCCAAACGGTTCTGTAAGCTGTCCTTCGTTTCTGCCATGACTTCATATGTTTTCTTTATTAAATTAGTAGTGTACCTGTACTTATTTTGAAGTTATAGTCTGTAAGAAATTTTCAGCCTTTTTGCTGTCAGATGATAAAAGTCAGAAAGATCTTAAGTGCATTTTAAAATGTATTTAAAGGTGATGATTTATTCTGAAACCAGTTTTGACTAGTGTAAATGTTTATAAATTGTTTCTTGTGATACGAAAATATAAAAATACGGTAAAGGTCGATAATCTGAGCTAATTAGGACGGATTTTCGAAAGTATCAAAAGTACAGTTAAGACTAAAACATAGGGTTCTGTAATGGAAACACAGTGTTGTAGTAAATATTTTTATTCATAGGTACCAAAACAAATGGAACTTTTAACCACACCATTTTCAAACTTTGTTTCTTTGCTGCAAGATCTCTCTCTTAATTTGGAGAGCATTCAGTTTGTTTCTTGTACCAAGCCATCACAGTCTGTAGTGCTGCAAATGCCTCAGGCTGTTTGGGCCCATCATCTAAATCAAGTTTTGATGCGACCTTTAAAGTATTTTAAAACAAAAAATGCTTTTAATAACTTTCATGGTTGACGTTCCATAGTCATAAAACTAGACTAACAAAGGCTTGCTTTCACCTTTTGAAAGTGTGCTTAAAATCTCAATCTTTAAATCAGCTGTTAAAAATAACTGCTTTTGTTTAGAAAACACAGAAATTGCCATAACTACAGTGCAGTGAAGTAAAACTTGCTCTAAGCAAACAGACTGACGTGTCAGTTTAAAAATGTGCACTCTTCTCCACTACAACTCTCACCATCAGGGGACACATTTTGGCTTAGCTCAGACACACTCCTCACTTTCTGGAGCAGACATAGCATGAAACAAAATGCTAGCTATTTGACTTACAGATTACAGTCGTTAAGGTTATCAACACTGTACTCAAAATAGCCACAGTCCGTCTTTTTACAGCGTTGGCATTTTATTATCGAATCCCAGTATATTGGCAACTCATTAAGTGTAAACAGTGAATGATAAACTTTACATTAAATAATGAATGAAATATTGCACATTGTTATATTTTTCAGGCAGTAATAAACAACATTACGCATTTTTTTAAAATGCTTGCTTCAGTGCCAAGTGTCAGGCTTTGTATATCAGATTTGTTTACTTTCTTTGTATCTCTTGTTTGGTGTAGTGGCTGCACAGTGTGCCCCCGAAGTGCCCAGTGTATTGCACTGGTCCTTTGTATAACTGTAATATTGTCACTCTTTTAAGTTGCCTATACAGGCATACCTTGGAGATATTGCGGGTTCGGTTCCAGAATACCGCAATAAAGCGAATATCGCAGTAAAGTATTTTTTTGGCTTTCCAGTGCATATACAAGCCTAAAATCATGTTTGCACTATGTCTGTTAAGTGCGCAATAATAGGTCTAAAGAAAAAACAATGTATTGTAAAATTTAAAATACTTTATTGCTAAAAAAAAATGCTAATCTTCATCATCTGAGCCTTCAGCGAATCGTAATCTTTTTGCTTGTGGAGAGCGCCAAAATCTAGCGGAAGAAGGCACGTTTTAATAAATAAACATGAATAATTTGAGAAAAAAAAGCGCAATATCTGCAAACTGCAATAAAGCGAAGTGCAATAAAGCGAGGGGTGCCTGTAGTTAACTGCTGTATGGGACTGGCAACCTCATTTTAAACAAATTGCTACAGAAACCACCACTACAAAAGCATGTGTAAGCTTCCTACAAGAACATGTGCCAGTTCTCATTTAGTGAACTAGGTGGCTACAACTAAAACAAACAAAAGGTCTCTTAAGTAACCCGTTATCTTGGTCCTCGTATGTCACTCAACCCTTGCACCCTACTACTTCTTCTTCTTCCGTCCTTTGCCACCGACCGTCAAAGCAGTCAGTGGCCATTACGCCTAGTGGCGTCTTAGGGCAACAGCAGATAGGTTTTCCCTGCCATTGTTTCCCATCACGCCTAGTGGCGTCTTTAGGGCAACGGCAAATCAACCCATTTGCTGTTGTTTCCGTAATCGAAGTGACTGGCAAACGGGTGATCAGCCTGTTGTGACCCTACTACTGCACTGTACTAAATTGGCAGTCCAGTTTGGATTCCTTTGCCTTTCTTTTCTTTTTCATTCACTCCACGACAGTTTGATACTTTATATTAAGTCTGCAGTTGGTTCACAGTTTTTAATTGATTGCAGGATGAAGAGGCGGAGAGCTTACTAGGTGCTGATTTTGAGATAGGACATTACATCAGGGAGAGGATAATACCCAGAGCTGTGCTTTACTTCACTGGGGAGGCTCTTGACAATGAAGAAGTGAGTAGTTTGTTTTTATCTAGTCACTAAGGGTATGTTAAAAAATTGTGACAGAAACAGACTTAACTGAATATAATATTTTGCTGGAAAATTATGACAGGGGCTTTGAGATTTCATAATCACTGTCAGTTTTTTTAAGATACTTAAAAACTAAGTAATATTTGAAGGTGTTTACAGAAGTTTCTGGAAATGCACTTTTCAGCTTCTTCAAATTATTTAGATCTTTGCTTAATGTAGGATAAAATTGTTAATGTTTTATATTTTTTTTAGACTTACTAACCTCCTTCATTTGTTTGATTTTCTTTCTTCCTAGTATGACGACGACGAGAATGAGGAAGTAAGTGAATGCACAGCTTAACAATTTATAAAAAATCTGTCTTTTCTTATTCTATCATCTCTTATCTTTTCTTTCCATAGCTGTCTCCAGCTTCTTTGTTAACAGTTTTTGTGTCAGCTTTAGTTAAGTAAAATTAACATTATTAGTCAGTTCTCATCATTTGTTTTCTGTGCTAACCTTTCCTTTCATAGTTGATTATTTTCTTGTTCATTTTATATTTTACAGAGCTCCAGCCCTGTGAGACCCACATTTTAATGTTTCTTCTAATTTTTTTTTTTTTGCATGTGTGTGTGGTGCATTTCAACAGTTGTTTTATATTTTATTAATTAAGTGAATGAGAAAAAGCAATAAACAAAATGAATTTCGTTATTAGCGGATTTGTTTTTACTAAATTATCCAGAGTGGCACAGTTCTATTTTGTTTTCACCTTGGCTTGTTAAGTAGATTTAATTTGTTTTGTTTGGTTATGTGTTGAAAAGCTTGGGATTCGAAGATGTTTTAAGTTGCCTTGCTTTATTTACTTGCATGTAGGGTGATATTTTAATAAGGCTTATCATAGTGGTTAATTGTAAAATTGTTTCATGTCCAAATGAGATTATTTTTATGAGTATTAAGGGCCATTGTACATCTTTTCTTATACTGAATAAGCAGATAACACAGAATTGGATTTTTAAATAATGTAAAGGCAGGTGTTGATTCTTTCAAGTATTTGGTCAGATGTAGTATTATACCCTAATGTGCGTGTGAATGCTGTTATTATGTTTAAGCAGGTAATGCAGGTATAGGCTTTTAAATTAAGCGAATTCAAATGGATGTCATACGTAATAATGTATACAATAGCATATTTTATGTTCTGTTATTGAATAAGCAACTAATCCAGACACAGGCTTTTCAATAATGTATGCACAAGTATTCAGGCATCCTAGAATTTGAATAAGATTTCAGATGTAATACTATGTACACTAATGCAGTCAAGTAGGCATTTCCTGCGGATACAGGATTTTAAATTATGTAAGCTGAAGATTTAATGCATCCTAGAATTTGAACAGATTTCAGATGTAAGATTGTTTATAGTAGTTATTAACGAATTAGTTATTAGTTGTGCTCTAATGTAACGATTGTGATGTTTTTACTTTCTCAAAGGGTGAAGACGATGAATATGATGAGGAGAATGATCCTGATTACAAACCTGAGGTAAATTTTATTTTCCCTTTTTAAAACATGAAATCGTGGTTTTTTTATTTTTTTTTTATTTTTTTTTTATTTAAAGAAAATCTTCCCTTTGGAACAGAAGTGGAGACAAAAGACATTGCTGTTGAAGTGTCATCTTTGATGAGTAAATAATCACTTGGCAAATTTGTAAGATCAGTTTATAAAAATGGTGGCCACTCAAAAAAAAACAGAACAGAACAAAAAGAAAATTATGTATTTGGCACTGTGTTGCATTAGAATATTGGAACGGTTGAAGTAAATTGGACTACATGCACCAGAAACCCTACTTAGCATAACTCTGTAGGCATTGATAGGGAAAGAGGTAGACCAAGAAATATATAAAAGGCAAGAAACTGACCCAAATTGAGGAAGTGAACAAAGAAGCATAGAAATAACATGAATTGAAATATTGATCAGTGAACTGCTGTGCAGTGCACTCAAGGAAGCCAAAGGCACTGAATAATTGATGTTACTTTTGTGTCATTTTGTTTTCTTCCATCAGCCTGTAATCTAAGTGTTCATTGGAGCTTTACTGTCCATTGAGTGCTTGTTTGTTTCCATATTTGCCTTTCTGGTGCCAGTATATGTCTCAGCAAAGGTCCATTTCTGAATATTCTGTGCTCATCATGTTTTTGACCTATCTTGTTCCTGATCTGAGGACTGCCCTTTAAGGATATATTGGTCTCTCCACTTGATATTAAGGCTTGACTGTACCCCTAATATTCGTGTGTTAGATATGTGTCTGTATGAGGAATAGTAGCTAACAATAGAACATCTAAGTATAGTGGCTTTTTCTTAGAAGCAGACTGACGGCATATCCTTTGTCATCCTCCTCTAAGGGGAAACTGAAGGGTGATGAGAGAAGCCCGAGACAAACTGTCCATTATATGAGAGAGATATGCTTTATATGAATGTGAAACAAGAAAAACAAACTTGAGTCTTATAATTTTGTTTCTGCATACTGCTTTTAACTAGGCAAGTGTTGCAGTTCTTCTCACTCAAAGCTCAACTTCCTTTCTTGCATCATTAATTTTAGTTCAGAGCTATTTCTTCTTCAGACACTGATTTCAACTTGAACATGTTTGAAGAAGTCCCAGGTTTGCTGAGATATTCTTACAGTTTGTTTTGCTGGTACAGGTGGTGGCCCTATCGAGCAATCTTGTGGCATATATTGAGCGGTCATTTTATCGGTACTACAGCTACGCTTATGAATAGTTCCTATTTTGTTCTTATTAAACAGATGGTATCTTAGTCTGAAGATTGAGCTGATGATAGGCATAATTTTTCTGGTGTGGATGCTGCATGTCCCACTTGTTTCTGTATCAGCTGTTAAGTCTCTTGGCCTATTTATGTGTTGTACTTGTATCGATTTGAGACATTCTCTTGGCCTTTTCATTCCCAGCTTCTCAGCAGTTTTCATTCCCAGCAGCATTGTAATGATGTTCACAGTTCATTGGACATATCAATAAATATTCACTCATTGGACATATCAATAAATATTCACTCATTGGACATATCAATAAATATTCCTAGTACGTAATTTGAATAGTTTTACACATTTCTTATTAATCTAGAGTAAAGAAAAACGTGACCTACTTCACCTTGCTGTTTTTAATTTTGTGTGTGGGTTCAACCCTGTTGATAATGCAGTCTCACAAATTACAAAAATGTCAGCGAAACAGAATGAAAGTTACAAAGTAAAAACATTGTACTAACAAAGTAGTAGTTTGTGAATGCCCAGTTCATGCATTTTTTTGGTGTTCCATAAATATGATACTAGCGGGTTATGGGGCTGTCACTACAGTTGATTCATATGCAAAAAGCCTGTTCAAGAGCACTTTATATGATCTTGCAGTTGTTTCTGTAGTTTATTTATATAGCAGATTTGCCAATCCTCCATTGAGTCACAATCTTAACATGCCTGATGGGAGAAATGGTCTTTTTTTATTTGCACATTCATTTTTACATAATAATATTGAGGCATGCTGCGTTAAGTGCACCAAAATAATATTTAACAAACAAGGTGTTATTTTTCGATAGCTTTTAAAAGCACTTAAAAGTTTAACCAACTCAAGACTCCTAGAATAATTCATAATATTTATGATGTTGCCAGTAATGTGATTATGATGTGGTTACTGAACTAAGATTTATGGTGCGGAATGCTGGAGAGTAATAAGAGAAGGAAATGTCAAAATTGTCCTCCTTCCACACAATCTGCTTAAGGAAAATTCTCGGAATCTTCTGGCTGAATACCATCACCAACCAAGAACTACTTACTCTGAGTAACCAAGAGGACATGCACACCATCATAGCTGGCAGATGATGGAGTTAGATTGGCCACGTCCTCAGAAGAGACCTTAATGCCATCACAAGAACAGCTATGCTATGGACCTCTGAAGAAAAGCAAAAGATAGGCTGACCAAAAACAACTTTGTGGAGGCTGAGATGCAAAGAATGAACCAGAGCTGGGGCACTGTACAAAGGATAGCCGCCGACCAAACAAAGTGGAAGCAATTTGTTGCTTCCCTACAAGACACCGCCAGATTTGATGGCCTCTGACTGCTTTGACAGTCGGCAGCTAAGGATCAAAGAAGAAGAAGACTGAACTAAGATTATTCACATGTAGGTAAATACCTGCAATGGGAAATAAGGTGTGTCCAGTTAGTACAAGTTCCAAATAACAGCAATGGAAGAATAAAAATTATCTGCTACATTTGCAAAGTAAAGCAAGGCTGTGCCACTAGATCTCCTTGAAACTCTTGATAATAGTTGAAGTGAACAGTTTCTTCAGGCTTCATTTAATCCATATAATTCATGCAAAAAACCCCTATTTTGCTTATGTGATCTTATACAAATGTTAATGTGATATGTAAGGTTAACCAGGCCTGTTACTTGCTGTGGGTGTCACTTGACAGACTAATTCTTAAGTTCAGTGTCACAATAAAAATATCCTGAGTAACAACAGTTTATATAAACAGGTTCATATAATAGGATTTTGTGAGATTAGTACAGTCGAAATTAAGACTTTAAAGCAAATCTGTCCACTATTTACTATTCTTTTAAATGTTCAGACCATCCCAGTTCATCCAACAATTTTAGCATGGTGCATTACATTAAGTTCAGATTAAATGTTGCAACCACCGTCCTTTTCAGGGCGAACGAGGAAGAAGAAGAAGAAGATTAAATGTTGACAAAAGCTTTGTTTTATAGGCTGGGCAGATCTGCTTTTGAAATCTTCAATTTTTTTTTAAGTACACTAGGTTAAGGTAGGTTTAAAAAAAATTCAGCCTGTGACGGAAAAACTAGCACCCATGATGTGACTTTCCACAAATTTATGGGATGTTATATTAGGATTACAAAATGTGAACACTAGAACACATTATCAAAGTCTGTTTCATGTATAAGTATGGTCTCATATGAGCATCTGTTTACCATGGACCTGTCAATTTACATGTCACATTTGATGGTTGACACCTTTCCAAGTCTCCAAAGATGCTCATTGTAAGTGTGCCTACCATTCACAGAAGGAAAGAGCATTTGCCACTTCCCAATGCTTGTTTATAATACAGTCACAATATCTGATTGGAAGTTGGTTTAAGAATTGACACAAGAACTGGACTACAATATTAAATTTGACGTAACATTCATTCATTCATTTTCTTCACAATGGATGGGTTAAAAAAAGAAGTCTTGCTAGGACAAACAAAATTGCCTACATGGAGATAGAAAGCTTGATGAGAAAAATTAGACAGGAACCTAAAAGATGAATATCATCCATCACTTCACACCATGACTTATGGACAGGAAAGAATTACTTCTCATTGAGACTCAGTGCTACCAGAGCCAAACAAACATTTGCTGGCTAAACGTTTTAATAACATGAAAAGTTGGATAAAAAAAGTGGCACCTGAACAAAGAAGAAACAAAATGAACACTTGATATGTAAACATTTGAAACTCAACCATTTATAAAATGCATAAGGAAGCAATGAAAAATGAAGTGGCCTGGTCACTATGATTATGCTGCAGTTAGCAGCGCAGCCTGTTTAAGATACATTGAAGGGATGGGAGATGCCCAAGGATGATACAGCTTAAAGAAGGGATTAAATATACAAGAGTAATTGGCCTACATACAGCAAATATTATCTGCCCAGAAGGGGTGTAGTGGCATCAGTGATTGACAAATAAATGAGTCTGACAATAGGGGAATATTTACATTGGTACAAGGACACTTCTGCTTATCGAAGCCAAGTTTAATAATATAATTGCAACTGTCAGAACTGAATGAAGGTTGCAATTTCTAGATATTAATGTTGCTGAAGTTACTAATGCAATGACAGCTGACTTATGCTTCTTGATGCATATGAGAATTAGTTGCTGGCAGATTCATGTGCTTAACAAAAATGTCATTTTTAAAATTACTAACAGAATTAGAGGTTAAAATGTGTTGAGAAGAAAGTATAAAAGTGGAGATGACATTCATGTTGTTGAAAAAGATGTAATTCTAAAATAAACTCCAAAGTCATATGTTCTCTCTTATTCTGCCAACAATATACTGACCTGAAAATTATGTCATAAACATTTTCACATGGAAAAACATATTTATATTTGTGTAGAAAATATTTTTTGTTCTGTTTTTAAATGAGAACTGCCTTCCCCATGTTAAATCTGCTGCTTCTAAGATTTCATAGCCCATAATTGTTTCTTTTCCAGAAACCACATAATGTTTACACTCTTCATGCAACATTGCTTCAGTTCTATTTAAGTTTAAAATTTCAGTAATATATATCACAGCTGTGAATTTACAGTTTTTATTAGTTCTTACGTCCATCTCTTGCATGATTAAAGTTGATCAGACTAAATGAGACTATCAAATTCAGTAATAACGTTTCATGTAAGATCTGTTGTGTTGAAAAAAAACAACCGTTATGTGCAGTTTTTTTTTAAATTGAGGGAGTTAAATTGCTTTGAGACTTTATCAGAACAACTGCGCTAACCCAAATAGTTAATACTGGTTTAATGTTTTGTTGTGCCTGTCTGAAATTGTTTAGGGTCTTAGATGATGTCTGAAGGAGAGAGAGATGTTGTTTTGCAGAATGTTAAAAATACTATGAGCAAAACAAATTATTAAAGAGTGTCCAGAAAAGACTGATTCTCAAAGGAAACATTTCCACTCAGGAAGCAGCCCATATTCTTTTAGAAACATTATGAGAAAGAAGAAAGTTAGCATACATTGTGGCAACAGGCAATATTGATGGAAAAAGAGGTAAA
The DNA here is from genome assembly GCA_024509875.1 of Oreohelix idahoensis. Lineage (NCBI taxonomy): Eukaryota > Metazoa > Mollusca > Gastropoda > Stylommatophora > Oreohelicidae > Oreohelix > Oreohelix idahoensis. The sequence goes on along the minus strand of JAMPIV010013758.1, from coordinate 128,713 downwards.
AGGATGCTACAAAAAAAGACAATCTGGACAGTTCATTTCAGAATTAGCACATGGTAAAAGTGGTCAGAAAATGGTGGATAGACAGCATGGCACTGAAAGAAAAAGATTTCCTGATAATTGATTTGAACCTTTGGCATCAAAATATTGTGAATTTGTTTACACATACTAGTCTTTTCTGTTATGTGTGATAGTTGCCTCCTTGAAAAATGCTGTAATATGGATATTTTTCATAAAAGATATTGTTTGAATTAAAATTAGTGAATCTCAGTTATGGTCAGAGATTTTAAATTCACTACCATGAATGTTTGAGCAGTAATTAGTAGTGCAGTTAATTTGAGAGTGCACTGCTTCTGCAAAGCGCTTGACTAATTTCAAATACATAATCAGTAGAATACAGATCTAAATTGCTAAATCGATTATATAGTAATGGATGAGATTAAGAAAATCATACAATTTGTTTTTTTTTAAAAATAATTAACTGAATGCAAAGAACGCAAAATAAGTTGGCAAGTAACTATATATTTTTAATGCTGGCAGTGAAAAAACACGAGATGGGTGTAGATGAGGAATGTTAAGATTGAGACATATTATTATTGTATTCTTTTTTGAGTCTCGTAGTGAGTTACTGCTTTAGCAGACATGATGGCAATTCAGTGGTGCTGTAGTTGAATTTTGCATTCCTTTGACAGGGTAAACATCATACAGTTAGGGCGTTTTATTTTATTCTTTGCCTTTCAAATCCCACTGGAGCAAAGGACGACAGCTAGATATCTCATACCCATTCTGTCTCTTTCAGTTCTGTCTGTGCTTTGTCTCTTTCTCGCTAGTTCTGCATGTATTCTGGGGTCTTCCTCTCTGTCTGTTATCCAGAGAATTCCAGCGCAGTGACTGTCTTGTGGGGGCAGAACTAATGTTCTCCACCTTTAGCATCTTGTTTCATTGGTACCATCTGTGGATCCTGGAGGTTTATAGGAGGTTAAGAAAAGGACCACAGCACCCACCAGGCATGTCTAAGAAGCAGCTATATGTAGTCATGTCTGATAAGTTCCTTTTTTGATTTCATCCATTTAAAAAAAAATATCTGGCATGACCTGCATTATGGAAACACTTGTTTTATAAATCATTTGTGCTGTAGTCACTTCATGTTGTGAAAACATGTTACTTGAGTCATGGCTGTACGTACACGTCATCACAAGAATATTCATTTTGTTGAGGTGGTATACTTTGCTAATTATTGTGACATTTTTTAATATTTTTTTTTGTAGGCATCCAACTAGTGATTCAAGAGATGCTAAGTTAGTGGATTGTTGGTATGCTAATCACCCATGGTGACTGGCCTTTGTCCTGTTGTGTTGTTTGTAATGCAGACTCTTGCATGTGATTTCCTAAAGTTACAGTTTTCTGTTACATGTGACACCCCCTTTTGTTAAAGGGATTTTTTTTTTTAACCAACAACCTGTAATATATTAATTTCCACTTATTAACCTGTGTTTTTGAAATGGGACATCATGTATGGGTGCTGCAAATATGTTTGGCTTCTTTGTGAGTTGTGATTTGTTTTGCACTTTAAAAACGTAGCTGCTAAGTTCAATCTCTAAATGTTTTCTGCCTGTGTAACTTAAAACCCTTAAGAAACTTCTTTGTGTTTAAGAAAATTGTGCATGTTGCTTAGGTAAATAATTATGTGACAGGTTTCGCCACGTTATTTATTTTTATTTTTTTTTGCATTTGTTTGTAATGTGCACATTTTAATTAGTGTTTATCCGCTTTAGGTATTAGAACCGTAGTTTCTTTTTCTGCATTTTATTTTTGTCATAGCTGTAGCAAGTAACTCCTATTAAATAAAAAAAAAAACTGCACATAAAAGTTACACATTTGTATTGTACTCGAGTCAACATATAGAAACAGTTTTCATTATTTCTGTTTAATATGGCTGCTGTTATAATACGAAAAGTAGATAGGCTGTTACATTTCTTCCTTTGGAGAGGTATCTATTAAAAAAATATTTATCCCAGGTTGCAAGACATTTTCTGTATCAAAGTTTATGTGCCCCGTTTAGTTTTTGGGGGTCTCACAAGAGGCAAAGAAGGAATATGACTACTGCACCCTCAGGTATGTCATATAAGATGACTAGTGAGGTGGATGGATCTGACAATCTTATCATGTCAAACCACAGCTGCAAGACCATGTGACTGCTTGTTGTAGGCTTCCTACAAGGGGACCAGCTACAGTGGTGAGTGTTGAGTGCCTTGATGATATTGTGAGCGACATCAGCAGGAGCTTTTGCTCATGGAAGGTTCAACCATGCTGAGCAGGTCAAAATGGAAGGGACAGACAAAATGGGCACACCCCCTTCCTCCAGGTTAAAGGAGGCTGGAGAACAGGGCTGACAACCCTGCCAGAAAAACCTATTTGTCACAGAAACTGAAACAGTTGAGGAAAGAAATAAAAGCCTGAGTCAGGAAGAACCCTCGCAAGAGGGACGTATGACGCATAGACTTAATGGAAGTCAGGCTGCTGACAACACTTCTAACGACGAAAGCAAAGATTAGAATAGGCACCTGGAACATACGGACAATGCAGGAGGCCGGAAGGACAGCACAGGTAGCTGGAGAGATGAGACAATATGGAATAAAACTCTTAAGATTAGCAGAAACAAGAATAAATGGAACTGGTGAATTCCATAACCAATACGGAAAAAATTTCATATATTCAGGACACAAGGATAAAGACCGCACACACACAAAGGAGGGGTTGCTATATGTCCCAGGAAGCCAGAAAAGCACTAATAGAATGGGAATCAATATAACCCAGGATAATAACGGCAAGATTGCAGGGAAAGGGAAGAAAAATCGCCATTATTCAATGTTATGTCCCTGCAAACAATGCAGATACAAAGCAAGATTTCTATGATGAACTGCAAGGAACATTGGACAAAACACGCAGGAGAGACATTAAGATAGTTATGGGAGATTTAAATGCAAAAGTAGGAGTAGAGAACAAAAACTGAACTAATCAGGGCAAAGAGTGGCATAGGAAACAGAAATGAAAATGAACTCTTTGTAAACGTTTGTGATTTGAATGACCTGGTCATCAGAGGGACTATCTTCCCAGATGGGCACATGCAAAATCAGATAGACCACTTCACCATAGAAAGAAAATGGAGACGCTGCCTACAAGATGTTAGAGTAAAGAGAGGAGCTGACGTAGCGTCAGACCACTACCTTCTCCTAGCATCACTGAGGATAAAATTGAGGGCGCACAAAGACAGAGCAGAAAGAGCAAGCCCGAAATTTAATACCCAGAACCTTATAAACAAAGACACAAGAGTTCAGTTCAACCAAAAATTGAGAAATAGATTTGAAGCGCTGGAAAATCTTGAAGAGGAAAGTATAGGTAATCATTGGTGCACAATTCAGGAAGCATACAGGAATTTGTGTGAAGAAGGGCCTGATGGGCTGAATATTTTAAAGGAAATCTGAAACCAACCAATACAGCAACCCATTATAGAACCAGCAGAAGAGCTGCTACAGTGCACATGAACCCACCCACTAAACAAGAGATCTCTCAGGCAATAAAACAGCTACAAAAGTTGGAAGGCTGTAGGACCAGATGGAATACCACCAGAAGCCCGGGAGGCACATATACCATACACTACATTGAGTTGCATGCGGCCATCCAGTACAAGCCAGCTTTCTCAAGCTGCAAAATTGTGGCTCAGCCAAAAATAAGAGGGGACTGTTTTGTTGGACTGAGGCAAACGGTATTAACCTAAAATTGACAAATAGATTTGAAGCGCTGGAAAATCTTGAAGAGGAAAGTATAGGTAATCATTGGTGCACAATTCAGGAAGCATACAGAGTGTGAAGAACAGGAAATCTGAGGATTTCGTGCACATGAACCCACCCACTAAACAAGAGATCATGTACAGACCAGATAGCAACACTCTGAATCATCATAGAACAATCAAACGAATGGCAGACCCCCTTATATATCAATTTCTTGGACTTTTGAAAAAGCTTTCAACAGTATAGATCGTACTGTGATAAGGAAAATCCTGAGACATTATGGAATTCCAGAGAAATTCATTTAATCATCCAAGATTTCTACCAGGAGGCCTCATTCAAAGTAGTGCACAAAGGAAAACTATCATTCATTGTCCACAGAGGGGTTAGACAGGGATGTCTGCATTTACCAACAATTTTTCTCATGGTCATATACTGGGTTATGAGACAAACAACAGAAGGAAGGAAAACAGTGGACATTCAACAAACAGCTGGAGGATCTTGACTTTGCAGATGATTTGTTCCTTCTATCACATAGACTGCAAGATATGCAGGAGAAAACAAATAGATTAGTGACAGAAGCAGCAAAGATGGGACTACACATAAATGTAAATAAAACAAAGGAAATGAGGATAAATAATAGGCAGATAGACTCGATGAAGATCAATGGTCAAGTTATTGAAGATGTAGAAAGCTTTACATATCTGGAGAGTAACATTGACAAAGGAGGAGGAACCCTGTTTCCCTGTTCCAAGAAGTCGAGAAGAATCACACCCTTCTCATCCCAAAACACGGAGGCCATAACTTTCCCTACAGATGGTGAACTTTTGAACTTCTTTCTTGTTGGCGATGTTGTGTGATGCCATTCCATTGACTGCCTCTTGGATTCTGGTTAAAAAAAATGAACCCAAGTCTCATCACCTGTCACAATATTTGATAAAAACTCTTCTCCTTCAGTTTCGTAACGGTGCAGGAGGTTGATGGCTATGGTTTTCCTTGTTTCTTTATGTCTGTCAGTCAACATTCTGGGTACCCACCGTGCACAAACTTTTGAATAACCCAGGTCTTTAATGATGTTCTGGACACTGCCTTTACTAATGGACAACATGGAAGAAAGTTCATCCAGTGTTACCCGACGGTCACCACGAATGATGCCATCAACTCGATGAATGTTGTGTGGAGTCACTGCTGTAGACGGACGGCCAGTCCGCTTTGCGTCAGCCATTGAGGATTGACCTACTTCAGCTTCGTGACAATGATGTACCCAATGTCGGACAGTGCTAACATCCACTGTTGAATCTCCATAAACATTCTTCAAACATTCGTGGATGCGAATTGGGGTCTCGCCTTCAGCATTGAGGAATTCTATGACATAACGTTGTTTTAACCGAACGTCTTTGGCAGCCATTTTTAAACTGCTACAGTGGTGCCACCTGTTACTGAAACAGGTTGGTAATGCTATACAGTGCAGAAGAGTGAGGAATCCTGCTAAATTTACAAATTGCGCACTGATGCAGTATTTACATACATAAAAAATAGGAGGCATTACTTTTTGACCTTCCCTCGTACACTCAGAAGAGAACAATCAAGCATAGCCATAGGTGCCCTTGACTGGAACCCACAAGAGAAAAGAAGAGTGGGGAGGCTAAGAAAATTGGAATAACTTGGGCACAGCTAAAAAAGACAGCCCAGAATAGAAATCGATGGAGAGCAACTGTTTCAGCCCTATGTTCCACGAGGAGCGGAAAGGAATGATGATATATATATATATATATATATACATACACACACACATATACACACACACATATATGAGAGCAATTTTATGTTTGTGTTATAAATTTGGTTACTTACCTGTTCTGCACTAATTCACTTTCACTGATTTGAATTGTGTTGTCAGTTATTGATAGTTTAGATCACAGAGTACATTTATTACCGTTAACATTACATGTACTTCAGTTCTACAAGCCCTAATCATTAGTTTAACCAGACCACAAGGTCTTTTATATTTGGGCAAGTGTCCTAATATAACGATGAACCCTGTGTCTAGGTTGAATAATACAAGGCAAATTTTTAGTTAAAAAAATAGAAACCCTAAGGGCCAAAGAGTTGTCAGTCTAAATAAAAAATGTAACACACCTGATTTGCTCAGTAAACGGCATAATTCTAAATATCAGTATTAAGAGAAAAGTTTTGACTAAGGTGTGTTTGAAATGAGCTCAGCTGAATTATAAATATGGCCTAATATTGTTCTGTGGGGTGTTAGTGTTCATGTTTTTTGACTTGACTAAGAGAAATATTAAACATGCAAGTCGGGACATGGTTAGGGAAGATCAGCTGTGTAATTTGTAGATTTTCATCAATAATAATGCATTTTTGACTGATACAAATTGATAAGTTTGCTTCTATTTATTGTGGCCCATTAGTTAGTATTTGGCATTTTGTGAAGCAAACTTATAAAATAAACCTCTTGGATCACCATGAGTTAAGATTTTATGGCAAATTTTTCCATTTGGTCTGCAGATCTTTATGGTATTTCCTTTCTTTCCTCTTATTTTTGAGCTTATATGTAAATGAAGGGACTGCTGTAAAACTCATAATAAAAAATACAAGACATGAAAAATGGTACTGGAGTCACTCTTGTAAATGAGCAATACACTAAAAACATGGGATCAGTGCTGAGTGACATTGGTTCATTGCAGGATAAACTTTGACATCAGGCTATACCTTTTGTGCGTTTTATTGTTCTTGCAGTTAGTTCTTTTGCATTGATAGTCTCTCTTGTTTAATACATTTTTTTGTAATTTGTATCCATGTATTTACTGTGTTCTGTCATAGCCTTGCTATATTTATCTTTTGTTTTTCTATATTTATCTTTTGTTTCTCTGTATTTATCTTTTGTTTCCTGTTTGTGACATAAGAAACATTGCTACAGGAGCACATGAATACTTTGGTACAGGCATGTTGCAAACCTGCGGTAGTGGCTTTATGCTCCATAAAGAGCAAAGAGAGGAAATTTCAATGAGTGAAAATGAATAAATGACAAAACCATCTTTTGATTTCTAATTGATGTAACAATTTTTTATGTTAATGACTAACTTTTGTACTTAATATTTAATTTCCACTGAATTCAAGCTGCCATCAATGGTACCTATACCTTGTAGCGGTATGGCAGCTTGCGTACCCTGACAATCCCCAGAGCTATGCCAGTGGGAGTTTTACTCCTGGTAGGTTCAACCAAGCTGAACTGGTCTGTGTGGGTAGGGGTCAGACAAAAGCTGGTCCTCCAGGTTGGGGGTTTTAGCATAGGGCTGACACCCCTGTCTATGTAAAAAAAATTATTCATGTATGTGTTGTGATGTGTAGTCTCACTATCTTGGAAAGTACATGTCTCTACTTTTGAAGTCCTGCCTCAAAGGTTTGCCCATCTTCTCCTCTGTGCTTCTTTGGAGTTTAATCCTTTTAAAAAGTTGTCATTGTTATTATTGGAACATTTGCTTTCCATTTTAATGCCCTTGATTTCCGGTAGAGTTTTCAATAGTCACAATTGTACTTGCAGAGTAACTCTTTACTGTTTCAAGATTTTTCATTTCTGGCATATTTGTTTTTACTGGTTTTAATCTCTTCAGACTTTTGTTGTGCAAAAAAACTCAAGGTCTCTGCTGTGGCTCAGGATGCAAACATCAGCCTAACTAAAATGTGTCTAATGACTTCAGGTGCAGGTCCTGAGTTTTTTTTTTTTTTAATACCTTTTTCAGATGAAGGATCAGTTAGGGCAACCACACACACAAAAAAAAAAACTTGGTATTTATTGTGATGGTAAACGCATTAGACTGGTACAATGATATATCAATTGTACACAGTGTCGGCAGAGCTAGCAATCCTTTTCAGGACTAGCTCTTATCAGGTTTTCATCACGCTTTTCTGGGCTAAGTATTTATCAGTGCTGCAAAGGCTAGCAGTCCTTTTCAGGGTTTCATCATGCTGGCTGATAAGACACTAGTAGTCCTTTTTTTGGGCTTAATATTTACTGTCCTACTAGAGTTCGCTAATTTTTGAATGGTAGTTGTGCTCTGATATAACCAGTGGGTTTCAGTTCAGGTTAAAAGCAGTGTGTCACACTACCAAAAGGGACAAAAACCTCAAGGAAACCAAAAATAAATTACTGTGTAATACCACAGTATTTTGCCTGACAAATTTACGATATCTATTTTATGTCAACGTCTGTGGCCTAATGGATATGAACGCAGTTTCATAATCCAGATATACCAGGTTCGAAACCTGCTGCAGGCGGTTTGGTAGCAGATCGCTTTGTGTGGATTTTTAACAATGGTATAAGCGCCGTACCGTTTAGAAAGCAATGGCAAACTACTGAATGAAAAAAAATTGCCTAGAAAAATCACAAACAGCCAATAAAAGCTGGGGTTGATTGCCACGTCCTGTAAAGGATAAGCAACTAACTTAACATTTTATGTTTTACATATAGGATTTTTTGATACACTCAGTGCTGGTGCTGTGGAATATTTTTTTTGGGTTAATACAGTGAGTTTGTAAAAATGTAAATTTTATCACGCTATATAAAGCACACAATGAATGTTTAACTTAATGTTCACCTGTTACACTTGACATTTGTTGTTTTGTAAAATATACAAATGTAACTTGTAAAATGGTTGATTTACTATGAAAGTGTTGAAGCATTTTGACCTTTGATGCAAGTTAAAAAATTGACATAGTTTTTACTAATTATCTCAAGGTAATTCAGAGTTTTCAACAACAAAAAAACTTGCTTTCTTTTAAGTAAGGTGTATCCATTAAGCTACTTCCAATACAAGATTTTTCTGTTTTCTCATTTCAGACCCAAGACAAGCCTACTGAATGCAAACAGCAATAGATTTTGTACTAGCATTATTGCTTCACTATACTTCTGAAAATAAAAGTGATTGTGATAAGCATGCACTTGAACAAGAAAAGAATTTTCACGCTTTGTCATCAGTTATTGTCTGCAACAAACTGTTCATTTTTTTTTTGTTAAATTGACTTTACGATAAATAGAATGATCTTTAAATTGAACGAATTTGTCCAGTTTGTGTAATAAAGAATGAATGTTGGAGTTTCTGTTTGCTATTAGCATTTTTATGTACAACACCATTTCAGTTGGGGAGTTAAAAGGGCTACTTATGATAATCAGATTGCCTGCTGATGTAACATTTTGTGTAGCGTTTCCTATCATGCAACAAATTCTTTCCATATAAAGTCACATATCTTGCATATATACAAACTTCTTTGATCCTTAGCCGTGATGTCAAAGCAGTCAGTGGCCATCACGACTGGTGGCGTCATGTAGAGCAGCAACAAACTGCTTTGTTCAGTCGGCGACCATCCTTCATACAGTCTCCCAGCTCTGGTTCATTCCTTGCATCTCGGCCTCCACAGTTGTCCACCAAGCTGTTTTTGGTTGGCCTCTCTTTCGCTTTCCTTTGCGGATCCAAAGCATAGCTGTTCTTGTGATGGCATCGGGGTCAGTTCTGAGGACGTGGCCAACCCAACGCCAGCTGTGATGGTGTGCGTGTCCTCTTGCTTACTCCGAGTAAGCAGTTCTTGGTTACTGATAGTATTCAGCCAAAAGATTCAGAGAATTTTCCTTAGGCAGCTCTCATATAATCTTAATTTGGTGTTTGTGCTGTACTGAGAAGACTTCCAGATGTTGTTGAGACTAGCAAAGGCTGTTCTCACTTTATTCATTCTGTTTTTGATGTCTTTGCTTGTTCTTCCACCAGATCACTATGCATCCTAGGTATGTAAATGTGTCCATCTTTTCCAGCTTCTAGTTCCTTATTGTTATGGGCTCAGGACTGCCCACATTGAGTGTCCTCTGTCTTCTTTAGACAGATCCACCTGCTGGTTATACTTATCCAGTGTAGAAAATGTCCATCTAATTCCTCTTGGACTGCCCTCTGTTGTCTGGTGCATCACTCAGTCTATGACTGTCAAAAATAAAGTTGTTGATAAGGGGCATCCCTGTTGTGCTCCTGTCTTCACCTCGAAAGTTTGCTGAACTCAACACTGCATGTAAAGTTAGCATAGAGGCTTTTTATGATGGAAACAATGCAGCTGGGAATTCCATAAACCCTCAGTATTTTCCATAGGCTGTCCCTGTGTATGCTGTCAAAAGCCATTTCAGAATCAACAAAGTTAATGTATAGCCATTCTGAGCACTGCTTAATAATGTTCCTGAGGGTGAATATATGATCTGCACATCTGTTCTTTCTGAATCCTGCTTGTTCTTTCCTCAGGTTGTGGTCTACTGCTTTTGAAATTCTCTGGATAATTATCCTGCCTAGTATTTTACTTGGAACTGTGAGGAGAGTAATTCCTTTCCAGTTGTTGCAATCTGCAAGGTCACTCTTCTTGGGCAATTTGACAATTATTCCTGTATGCCACTGTTGGTGTTGTCTCTGTTTTCCAGACTTGTGCAAATAGTGGTTCTAAAAGTTCTGCTGCTAGTTCAGGATCTGCCTTGAATAACTCGGCATTTAAATTGTTGTGACCAGGAGCTTTCCTATTCTTATATACAAACTGAAACAGTGAAAACTTTCCATATAAAGTCACATATAGACAAGAAACAGTGAAAACTGTCCATATAAACAGTCACAGATCTCACTTATAGAAAAAACAGTGAAAACTTTCTATATAAAGTCACATATAGACAAGAAACAGTGAAAACTGTCCATATAAACAGTCACAGATCTCATGTAGACAACTAAAACAGTGGAAACTGTCCATATAAGCAGTCAGATCTCACATATAGACAAATTGAAACTGAAAACTTTCTATATAAACAGATTTCATAGACAAACTGAAAACTGTCAATATAAAGTCACAGATCTCATATAAATTTCCCCTTCAGTCATAACTGAATATGGGAATTGCATCCCTGAGGTAGCGCAGTGATTAGTGCACTGGCTTCCTAGCTCGGTAGTCCATGGTTTGATCCCCAGTTGAGCTGGGATTTTTTTTTGGATCGCAAACGGCTCCGGGGTCAACCCAGCCTCATAAATTTGGTACCAGAACAACTCTGGAAAGGTTAAGGCGGCCGGCGTGATGCTAACCACATCACCCCTAGTGTGCCGATGATCAAGAAAACACGGGCCTAACACCGCATTCCCAAAATGCCTCAATAGGCGTGTAACTGAATCCGTTACCTTTTTTCTTACCTACCCCTGAGGTGACAGCCCTCAGCTGTTTTCTCCTCTCTTCTGCTTGCCGCGAGACCTCCTTTTTGCCCAATATAAGGTGATCCAGCAGCAGCTTCATCCTCCCATGTTGCTAGATTTCTCCAGTGTCCTCATGCCCCTCTTGCACACATCGTTGAACCTCAGCTGCGGTTGCCCAACTGTTTTTGCCATCTGCTAGTTGTTCGTAGAAGATAACTTTAAACGAACTGAAACAGTGAAAACTGTCCATATAGGCAAACTGAAACGGTGACAACTTTCCATATAAACAGTCAGATCTCACATATAGACACTGTGAAAACTGTCCATAATAACAGTCACAGATCTCTCATACATACAAACTGAAAGAGTCACAATCTCACATATTGACAAACTGAAACGGTGAAAATAAAGTCACAGATCTCACATACAAAATGAAACGGTGAACACAATTTTCTTTTTTAAACTGCATTTTAATGTCCACCTCGCTGCTTGAATTTCACATGAGCAAGCATTCATAGCCACATTAGCATAGCGAGGATAAATAAATTATATTCAATGTAAGAAGGTTTTGTTGCCGCCATAACTCCTAACCAGCATCCATCATTGACTACATGAAGAAGGCTCCACCTTTCATTTTGAGCATGCATGTAAAGGTTGGTGTCAGCTAAACAAACAAAGTTCCATAACTGCAGGGGTAACATTTTTTTTTTTTTTTACTGTCACCACTAGCATAATTTATGTAACAGATTTCATCACAGACAAGAAATGTGTATAAGTATGAACTAAACATGATATTAAATCGATGTGCTGAAAAATAAACAGAACCTAACAAACTGTGGTAGCAAATCTTAAGCTGAAGAAAACAGAGTTGTCTTGAAAACAAGATTAAACTTGGGGGGGGGGGGGGGGGGGGGGGGGGGGCATACAAGTTACTAAAAATTGTAGAAAAATTCTTTGTATTGTCTGCCCATTATACAGACAGGTACCATGGTATACTAACTTTAACTCTTACTATACGTGAGCTAAAACCGCGTTTTTACGCGCTAGTTTAGCTATTGTTACCGTCGCGCGCCAGTTGAACTGGCGAGCCGTAAAATTGGTACTAGCTCCGCGCCACTTCACGGGGCTTGCCGGATAGTAAGAGTTAATGTATGAACTACTCATACATATTTAGAAAAATTATGTCCCACAGTAGTGTTAACATAATGCACTACAGTACCTGAAACAAATCTAAGCAGTTGGCTGTGCTATTTTCACTTTCACTGCAGTTTAAAAAAGGATTGCAACCCTAGGAGTGACAAACATTTATGACAATGTTAACTGGCCTAGAATTGCCAAAATCCCATAAATCATTTACAGCCAATGACACCCTATATCAGAAAAATGTCTCACAACATGGATGATGAAACCAGACCAACAATGTCATCATTCTGTATGGAAATACTGAAACAAAAATGTTGCATCCCCTTGAAACATTTATGCCCTTGTCAGGTTCGCTGAATTTCACTGAATGAGAAAATGAGTACAAGACATGTAGGATATGCTAAAACAGACTATTAAACATTCCTACTCTAAGATACATTCTTCAGAACAAAAACCTACTAAGTTGAAAGAAATATTTCAAAATTCATGCACAATGAGTGAGACAAATTTGAAAGAAACCACACCCAGGGGAAGCAACTTTTCTGATGCATAGAGCTGATCAAACTGCAAGGTTGGGAGAAAGACACAAATTTTAAATATCACGGCTTCTTATTTCAGACATAGTTTGTTGACTTGAACCGAATGCATTTAAATATAAGGTTTTTTCAGGACATCCTTATGGCCAATGACTGTTTCTTTACTGAAGCACTGAAACAAGAAGGAAAAGAAAAAACATGCTAGTCACACAGGAATGTACTTTCATAATGAGCTGCAATAACAAAAATTACAATTGACTTCTAGTTCAATCATCAATTTTACATAAAATGTTCATGATCAAATATTTACTTGCAAAGATCTTCTTGATCTACATTTCCCTTCAGCTCCCTAAGGAACATAGGCCTTCTACAAATCAAGGCCCTCTATGACTTCCCTATTCCCCCTGTGTCTGTCTCCAATTCTCCTCTTCATGTGCCTTTTGATCTTCCGTAACTTCTTTCACCTATAGAAAATGGACTGCCCTGCAATGCCATAAACAGGCTTCCTGAATGAGTGTTCCATCATCATCTCACAACTTATTCCACTTGAACTGGTCTGGCCCATTCATCAGTTCCACACTGGTGACTCTGCCACACCAACTTGGTCCTTCAACTCTTTGCAAGCACCTACCCAAAACAGTCTGCAATTTCCTGGCTGTCTTTGTGGTACCTGAGCTGAAGACTTCCATTCCTGTGCTGGACTTGATTTCGTCACATTTCCAGTCCCTATGCATGGCCATTTTGATATTAACTCTTTCATATGGCTGTAGCCCATATACCGGTGATCCTGATTTTTACATTAAACGTGCCTGTCGCCGTTACATTGTGGGGTGGGGGGGTGGTGTGTCTAAAAAGCAAATGAAAAATAATGGTTGCTTCCCCATATATTTCCGTACAATGAATACCTCCCGTTAAAAACTTGGATTGCACTTCCGTTACACAAGGTTTGAAGCTGATACACGGTGTTAGTGATTTTTTGTTAAGTTTTTCATATGAATTGTGTAAGATGGAAATTTTTGGCGAAGACGTTGATATGTCGGGTAGCAAGGACTCGACTTCTATTTTGAATGGAAATGAGCGAGAATTGGAAAGCAGCTTGATAGTATTGGTGAACAGAATGAACAAGATTTGGACAATAATGTAGCATAGAAGTGAATAGAAACTTCTTCGTTCATCCTGAAAAGGACGTTGGTTGCGTTGTGTCCGTTTACAGCGAAGCTGCAATATTTGCGCCTTTCGGCCGACACATCCAACTTCAGCACGGCATTTTTGGGACAGGGTTAGCCTTCCCTCTTCGATCCCTACTCACTCAGCCAGACTGCAGTGATGCAGCCTGTTTCCAGGACCACCACTTGGAGGTGAAGTAGGGTCTTGGTCAGCTCTAGTTCGCTGACTCTGACGCAAGCAGTCAAGGTATGGGTCGCTAACTGCATTCCTCACTTTTGACGTCTTAGGTCTCGAATAGAAACTAGAGTGTAGTGTTACAGTATATGATATTTGTGGTGGCAAAGACGTATAGATTGACAATTTAATTTTAATTTTTTTTTTAAATTCCCCTTTTTGGATTACAGGTATACCTTGGAGATATTGCGGGTTCGGTTCCAGACCATCGCAATAAAGCGGGTCATACCCATTCTTTTTTGCTTCCCAGTGCATATAAAAGCCTAAAATCATGTTTACACTATGTCTATTAAGTGCGAAATAGCGCTAGGTCTTAAAAAAACAGTGTACTGTAAAATTATAAATACTTTATTGCTTAAAAAATGCTAATCTTCATCATCTGAGCCTTCAGCGAATCGTAATTTTTTGGCTCGTGGAGAGCCGAAATCTATCGGAAGAAGAATGCAAATTCTAATAAATAAACATGAATAATTTGAAAAAAAAAGCGCAATATCTGCGAAGCGCAATAAAGCGAGGTATACTGTATGTGTTTTTTTTTTCAAATTATTGGATTTTATGACTTCATATTTCCAAGGGCCATGAAATACACACATAAGCAGAATAAGAAGTATCAGGAGGCAATGGGAGTATCACATTTTCAAACAAAACGCACAAGTTCATGCTGAAAATAAGCGGACATAAGCTGGTAGAAGAAAAGAATCTCCCATACCTAGTTATAACTTTGGACAGCAGGTTGTGTGTGTGTGAAGAGAAAGATGATGAAAGAACCACCACTGATTTATACCTCATCATTATCATCCCTTTTCGATTGATAAGGAACATAAGGCTGCCACTGATTTTTATTTTGGGCCAAACTTTCAACTCTGCCCACAAGATCTTTGGTTACCTCTTCACTGTTCTATTAACTCTTCTAATATGCATTCCTGACAATGCATATCTGGACATACTGTTTTTTTTATTTTATTTCTTGAGTGCATGTGCTCTCAAACTCCACTTTCCCTCTTTTAATCTCCAGCTACACACTTCTATCATCTGACTACTTCTTCTTCTTCTTGCGATCGCATCTTTGATGATTACACCGTCAGACGAGTTCTCATGATGAATTCGACTGTTGTTTGAAGTTCCTCTTTAACTCCATATAGCTTTGAGTTTAGTGTTGAGTCATTGGGCCAGTATATCTTTCTTAACTGGTCATACAGAGGACAGTCCTGTAGAACATGCTCAGCAGTTTGTTCGTTTAATCCACATGTGCACAGTGGTGAAGCAGACAATCGTAGCTTGTGCATGTGTTTATTCAGTTTGTTATGCCCTGTCCTGAGTCGAAAATAGTTATCTGTCCCTGCCGGTCGAGAGTGTGATAGTCATCTTTGGGTTGGTTCTGTTCTCTTCTGATAGTCTGGATAGCTCTCTTTTTCTCAAAGTATGTGACTTCATTATCTTCTTGTTCACATTCTCCTCCCTTTTTTGCAAGTTTATCTGCCTTTTCATTTCCGGGTACACCACAATGAGATGGTACCCACTGAAGTATGGTTCTCTTTTTGGCAGCTACCTTGTTTAGTTCATTTCTCAGATGCGGGAGTTTACCACCCTTCAGAGCTTGCAGGACAGACAGTGCATCTGTGAGGATGACTACCTGGTGGCAGTCAGAGTTGGTGTTATAAATCATATTTGCAGCTTGCTCTAGAGCTTGAACCTCAGCTGTATAGTTGGAACAGAATTTACCAGTGGGAATGTGCCTAGTCTCATAGTGGTTGTCAGGATATGAGATAAAGATACCGGCACCTCCATTCCTAACAGCATTAGTTGCTGATCCATCTGTATAGGCATGTATCCATGATTGATCGGGATAGCTTTCTTGGATCATACTCATTGTAGCAGTTCGTTTTTGCAGATCATTATACTCACATCCACTTGTGAGACCACTGACTGATGTATTAATTTGGAGGGCACTGCTGGCCTGCTCCCATGGTACAGGGTATAGGGTGGGCTTCAGTGGTGTTGTCTTCATGGATAGGTCTTCTTGATGCTGTCTTATAAGTCTTTTCCCCCGATGCACAAAGCTGCTACGCTTTAGACGTCCCAATGCCAGATCATCTAGTCTTGCCTTCATTGGGTGCATTGGCATACTGTTGTACTTTTCCATCTGGATCATGGTTTTTGTGTCTCTTCTATGGGACAATGTCTGTAATCCAGCAACCTTCTGCATCTCTGTTATTGGTGTAGTTTTCGTGGCTCCTGTAATGAGCCTGAGAGCTTGATTTTGCACCTTGTCCAAAGACTGCAGATGTGAGTTAGCAGCTGATGACCATGCTGCTGAGCTAAACTCTAAGTGTGGTCTTATTACTCCATTATAAATCTTCTTTAGATTTCGTTCATTTGCTCCCCAGTTGGTACCTGCTAATTTTCTGAGTATGCCTAGTCGTCTTCGGGCCTTTCCTTCTGCATTTTCAATATGCTTATTCCATGTAAGCCTTTGGTCAAATGTCACCCCAAGATAGGTGGGGTAGCTTTCTTCCTTGATCACGGTTGTCCCTAGGTGTATGTTAGCTGATTTGTCCTTGGGGGCGAGGGAGAACAGTGTTGTGGAGGTTTTGTCTGTGTTTATTGTGATAAGCCATTTCTCTGCCCATGACACTAGCATGTCTGCTGCCCGCTGCATTCTATAATTTGCTGTGGTGACATTTTCATCAGCGCACCAGAGTACTAGGTCATCTGCATATAAGGCAGCTTTAACTCCTGCAGGGAGATCTTTCACCAGGTCACTGATGTAAACAAGGAAGAGTGTTGGGGAAATTACTCCTCCTTGAGATACCCCCTGATGGAGCAACACTTTTCTGCTCTGCAGACCGTCAAGAGTGACTCTAGTTCTCCTGTTATGCAGGTATGACTGGATCCATTTCATCATGTTGCCTTGGATTCCACTTCTCCTTAGTTTTGCAATGAGGCCATCTTTCCACACCTTGTCAAAGGCCTGCTTGAAGTCGACCCAGATCGTTAGGACCTTTTTCTTCTCCTGGAAGGCATCTTCTATTGCTTGAGACAAGTAAGTAACTTGGTCTTCTATACTGTAGCATTCTCTAAATCCAGCTTGTTCCGGCACCAGGATCTGCTCAGACTCTAAATACCATTTCAATCTGTGGTTGACTATTCGCTCCATAGTCTTCCCAACACAGCTTGTGAGACTGATTGGCGGGTAACTTGCAGCCTCGGTCTTACATTTCCCTTTCTTTAGTATGGGTATTGTGATGGCTTCTCTCCATACTTGAGGTACCGTTCCTTTCAACCAGCTGTGGTTGAATATCTCAAGCAGTTTTGTCTTTGCTGCTGAGCTCAGATTTACTAGCATTTCGTTGCTGATTTTGTCTGGGCCGGGTGACTTTTGAAACTTAAGCTTGGAAATAGCCTTCTGTAGTTCTCCTAGTGTGATGGGTTCCCTCATTGGGGCAGGAGTATCTGTCTGTCCCATGGTTGCCAGTATTTCTTTTCTTATCTCTCTCTGATGATCTATGTTAATGGGTAAGTTGCTTTCTGAACTGTATCTTCTAGCAAACAAGTCTGCAGCTTGTTTTCCTCTGAAAAGTTTGCCACCTTCATCCAATGTGATAGTCTGCCTAGGTGAGGAACGCTCTTCATTTAGAGACTTGACTAATCTCCAAAGTTTCCTGCCGTCTTTCTCAAGGTTCAGCGATGCCGTTTTAGTTCTCCAGCTTTTCCGTTTTTCTTCTAGCTTTGTTCTCTGAAACTCTGCTACAGCCTTTTTCCATTTGTTGTGAGTTTCAAGTGAAGGCTGAGACTCTGCGTCCTTTCTAGCCCTTTCCATAGCTTCCTGACGTTCTTGGAGTGTGCTGGACCAGTATGGTATGTAGTTACGCCGGCATCCTTTGGGAATGGTTTCTTTTGCAGCTTGTAGTATGCATCTGTTGAAGTCTTTTACCACTTCATTAATGTCTCTGTTCTGTACCTTGAGGGTAGACAGCAGCATGTTCACCTGATGCCTGAATAAACCCCAGTTGGCTTTTTTGTAGTTCCATCTTGTAATGGCTGGGCCTGTACTGAGAGTTGCACTCTGGACAGTAAGAAAGATTGGGCGATGGTCGCTTCCCCCTAGTTGGTCTCCTACTTCTCTACTAATAGATCCAGCTATATCTGGTGTGGAGAAGGCAAGATCTGGTGTTGAAGTTGTGTGCCATCCTCTGGAGTAGAAGGTAGGAGTATCTGTGGCATTATTGACTAGGATTAGGGAGTGATCATCTTGCCAAGTTTCAACCTCTTCACCTCTGTGATCCAGATGGTTATAGCCCCAGCTCTGGGAGTGGCTATTAAAGTCTCCAACTGCTATAAAGTTGGTGGCTGGTACCTGTATAGAGCTGAGACTCAGGGGTTTGTTGTTCGGACAGTAATAGTTCAGGAGTTCTATTTCCATCTTGTCTACCTTTATCTGCAACAGCTGATATTCTGCTCCATCCATGAAGGTTTTCCTTTCGTGTGCAGGAATGTTATTCCTTACAAGAGTAAGTACTCCTCCTTTTCGTCTATCTTTTCTGTCGGATCTGAAGCATTGATATCCCCTTATTTTAAAGGTTTGATCTGCTTTCAAGTGAGTCTCTTGGATACAGCAAACACTGACTTGCTTCTCATACAAGATGTTTTCCAGCTCTGTCTTTTTGCTGTATCCAGCCTGCTTGCTGTTCACTCCCTCTGCATTCCAGTGCATCATGACAAGTGGCACTCTGGGTTTCTCTTTTTCTGTTTTGTTTTGGTCAGTAGTTCTCCTCCGCCGTCTGCTGACTCCACAAGACGGTCTAGAGGGTCCTCCAGTAGCTGAGGGTGGGCTCTGTCGAGGCTCAGAGCCCGGCACTGCACCTGCCTGGTGGAGCTCCACAGGGCGAGCACCAGTACGAGATTTATTTGACGGTGTACTCTCCATAGAAAAAAAAAAGCGAGTTGCGTGATACTGTGGTTTCCGGTGCGCCTTCTGGCCCAGTATCTATGACTTTAGCACCTGTTCAACGGGAGAGTGGGCTCATCCCTAATCTGTTTATGTTCCCAGTAGTAGACTATTCGCAAGCAGCCTGGGGGTGTCACTGCTCTGCGCGGACCTTGTTTACCGAGGCGGCGTCCGAGCTCGTATGGTGAAAATATGGTTGCGTTATCTTCAAAATAGCCCTGTCTTTCCCATGGCTTTTCTGCCATCCTGCAACTTTGAGTTAGGGAGTTCTGAGCTCCAGTCTCTTTCCCAGGCATTTTATCCTGGCCTGGCACGCATATAGAGGACCCCACTTCTGGTTCTAAGTTAGCAGTTGGGGATAGGTGGGGTAGCACACTGTGCATTCCCCGTCATCCAGGGGGCTCTCCAACTATGCAGAGCTTGCACAATGCTGTGCTCTGGTTCTGGGCTCTCCCAAGGAATCCTCACGTCCTGCACAGAGCCACTTCCAGATACTCACCACCTGCCAACCCTCCATTGTAGAAATCTCCTGCATGCGGCCATCCAGTCAAGAGCCAGTATTAAGTCTGGTGCCCAAGTGATCCCCCCAAGCTCAGTGTGCAATGCTGGGTTCTCATCATGCTGCAACACAGGGGGGATTGTGATGCTCAGCCATCTCTCTCAACTCTGCACCGATAAGTGACATCGGGGACTTAACTGTGCCTCAGTACTGGGAGGCCCCGTTTCCGGGTACACCACACACAGCCAATTGAGGCAACGGTCGCCGTGGGCGATCTGACTACTGATCTGTATCAAGCCGATGTGCCTATTATTTATCCTAATTTTCTGTGTTATTTACAGTGATGGGTAGTCCTGTTTTAGCTGCTTCAACTGATAGTCTATTTGCCTTTTCCTGTACGCTTCCTTGTTGTTTATGTGATAGTAGACACAGGTCATCTGCAAAATTCACATCTTACAGCTGTTTTCAAATATCTATTGTGTTCCTGTATTTATACCTACCTGAAGTTTCAAATTATTTCACCTTTGTGGACATTCTGAACTTTATTTTCGCCCAGGAGAATCAGGAATCAGAAACTGCTGGATACTGAGATGAGCAATTATATATTTTGATTAGCAAATTCCTACTCCATCAGAACTTTTATTACTGCTGAAAATTCTTTGCATGCTTTCATACAGAAACAGAAGGTGGCCTTTTTCATGTTTCTTTCATCACCATAATGATTCTCCCTCAAGGGAATATGACTGGCAATGGACATGCTGTTAGTCCAATTCTCTCATGAAGCTGGCACGCCTACAGGATATGGCTTTTTTCCCCCCTCTCATGGAAAGCATTATCTGTTGTCCAATTTTCAATTAATGTATAGCATGAAGATGGGAAGACCATAAAATACAATGAATAGGTTGCAAAAATCTGACGGATACGGAGAAACTTGTAAGGAATTAAAAAGCAAGAGGAGCTTTCATTGCATTGGGAAACATATGGAGAACTAGAGAAATCAAGTCCAACACGAAAAGTAGCAAGAGGAGATGTGGTGCGCGGCCAGACGATGCGTCGGGGCCTTGAATCCAGTCCCAATTGGGATGGTTTGGCTGTTAAAGATTTCGAGAGGTGGAATGCTTAAAGGAGACGTTGACAATCTGTGCTCCACTGAAGAATGAAGAAAAAAGAGGACAAGCAGTCTCGTATTTTAACATATGCGATCAGTGAAATATTGGGTAACTGTATCGCTCAGATCTGAACTGTACACTACTGTCACAGAGTACTCACTAACCTGCCATCTTGTGAGCATCTGTATTTTGCTGGCTGGGAAGACCTCCCGCTCTGAAGCCTGGTGGAGGATTGTGAGTATGTGGAGGCCAGCCCCCTGCTCCAGCCAAGGGGAACTGTTGTACAAATGGTAGCCTGTGAGATGGGCCTTCCGATTCAGTTAGCTGATGCAGAGACTTAAGCCAATGTGGAGTAGTCTCTGGAAATATGCCTAGTGTCAAAATGCAGAAAATAAACAGCAGATAAGACAGGAGAAAAATGGGGGGGACAAAATGTGTATACATGTTCAACAATAAACCTAGTAGAGTGCTATAATCATGCACTGCTTTAATACATTAACAACCGCGAGTCGGTGGGACCAGCTTAAAGAAATCCCATCATTTGGACCGCAAGCCCTCACAGCGTCGATCTATGTTTAGTAATAAAACAAATGAAAAATGTACTGAAACACTTTCTGATCTGGTTTGAGATTATAAGTTGCCACCGGAAAACAAATTCCTAAAGCATGGTTGTTGTAGAACACTGGAAAATTGATATTATGTTCATATTTTTCAACGTTTTGGGTTAGTTAGGCCTACCAAATCGTGTAAAACTGTTTACCGTGGCAACTAGTGATTGGACCACAAAAAATGCTTGTACATCTCCAATAATGGCTGAACAAGCTAGAAATTTATTTCAACACCTGACTTATAGATCAAGCGACGAGGACAAGATTGAAAACGGTGTGCACATTGATTGAAATAGTGATTTTGGTACTGGGGTGCAAACAGTGGTGATAGTGAAAATATTGCAAGTCCACGGCTATCGGAGGGCCGTAAAATAGCAAAGACCTCGATTAGAGTTACAAATGGTGCAGGAAATAATGTAACTAAAGAACGAAAACAACGGCAGCAAGTTAGTGAGGGTGAAACATCAAATAGTTTTCGTTTCGTCCTAACTTGTGAACCAGGTCTGCATGCAAATTTTGAGATTTTATGGAAGTGGTGTAGGTGTGATTACCTAAGCTACCAATAGTGTAAATATTAGTCAGTATGTCTGTCCTTGGGCTTGTTATTCTTGTAATTGGATATTCTAAGCGATAATCACCTACAGAAAGGCATTAACTGCCTTAGAAACAAGCAACATGTTGGTAAGTTGATAATTAAAAAAAAAAAAAATTGAAACTTCGTCTTTCAATCAATTAATATTATTTATAATATTTACCATACCTGTAAACATAATTTTTTCAACTTGCTGTAATAGTACATTCATTTATCTTTAAAATGACGTATAATTCACAAAAATCTGTAAGCAATTACTAAAACTACAGCTTAATTTGTGCATACACCTGCAGGGTGAAAATGGGAACAATTTAATTACGCCCCAGCATGTTTTCCAATTCGGTAGTTAATGTGTTAAGCTTTGATTTGTGAGACATACCATAACTCGTCCCCTATAGTTCGGGGATGGGGTGGTGGTGGTGAGAGACAAACTACTTTTTTAAATGCACCATAACTGGCCCCTATAGTTGGGGGGGGGGGGGGGGGGTGTGTTCTAATCGTGCAAATAAAAAATAAGACTACTGCTTCCTCAGGCATGCTGTACAAGGTCAAGGTGACACTAACATAAGGCTGGTAAGCTCATCATGTAAAACATGGTGCTACAGAAACCACAACAACAATAGCATGTGGGTGGTGGATGCTTGATGCAGGCTTCCTGTGAGGGGACCAGCTGCAGTGGTGGGTTCATAAAGAGTGAAAGCGGACCGTAGACGCAGCAAGAGAGATGAACGCCGTCAGCGACTCATAGCTTGACTGCTTGCATCAGCGGACCAGAGCTGACGAAGACCCTACTCCACCTCCAAGTGGTGGTCCTGGAAACAGGCTGCATCACTGCAGTCTGGCCTAGAGAGTAGGGATTGAAGAGGGAAGGCAAACCCGGTCCCAAAAATGCCATGCTGAAATCGGATGTGTCGGGCCAAAAGGCGCAAATATCACAGCTTTGCTGTAAATGGCGACACAACGTAAACCAATGTCCTTTTCAGGACGAACGCAGAAGAAGAAGATAAAGAGCGAAAGGAAAATGATAATAACTTGATAACTTGAACATAACTGTTAAAAGTCAAGTTTACATTAGGCCGTTTAGAGGATAAAATCACCTGCAGACTCTGTAAACTGGCTGGTGCTCACTATTGCTGGATCATTCCAAGGTGAGGAATCTGGTGAACTGGATAATGGCCAACCTGGAGGACATTAAAATAATAAATTTATGAGTCATGACTTACCACTGTGGAGTTCTGCTACTTGTCTGACACCTGCAACCACAGCTGGTTTAACTGTTACCAAAAATAGGAAGTCCCCCAGGATGGCAAAATGTAATGAACTAAAGTGCTGGCATAATATAAAAATGAATTTTACAAAAAAAAAGGGAATTATGAGCATATGTTTATTTTCTGTGGCCCTTCTACACCATTGTAAACAAGTGTGAATTAGCATATGTATGTGCGTGTTTCATGTGTGTGTATGTGGCAAACATTTCGCAGGCAGCTAAATGGCAATGAGTTGAGTCTGGACCATGCAAAGCATTGTCTGTAATTGTTAGTGGACAGCCAACCCAATGACTTTGCATGGGAGCAAGAAAGCAGGTCTGGAATAAGCTAAAGGTTACAAAAATATTATTTTCCCAATTAATTCCTTGAAGAGAAAGATTTAAAAAAAGTTAATTAAATTTTCTATCACACTGAAATGATCATAGTGTATTTCTCAGTGCTGAGGTCGAATTCATCTTCACGACAAGCTGTTTACTTGCTTCACTAGTCATTGCAATTTTCATTCACTTTCGTATTTAAGGTTGTTTACTGATCTGCCACTGATATTTAGTCCTGGATTTCTTCCATGGGGATGACAATCTTTTCTGTGTTAAGTGTTGAACAAGCAAGGAGAGAATACACATTTTTTGTTCACTACTTTTTTTATGTGAAACATGTTTAGAACCCTGCACATTGTACACTAAGCTTGAAGGAGTTACTTGATTCCCAACTGTAACTCTGGCTTTTACCTGGTTGGCTGCATGCACGAGGATTTCACTATGGACCCATAATATATAGGGGGAGTTGAGAAGTGGCTCTGTGTAGGATATGATAATTCCTTGGGAGAGCCCAGAACCAGAGCACAGTATTTTAGCTCTGGAGAGCCCCCTTGGATGGCGGGGAATGCACAGTATGCCACACGCTTCTTCCTTCTAGCTTGGTACCAGATGTGATGATCCTTTAAATGCAATCCAAGCTTGAGACACTGGAGCTCAGGACTTCAACTCAACATCTTCAGAATGGCAGAAAAGCCTAATCTTACAGTGTAGATAATACCAAGGAGTTTTCAACTTGGTATTGGCTGCAGAAGAGCAAGAAGCTCAGCAGCCCCAGTTAAACAAATAACCAGTCAAGGAATAGTTACAAAGCTTTAAAATAGCATGACCTTACTTTTATTTATGTGCTGACTCTGTTGTTGTGTTGGATGCAGAGGAACCTGATGCTGCTGGATTTGTTGGGGGTAAGTGCCACCAAAGCTGATGTTAATGTTGGGCAACATGGAACGCAGCTGTTCTTGCATGTCTTTCATACTGTACAAATCACGCTGAATTGAAAAACAAAAAAAAAAAAAACCAATAAAACAACAATGTAAATGTATTTAAGAGATCAAATTGTCTGTGGAACAGTTTCATGTGATAACAGACAATCGTTCTACTTCTGATTCTCCCTCATGAGTTGCTTAATTATCATAATTCTTCATGTCTCTGAAGAGACAAAGAAAAAATATAACTACTGCACATTCAGGCGTGTCGTACAAGGCAACTAAAATGAGGTTGTGCATGAGGCTGACAACCTGATCATATAAGATGATGAACTGCCACAGAAACCATGTGACTGCTTGGTGCAGGCTACCTGCAAGAGGCAGTAGTAGCTCCATTCTCCATACAAAATGATGATTTCTTCATGACTACATCTGAGCACTGGATTATCATAGCAGTACTGCCTATGGGGATCTCATGCTCAGTATAAAAAGAAACTTAACGTATATTGGAGATACCACTACTCATCTACAATGCTAACAAACCTTCTGGGTCATGATGCTGATATCATTACTCATCTACAATGCTAACAAACCTTCTGGGCCATGATGGAGGTAACACTACTAGTTTATAATGCTAACAAATCTTCTGGGTCATCATTTATCGGATGCCTCAGCTGGGTTTCCATCACTGTCAAACCATCAGGCCCCCAACAACCCCAGTGAACAAATTCTACTGGTTTACTCTGTTAAACCCTGGGGGTGTAGTTCCCAGGGGTCTTTGTCAAACAAAGAAGCAATAGAACGAATGCCTCCTGATGACTAATATGAGGTTGTGTATGGGGCTGGAAACCTCATAATATGAATAAAAAAACTGCCATATAAATGACTGATGCAGGAGCATAAGATTTGATACAGGCTTCCTACAAGGTCAGCTGCAGTTGTGGCTCTATATAAAAAGTGAAATAGGAGATGAATGAAAGAACAAACTCACTTAAAGCCAGCGCATTTAGAATGGGTGTTATTGACTGCTCATTTGTGTATGGCTAGCCTGAATGACACAGCTACTATACAGTAGGCCATGAATTTCCTACTTTATCATACACCAACTAGCATACTTACTTATTCACTTACTCATTTCGCTACTAGGCTGGGGTGTAGAGGTTTGCCAGTGACAACGCCATATTATCCCGTCGGCTGTCTTTCTTCTAGCCTGTTCCAATCTAGTCCTTGGTCCTTCAGGGATTGATTAATGCTGTGCTCCCAGCAAACTCTGGGTCATCCTGGAGGTCTGGGATCCCTGGCTCTTAGTTTCCCACATTTGTCGTGGTAGCCGATTTTCTTCCATTCTGCATACATGGCCAAACCATCGTAATTGGAACTGTTCCACTTGGGTCTGCAGGGGCTGGGTTTTGAGGCCTTGACGTATCGTCTGGTTGCAGACCATGTCTCTTCTTGTTACTTCAACCACCTTCCTCAGATACCTCATTTCTGAGGTTTTGAGCTGGCAACTAGCATACTTAACCCTGAAAATCACACCATTCATGAGCAACGCCATTACCCATACAAGCTTATGTATAGATTTATCATATTTATTTAAACAAGTACAAATATGCAGCTACCCTATTCCTAAGTGAAAATATGAGACTGAAAAACAAAATACTTGTGGCTGTTGCTGTACATGCAGATCCAGCGGCAGACTGTGGTAACTTTGTTGTGGGGGGAACCTCTGATGTGCTGTGGGGGCGAATTGGGGTAGTAGCTCTAGCATTTTTGAACTAGCCAGTTCTGGGGAAAAAAAAGAAGTAATTCAGTTGATGAAAAGCACATATTAGTGTCGAATCTTATGATGAAACTATGAGAAACAGTCAGGTTTCATCTGACATTGATGTATATTAGGGCTACCTTTTTGAACTTTGCCTATAAGATCCTAGTTGCCATGACTTTCTTCCACATTTCTCTTTGGTCTCTCCATTCTTCTCTTCCCATGGATTCCAATCAAGGGCATGACTGGTTATGCTGGCTTATCTCCTACAGCTGTATCCTATCCAACTTCACTTACTCAGTCCTTGATAGCAACAGTAACAATTTTTATGAAGATCAATGTAGCAAGTTAAAGAAGAGGTAAAGATGAATATAAAGTGTATGCAGACAGTGATGATGATTATAATGTAAAAGAGAATACCTTTAATGAATTCAAAAGAAATGAAAAAAAAAAGACTTAGAAAAGAGGAGAATTCTATCCAGCAGCTGGTAGGTGAACGGGGTTTCCTTCACCTGACCTGCAAAAAAGGGTAAAAGATCTTGTTGGTACATGACTCGCCTTTCAGTCTCCACTTTTGCGAACAGCCGTAAACATGAACTATACAAACAAAACAGAGACTTTTGGGAGTGAACAAAGATTAATCCAGGACTGTCAATCACCTAACAAAAATGTCTCACATTATCTCTCCAGTTCAGAAACGCTGGACCAGATCATGACTTAATTTGATTCTGAGTAGGTCAGATGTTGCTTAAGTTATGGGGTAATTAGAGCTACCTGATCAGCCGCTGCAAGATCCATGTGAATTGTAACTTCACCCATCTATCTTTGTATACTATAAACGGACATTATTTTATTTGTTAAAGGTTATGGAACAGTCAAAGTGGAGGAGCATATTTTTACTGAGAAGGCAATTGACATAATTATTGATAGCAACAATGATAATTTGTATGACAGCTCTGAAGATCAAAGCAATGGTGAAAGCAGCAGTAATCATGACACTAAAGTGTGTGCCAACAGTGATGATGATTATAGTGTATCAGATAATGCATAGCATCGTTCAAATGTAGAAGAAGCACAGGTTCTTTATTTTCTAGCTAGAAATGGCATCAGCGACAATGGATTTTTGTGTATGTTACAAAAACAGAAATACTGGGGCACATGAAGTATGTGTTACAAAACTGAAATTTTGTTGCATATAAAGTAATAAAACAATGTATTTGAATGTAAAAAAATGATTTCTGTGTTTTTCAGGCAGTAATGTACATTTGTAGACCTAACATGAGTGTGGGTGCTGGTGCACACGCTGTAAGATGTGCATCCCTGAGCCCTAAGACTATATGGAAGGACCCAGGTGTAAGAGAGAATTGAAATAGTAGATCGGTTTAGAGGCCTGACAAGTTCACAAACTCTGGATGGACATTCTACATCTTTATAGTTCTGTGCATGCTTGTGTCATCATCATCATCACCTTTCACCTCATCAAGGAGCAAAGGCCTTCAACAAACGTCTGCCAAGACTTCCTGTGCCGTGCAATCAGCTTTCCATGTCTTCATCCTTGTCACGTCTGTCTCCAGTTTTCTTCACCGTGTTCTGTGGTCTCCCACTCTTACCCTAGGGATTCTAGAACAAGGACTACTTTGTAATGTTATTAACAGGTTTCCTCAATGTTACCCTACTCATCGAAAACATCGTCTTCTCATCTCTTGTTTCACTGGCACTTGTCTGGTTTTTACTATTAGTTTATGCCTGTGTGCTTTGAATAAAATGAGCTTCAAGAAAAAAAAACCCGTCATCAAGAGGTTGGAGAGGGTGTGCAGATTTTCATTGTATCTTAACTCCTGTGCTACTTGCTCGTTCTACAGATAAGCGTTCTTGGTCTCTTCTTTCTCCACCCATTTCCCTTTTAGCTGTTTATTCAAGAATCTTTTGATGTCTTCATTGAATAAAATATAGCTGTTTGTCAAATTATTTGACACATGGGGAAGAGAACTAGAAACAGAAATGTATGGGATAAAGAAGACATTGAGTGTATAGCACAGGACTGGAGGATGTGCCATGAGTTTGTCAAAGGCCTATGCTCCCTAAGGAGCTGAGAGGTAATGAATGGTTATATTTGGATTGTCTTCACCAAACTTTCAGGCAGTACCGTATATTGAAAGCTTGCAGGTACCATTTACGTGTTTATATTTTGGCTACAAAAAAGAATCACTAACCATCCACGGGTGGGTCACAATTTCTAAAACTACAGTCACATCTAAACAAATTAGGTAGACTTAAATCAACATTTTGTCACCTCTTTCAAGGTTAAAAGAAAAAGAAAGGCATACCTGGTCTGAAAAAATGTTGCTGCTGCTGCTGCTGTTGTATCTGTCTAAGAGAGAACCCGGGAGGTATGCTCTGTAGGAGCTGTGTACTATTCTGGTGTTGTGAGTGAAGCAAAGAGTGGGAAGGAAAGCCTGTCTGTGGCGGGGAACCCAGTCTGTTCTGTTGGTGCTGGGTGATATGAAGATGCTGCTGTTGCTGCATACCATTCTCTTTTTCAATGAGGTCAGCTAAGCCCTTAAATGATTCTGCACACGGATCAAATCCTAGAGGGATGACAATAGTCAAGAATCATATTTATTAATGGCAAACTTGACACTGTTAATGAAGACTGCACATGACCATACAATAACAATTTACGTGCTGTTACCTCTCTGAAATTGCACACTTAAAATCTACTTGTTGGAAATTTTACCACAAACATGGACAAGTATTTGATTGTCCAATTCTTCACTTACTGAACAGACAGATACTTAAGTCAGTAATGGCTGGTTCTCAAAATGAAAACTATCACTGAGTCCCCTCTTAGTAAGAAGTATAATCTTCAATTTTACCTGACTCTGCGATGTTATCTTTGCCTTTCCAGTGAAACTATTTTTCATTACTGCTTTTATTTCTTCATAAGGTGTCTGTCCAGAGTCTGCCGTTTTGTTTCCTCCTTTGGCAAGTCTATTTATTCTCTTTCCCGCACATCTTGAAGGGAGTCATCAGGATCCACTGTCCATTTAAAATTATTGAATTTATAGATGGTTTCTACTATTTGCTTCTGACAGGGTACCTACATTGTTCTTTAAATGGTTCCTTACAGCAGTTAAGACTGAAAGAGAATTTGTGAGGAACTCTAAGTGGACACTGTATTATATCTATTTTTCATTATTTCAAATACTATCATAGCCAGGAATGAGCTCTCAAATTCAATGAAATGCTCCTGTGAGGCCTCACATCTGAGCTGTAGCAGGAAATCTCAGCTTTTGCCATCTTAAAAAAAAAAATCCTTCAACTTTTAACCATTTTATACACATTTCTAATTTTCACAATTTAAAATGGTTGAAATAACTCTTTACAAAGTTCTATGCTGAATTTTTTTATATTATCATTATTGTTTTATGATTTATTTAGCTAGTAAAAGGTATTTGAAAACAGCATCCACTTACAACGCACTTGTGAATTTTTGTTGTACCATTAAGTCATCATATATACATCAACTGCTATAAATTGCTGACTGTACATTGAGCTCAAAGTCTCTCTCTAGGAAAAACAAAGGACTGATCATCATTTTATTTCACCTCTGACAGGTTTGTTAATATAGGGTGATCAGTTTTCTCGGTTTACTAAAAACAGAAGAGCTGCCCTACCCTGCGTAAGATTATAAACAGCTCTGGATAGGGAGGGTAAAGGAAGAAAGAAGACAAATGCTGCATTAGGACAAGCATCTGAAATCTTCACAGCTGCCTATCAAAACTGTCAAGTCTTTATCTGCAACATATTAGTATGGTACAGAATTCTTCTTTCACTGGTTATTCTATTTTGTAAGCCACTGCAAAATACTGGATATTATTTTATCTGTTATGTCTTTATTTGTAGTTCTGATAGTAGCTCACATTATTCTGAGTCTCATCTCTTTCCATTCAGACAGAGCCTTCTATGCTCCACTTTACGGCACACCCACACCATCGCCGTTTTCCTCACGACCCAATAACAGCACCATTTCCCCTGTGTTGTTTTCCTTACCTGCTCCTTTCCATCCAGGTTTGCACATCCTAAGATGCCAAATTTTTAGTTGTTTTTTTTTCATTTCTGCTACTACCTTGTGCAGGTCTACCTTGTTTCATTCAGTATCTTAAATTTACTGCCACTGTTTCTGGAATTGTACGATGTGAAGGAAAGCAAGCCCAGACTCCGTTTGGCTTTCTCTATCCATCATTATCCTCTTAGCTGGTGGGTCTTCTTCCATCCTGGATGATACATGAAAATATTGCTTATGAAATATCAGAGTTCTGTGACTACTGCCAAAATGGGCAGAAATATGAGTATATAAACAAAACTTGTTTGAAATGGTTTCAAGCTAGTTTTGTAACTTTAAAAAAAAAAAAAAAAAAAAAACTAAGTGCAAAACTGTCACATAATGGGCACTAACCTAGATCATCATCTGGTGGTAGCTCTTTGTTCTTGAAACCAAAAGCTGCTCCAGAACGAAGATAAAAATAAAGACCTTAAATGATGGGGACCCAAAGATGCAGTAATAGAGAATGCAGTCAGCAACTCATAGCTTGACTGTTTGTGTCAGGGTCAGCGAACCAGAGCTGACCAAGACCCTACTCTACCTCCACGTGGTGGTCCTGGAAACAGGCTGCATCACTGCAGTCTGGCTGAGAGAGTAGGGATCGAAGAGGGAAGGCAAACCCAGTCCCAAAAAATGCTGTGCTGAAGTTGGATGTGCCGGCCGAAAGGCGCAGATATCACAGCTCCGCTGTAAACAGACACAACGCAATCAACGTCCTTTTCAGGACGAGCGAGGAAGAAGAAGAAGAAGAAGAAATGATGGAGAAGGAGAAATTGAAACTGAAATCACATGGAAATGGAAGACATGGAAAGAACTCAAAATTGACTCAAAGGCAAAGAAGCAGTAGTAGTAGTTACTGTTACTTTCTACTCTTTCATTGTACTGTTCACAACATGCAGTCACTTTTGTTTCTGCTTACTGCATGTCAACTCTCTGTGAAGCACTGACCATAACTAGTTCTCCCCAAGCCATTCTATCTTGAGCAATCTGCCAAGTTCTTTTTTTGTCTTCTTTATTCTTATCATATGTCTCCCCAATTCTCCATGCATTTTTGGGTCTTTTTTCTTCTACTTTAGACCTCCCTGTGATGACGATAGAGGGTATTCAAAATTATATGTACTAGCCTTCCATGTCTTTTTATATCTTTTTCCAATGGTATTCATCTGGTTCTTTTTACCAAATCAACATTGGACATATTGTCATACCATTTCAATTCCTTCTATTGCATTCTTCTAATTTTTTAACAATAATAACTTCTCCATTATTAATGCTAATGTCCTCCATTTTTCAGAGCCCCACAACTGGACTGACTCAAATTGAAAATTCTTGTTTAGGGTCTTGATATCCGTATCAAATTTGTTCTAATGCAGTAACAGCAGCTCTTCTTCTTCTTCTTTGATCCTTAGCCGCCGACCGTCAAAGCAGTCAGTGGCCATCACGCCTAGTGGCGTCTTGTAGGGCAACAACAAATTGATTCCACTTTGCTCGGTCGGTGGCCATCCTTCGTACAGTGCCCCAACTCTGGTTCATTCTTTGCATCTCAGCCTCCACAGTCCTCCGCCAGGTTGTTTTTGGTCGGCCTCTTTTTCGTTTTCCTTCAGGGGTCCAAAGCATAGCTGTTCTTGTGATGGCATCGGGGTCTCTTCTGAGGACATGACCAACCCAGTTCCAGCGTCTGCCAGCTATGATGGTGTGCATGTCCTCTTGCTTGCTACGAGTAAGCAGATCTTGGTTAGTGATGGTATTCGGCCAAAAGATTCGGTGAATTTTTCTTAGGCATGTTGTGTGAAAAGAGGACAATTTCGACATTTCCTCTCTGTAACTCTCCAGCATTCCGCACCATAGAGAAGCACAGAAAGCACACAGCTCTGATATAATCTTAATGTTGTGCTTGTGCTGTATTGGGAGGACTTCCAGATGTTGTTTAACAGCAGCTCTTACCCTTCTATATCATTAATTTCATCTCATTGTCTGTTCTCCAGCTTTCATTATGTTACTTTATGTGTGCGCACATGTCCATATTTTGTAGGTGTCTTCCTTCATTCTGGTTATTATCACCATCTTTGTCATTTCTCTGTGAATTTTTGGGAGCTGAGGTAGCACAGTGGTTAGTGCATTGGCTTCCTGGCTCGGTGGCCAATGGTTCGTTTCCCAGTTGAGGTGGGATATTTTAGATCACAAACGGCTCCGGGGTCGACCCAGCCTCTTGAATTGGGTACCAGAGCAACTCTAGGAAGGTTAAGGCGGCCGGCGTGATACTGACCACACCACCCCTAGTGCGCCAATGGTCAAGAAAATATGGGCGTAACACCATATTCCCAATATGCCTTAATGGGTGTGTAACGGGATCCATTACCTTTATTTTTACCTTGTGAATTTTCAGGCCCATCCACTGTGACCTCCCATCCAGTATGATTGAAACTGCAACATTAATAAAATGCATAAAAAAGTTATATCATCAATCTTGCCTTGAGAAGAAACTGCTGTTGAGGCCTGCATAGCCCCCGATGTATGTGAGTTGTTAAGCAGGTTGTTACCAAAGAATGAAAGACCAGGGACACTATTAACCTCAGAAGAGCTAGGCCTCCTGCTGGATCCAATAGCACCAACTATGCCATTTGTAGAACACTGGTCAGCATGAAGAAGCTGCAGCTGCTGAGGCTAAAAGAAAAATGAAAGATCTGTCTTCACATTGAGGAAAATAGCCATTACCTCTGTTCAATTTTGTTAACTTTATGTTTGAAGATTGGTCAATATCCTCATTTCCTTTTCACTCTCTATGGAGCATGGTTCCACCCACTGCTGATGGACTGCCTATGCCAAGAGACAAACTCTTGCAGCCGTGGTTTCTGCAGCAATTTTTTAACATGATAAGATTGCCAGGTCCAAGCACAAATTCACAACAGTTGCCTGTTATGACAGCAGCAATCCTATTCTTTGACTCCTCTGAGACCCCAGGAACTAGACTGTTTATAACACATTAGGAAGGGAAACCCGAGGCCTGTAAACAGTAAATAAATATTAGACAAACATAAAGGTATGTTTTCAGGCACTCGTAACTAGACTGTGCTCGTCAACTGCTAATAATAATAAACTGATAAAAGAATGAAACTTGTAGCAATTCACTGGTCAAAAGTATCAACCTGAAGCTACTATTTTCACATACTATCCTACAGTTGACATACTATGTGGCTGTTAATTATTGGCATTAAAAAGCTGTTTGCCCATGTATACAGATGCTAATTCAGTGTTCTGGATTGACTGCTCACAACAAAATTAATTATTTCTGATGGTAATATTAACTCTTAAAGGCTGTAACAACATTGGTAGCATTCTTCTGCCTTGTCTCTACAAGCTGAAAACATGTTCATAGCGTCACTATGGTTTTCCGTGAATTTTGTTCTGCATTTTCATAATTTGGTATTTTAATATAAGGGAAGTTACTCTTATTTTATTCAGAAAAGCGGTATCTTTGCATTGTAATTCGGAAACACGCTTGTTCTAGCAAATTTCACTGTGAAAAGACGGTAAATCTGCCATCTATTGATCAGGTGATTTTTGTTGTTTAGACAATGACTAGTGAACCTACCACATCAGGTTTATGAAATCGTAGGTCTTTTTTATCAGTAGAAAAGACTAGGGAGCTGTGTATGTTTGATGAGTTTAGTGATGATGATGCAATAGATGATTTCAGTTCTGACTTTAATGAAGAATCTTGTTCTAATAAGGAGGGGGCTTGGTCACAGCCAGGCCCTAGTGCTACAAAACAACAAAAAGTTTTGACTAAATCATTGACAAAAAGGGTGAAAGTGGTAGTACCAAGGAGCAACTGGTGATGAATAAATTTTAGTACCAAACATCAGTATTACAGAGACCCAAAATTCATTCAGATTTCTTCCCAAATATGGTTGTAAACCAGGCGTAAACGATGACTTAGGACTTAGTGAGACAGCAACTCCATTTGACTGCTATAGGACATTGTTTACTGATGACACTGCAAATTCAATAGTACATTCTGTAAATAAGTATGCAAAACTTAAAGTGCTTAAAAATAATCCATCCCTAAAAAGATTAAGTAAGATTTTCAAACTGGACAGTGCTATCAAAATATGTTCACATTTTTGGCCACAATAAATACTATGGACATTGATCCCAGACCGTCTAGAAGAGACTATTATTCATCAGAAACTGATTGCCTTTATGCTCCATTTTATCACAAAAACTTTTAAAGAGATAGATTTCTGTCCATCAAACAATGTTGCATGTGGGAGAGCCTGATACTGAGGGAAAAAATAAAGTGGAGCCATTCATCAACTCTTTGACTGAAAATTTCAATAATGCCTTTAAACACTTTGAAAATGTCTCGGTTGATGAAATGATTGTAGGATTTAAGGGAGATGGAAATACAAGCAATTTAATGCAACTAAGCCTAGTAAGTTTTGGTCTTGTTGACAGTACCACTGGGTATGTTTTATCCCTGATTACTTATTACGGAGCAGATACCTCATATGATCCTAGCACAGACACCAACAGGGGGATGGCAATAAAAGTCTTTGAAACTCTACTGCAGCAAATTGGAAATGGTTGCTATATATATATATATATGCAGACAGGTTCTACACAAGGGCACTGATTGACTATTTGCTTCAGCAAAAGCAATACTATACTGGCACCCTCCAGTCAAACTGGCTTTCCATTAGAAATAAAATCACTTTTCATACCACACATGGAACGGAAATGCTGGCAAACTAAAGATTCATCTTTGCATTGTATTGGATGGAGTAGGTACTCCACACTGCACATATTTACCGCTTATGGCACAAAATTCTCATATTGTCTACAACTTCAACAAGGATTGCAACTTTATTTCATATAGCATTTAAATAAAACTGGTATCAACAGAAAGCTTGTTTTCTTATTGTTTACATGGGTTCAAAAATAGTTTGAAATATTATGAATGAGTTTGTCTTTTAAGTGTTTAAAAAGTATGTGCAAACGGGTTTCGCGCGGTTCCTACAAAGGAGAAGTAGAGGGTTACCCTTTTCAAATCGCGAGCGATGCGTGTCAAATAGTCAGCCTGCTATTTATAGTCTCATATTGTTCAGCAGTGAACGCTCTTTCTATTGGTGCCTAGGGCATATTTATAGAACAACAATAAGATTGTAAAATTTGAGATTTTACGACAAAAAAGCTTTATTTTCCAATGAAAACGGTCGATTTTCATGTGTCCTATATCAAAATAAAGAGCAAAACCATTTTCCTACATAATTTCCAAAGATGAAAGTGATCCAAAGAGTTGACAAAGATCGCTTTGTGCAAACGTAAACACATCCGCTTGTTCCCCAAAATCACCCAGCCGCTTGTTTTGCACGCTAACATTAGACCTATCTGAGACGGATAAACTATCATGCCTGAGTCGAATTCAACGCTAACTTTACACGAATGTATAGGTTAGTAGTTTTTCTGTTTTTTTTTGGAAGTGATTTCATTATGTATTAATTTGTTTTCTTGTTTAAAAACTACATTGAGTGCTTTAACTACGGTCATCAGATAACGACGTGGTTTGGGTGAAATCAGGGTTCGTGTTCTAAACCTTCCCTATTTAATTAGGAGAGTTTTTAAGTGATGATATTTATTAAATCAACTAGTTCTTGAGTTTTTATGGGTGTAGCAATTCGGAACTTATGTGTTTTAAGCCTCTGGCTCAAGTTTGGGTCTTTCAAAATTAGGTATTTGGGTCCTATTTTTCCGAGTGACACAAAATGGCCGACGTTATCTTTCCCGCGAGTGCGTACGTCTAGAAATAGGTACTACAAGGTGATTTTTGTTTGCACAGAAACACAAGAGAAAACAGTGCAGTTTGGAAGCCCTTGGGAAACCACAAAATTTTGTACTTTAATTTTTAAAATTGGACAACAAATAAAAAAGTTATGGCATTTTAAAAAGTGTGGGGACTTGGAATATTTTCGCAAAGTTGAAAAAGTAACACCAACTTCAGAACACTCCCGTCTTCTTAAATATTATCTTACAACCTTCTCTTGTCTTCTTCAGTCCCTTCCACTTCTAAATAAAAGTGAAAACTTCAATATGAATAAAAATGTGACATGGTAATGGTACTGTTTGCTTGTTCTGAGTGTACACACTGAATGTACTAGGCTAACTACTACTACTAGAAAAGACTATTTTTATGTGTGAAATGGACTGTTTGCTATAATCATAATACAGATTATTATGGTAGTGATGAATATTTAAAGTATATGTTCTGTGTTAGAGCATAACAATCTTGACAAATTGATGTAATTTTCATCTTTGTACCCTTGTTGTTACATTTTAAATTATTTTTTAAAAGTTCAATGAAATTTCATTTTTTGCTGCAGATCTCCCTGTTTAGCAATCATTATGTTTAGTGGTATTATGTGTTATTAGTATATTGATGTTTGTTTTTAAAGAGCTTGACTTTTCTGCTAACTTTGTGTAATTTCTATCAATATTGATGCAATTGTTGATTTTTTAAAAATGAAAATTTTTGTTAGCTTTTAACTCCCTTGGTAATTTTTGCAAAATTGGGCCTCGAGCCATTTTTAAACTAATAAAATATGAACTTTTTATATGACGTTCATGAAAAAAAATTGAGTTTGTTGTCTGGTTATATGAGAGTGTGTTTACAAAGTTTTGTCAGTGTGTGTTTGTAAATTTTAAATTTATGACCACTCAAAGTTGGCATTCTGACAAGTTGCGCAACATGCCCAATTTTTCGAATATTCAAAATTGCATAACTTTTGAAGTCATCTAGGGCACTAAATTTGGTACCAAAATGCTTAGAATAAATAGATCTACCCATCTACATATGTTATTAACAGAAATATGTAATTTAAAAATTCAGTTTGGAGTACCGAGATGGAGGGATAAGAAAGCAAAAAAGCCAGTAATCATTGTTTCCACCAAAATAAATACAGGAATGACTACTACAACAAAACCAAAAACAGTCCATGGCCATAATCAAAGTATGAATTGCTGATCAATTGCTTGGATATTATGGTATTCACAAATGATACAGCAACAAGTGGCGGAAAAAAAAATTCTACTGGATGATGGAAATTACTTGTACCAATACTTTCATCCTCTATAGCAGTGGTTCATAAAGTGGGCGGTACCCCCCCCCCCCGGTGCATTGTGGGGATCCAAGGAAGTGATAAGGGAAAATTGGGCGTACTGTAGTAAGGGTTGGTTGAGGATTTTACTGGTTAAATTCAACAATATTACTCAACACTTAAAATGTGAAAGTGTTTTAATGACATAAACCCTCACGTGAGTGCTGAAAAGGAGAACATAGCCTGGACAAACCCGAACCCACCGCTCCTCCCTAATTTCACTCATCCCAGTTTCTCATTCACCTTATAGCAGAGGTTCCCAACATCAGTGAGGCGAGAACGAGATAGGAAAGATAGATAGCAGAGTAGTTGTATTTTTTTTTTTTTTTTTTTTTTTGCGTTCGCCCGTAATCGAAATATGTATTAGTCTTCTAACCTGACATTGATATGTACAGAGTGTCCCTCGCCATTCAGGCAAATACTCGCCGATTTGCAGCTGGACAAACCCGTCAGTTTCCTCCTAATTCCTCGCCAGGTCTCGAGTTAATCCAGTCATTCCCGGTCACTTATAGCAGAGGTTCCAACATCATCAGGCGGTCGAAGCGAGATTTGGAAAGATACGATAGCGCGAGTAGTAGTTGTATTAAGATCTGATGTATTAGGATATGATTTAATTTAAAAGTTTCCTCTATATTTGCCATCCTTAGCTCAGGTCACTATCGCTGATCATAAATTCTAGTGTTTACAGTTTAATATAGGTGGGTGTCCACTGAAGACAACCGACAGGATAGTATGGCGCTCTCTCTTCCAAAGCTCTACACCTCACGGTAGAAAAGAAACGACTAAGTAAGTAAGAGTGTCCACTGGCAGGGTATGTCCTGTACGTATCTTACGGTAGAAAAGAAACAACTAAGTAAGTAAGAGTGTCCACTGGCAGGGTATGTCCTGTACGTATCTTTTGCTTTGTTGCAGATCTAATTGTGTCAGTATTTAGGGGGACTAGTGATAACGTGATATCTGTGTTGCGTTAATAAACAATAGGAAAGCTTCAAATGAGCCAAGTGTATTACTAACGTTGCTATTTATAGGATGCCACCCCCTACAGACCCAAGTAGAACAGTCCCAACTAAGATGGTTTGGCCATGTCTGCAGAATGGGAGAAGATCGGCTACCATGACAAGCATGGGAAACAAAGAGCCAGGGATCCAGACCCCGAGGACGACCCAGAGTCCGCTGGGAGGACAACATTAGACAATCTTTGAAGGACCGAGGACTAGAATGGAACCAGGCCAGGAGGAAGACAGCCGATAGAATAGTCTGGCGCTCTCTCTTCCAAACCTCTACACCTCACGGTAGAAGGGGAACGACTAAGTAAGTAAGTAAGCTATTTATAGGTTTTAAAAAAATGTAATTCAGAAAAATTGAGGCAGGGACGGAGCGCTGGGGGTGTATTTTGGGAGCCATGGGGATGGTGACCAAAAAAAGTTTGAGAAACAATGCTCTATAGGCTCACATTCATAACCCTCCACTCCCAAAGGAGCACAGGCCTTCAACAAACACATGCCAAGTCCTCCTGTCACGTGCCATCATCTCAAGTTCTTTCCATGTTCTCCTCATCATTTTCACCTCTGTTTCCAACTCTCTTCTCCATGTACTTCTTGGTCTTCCTCTGCCTCTCTTGCCCTAGGGGTTCCAGAACAAGGACTGCCTTGTAATGCTATCAACAGGTTTCCTCAGTGTGTGTCCTATCCATCGCCATCGTCTTCTTCTCATCTCTTGTTCCACTGGCACTTGTCCAGTTCTTGTCATCAGTTCCACATTGGTAACCTTGTCATACCATTTTAATCCCTCTATTCTACGCAAGCACCCATTTATGAAAGTGTAGCTTTTTGGTTGTTGTCTTTGTTGTTCTCCATGTCTCCGAGCCATACAATAGGACTGACTTCACATTTGAGTTGAAGATTCTTATTTTCGTGTTGGATCCTATTTCTCTTGATCTCCATATATTTCCCAATGCAATGAAAGCTCCTCTTGCTTTTTGTATTCTTATTTTGATATCGCTGTCTGTCCCTCCAACTTTATCTATATTACTGCCAAGATATGTGTATGATTCTACATCTTGTATTGGCGTTTCTTCAAGTTCAACCCTGTTTTCATTACCTGCATTTATTCGCATTATTTTTGTCTTTGCCCTGTGTATTTTCAGACCCAATTGCTGTGACCTCTCATCGAGTGTTTTCAATTTGTCCTGCATCTGATTACGGTTATGGGACAGGAGAGCCAAATCATCAGCAAAATCCAGATCATCCAACTGCTTAGTCAGAGTCCACTGGATTCCATTTCTGTTGTGTGTTGTCGATGATCTCATAACCCAATCTATTGCCAGCAAGAAAAGAAATGGAGACAAGAGGCATCCCTGTCGCACTCCTGTTCTTATCCCAAATGGTTCTGTAAGCTGTCCTTCATGAAGAACTCTGCACGTCATGTCTTCATAGGTTTTCTTTATTAAATTAATGATCTTCAGGGGAACTCCATAATGCCTCATCAATTTCCAAAGTGATTCTCTGTCCACACTGTCAAATGCTTTTTCGTAGTCCACAAATCCGATGTATAGTGGTGAATTCCATTCCAGACTTTGTTCAACTATTATTCTCAAAGTGGCTATCTGGTCTGTACATGATCTGTTTTGTCGAAAACCTGCTTGTTCATCTCTCAATTTCTTGTCTATGGACTCCTTTAATCTCTCAAGGATAATCCTGTTCAATACCTTTCCTGGCACTGATAGTAACATTATTCCTCTATAATTTGTGCACTCTTGTAGATTTCCCTTCTTAGGCAACTTAACCAGATATCCTTCCTTCCATTCTGCTGGTATCTCTTCTTTTTCCCAGACTTTACCAAGTAATTTATATAACATCTCTGTAGCTGTGTCGATATCTGCTTTGATGGCCTCTGCTGGAATGCCATCAGGTCCAGATGCTTTTCCATCTCTTAGAAGCTTTATGGCTTTCTTTATTTCTTCCTTCGTTGGTCTTTCACCGTTAATTTGTAGCTCTTCTTCTGCTGGCTGGATGTCCGGCGGGTTTTGTGGAGCTGGTCTATTGAGAAGGTCCCCAAAATATTCTGTCCACCTCTTCATTTGCTCTTGTATATTGCTGAGCAGTTTCCCATTCTTATCTTTTATGAGGCAACTTGTTTGCTTGTATTTCCCTGTTAGCTTCTTTGTGCTGCTATACAGTTCTCTCATATTTCCTTTGGCTGCAGCATCTTC
This sequence comes from Oreohelix idahoensis, assembly GCA_024509875.1. Classification (NCBI taxonomy): domain Eukaryota; kingdom Metazoa; phylum Mollusca; class Gastropoda; order Stylommatophora; family Oreohelicidae; genus Oreohelix; species Oreohelix idahoensis. The sequence continues at coordinate 88,141 of JAMPIV010013758.1, read as the reverse complement.
TGCCTCTCTTGCCAACTCCTCAATATACTTCCTCTTGTCTCTTTTGATACTTCTTTTTACTTCTTTGTTTGCTTCTGTGTACACTTCTTGAGCCTTGGCTTTGGAACTTCTGGTTTTGCTTGTGTTTAACTCTGCTTTCTTGTTTTTTTCTATCTTTTATCTTATTGATGGTTTCTGTTGTTATCCATGCTTTTTGTTGTCTTTCCCTTTTCCCCAGTATTTCTTCACACGTCTCCTTCCACACCGTTTTGACCTGCTGCCAATAGTCTTCTGTATTCTCTACATCTTCCAACTGTTGGAGCACTTGGAATTTGTTGGATACTGTGACCGCAAATTTGTCTCTTGTTTCTTGATTTCTTAGCTGTCCTACATTAAACTGTTGTCTATAATTTTGCATTGTTGCATATCTCTTGAGTTTCATTTTTACTTTGGCTATCAGAAGATGGTGATCTGATGCCACATCTGCTCCTCTATATACCTTTACATCCTGCAATGATGATCTAAACTTCTTCTTTATGCATATATGATCGATCTGATTTTCTGTTCTATGGTCTGGTGATATCCATGTTGCCTTGTGTATTCTCTTATGTGGAAACATGCTTCCTCCTATAGCCAGTTGATTTGAAGCACAGAAGTTTGCCAATAGTTCTCCATTTTCATTCATTACTCCTAGCCCATGTTTTCCCATGACTTCTTCAAATCCGGTATTGACTGTACCTATCTTTGCATTCATGTCACCCATCAAAATTGTGATGTCTCTCTTTTTTACTTTATCCATAATTTCCTGTAGTTTAGTATAAAATGCTTCTTTCACAGACTCTTCTTTGTCATTAGTTGGTGCATAACATTGGATGACATTGACATGAATTTTCTTTTTAGCTGTTTTGAAAATAGCTGTTATTATTCTGGGTCCCACAGCTTCCCATTCAATGAGTGCTTTCTGTGCTTCTTTAGATAACATAAGAGCTACCCCTTCACTGTGGTGTGAACTTTCGTCTTCGTGTCCTGAGGACAGCACCAATTCACCTGTGATGAGTTTCTTCCTGTCTACCCCCTTCCACTTTGTTTCACACATTCCCAGAACCTCGATTTTGTATTCCCTCATTTCTGCTGCTACTTGTGCCACTTTCCCTTGTTCGTTCAATGTCCGAACATTCCAGGTGCCAAATCTGGAAGTTCTCCTAGAAGAAAGAAGGTTAGTCAGCAACACAGACTCCTTTCGGCTTTCTCTGTGTTGCATCATACGCCTCCCCGCGAGAGGACCTTCCCCTGTCTTGGATTCTTCTTCTTCTTCCGTCCTTAGCCACCGACCGTCAAAGCAGTCAGTGGCCATTACGCCTAGTGGCGTCTTAGGGCAACAGCAGATAGGTTTTCTTTGCCATTGTTTCCCATCACGCCTAGTGGCGTCTTTAGGGCAACGGCAAATCAACCCATTTGCTGTTGTTTCCGTAATCGAAGTGACTGGCAAACGGGTGATCAGCCCGTTTGTACCTGTCTTGGATGGCTGTGTTTTATTTTCTTTATTTGACTTGTCTATATTTGTTGAAGTTTTTTGTGGTTTAAATTTTTTTTTTACAGGATAGGGTAACCGGCCCCATGCCCAACCCTCCTTAGTCGCCTTCTACGACATGCTTGGCAGGGGACAGTGTTACTATTCTTTGCTCCCCTTTCGGGCCCCGGTAACACACGGGTGTCTATAGGCTCACAGGCAGTTGAAAAATTACACTAAAACGGTTCAAATTATCTCTGACTGATGCTTTGCTGCAGTAGGCCGATGATCTAATGTCAGAGCCACAGAGGAGTATCAAGGCAACCCCTGGAAGACCAAGGATAGCCAACCCAATTTAGAGGCTTGAAGGAGCTAAGTATATGATAGCTTACACAGAGAAAGACAGAAGATTTAGAGTCTGCAGTAAACCAGATACTCCAAAAAAGAAAAAACCTTTTATTTGCGAGGGTTGCGATGATTATCCTTACTTCCCCCCCAAAACGCTGCTTCAAAATATGGCATTCACAAGCCACCATTGACTAAAATGTAAATATCTATTCAGATAAAATTATGTACATATTGTTTATGAATAATAATGTAAATACACTGCAATTTATGATTTAATTTAAAAGTTCATGCAGCCTTGAGTATGTTCTTTTTATTTCCAAATTTTAACGATTATTTGGTTCGCTGGATGGTCTGTAAAACATAAAATATGCGCTCTGGATAAGATTTCAGCCTTTATGCATTGGTTTGTGAGTACATTTTTCATTCACTAAAATACGTTTTCTTTTAAAAACTGTATTATTACTCACAAATGAAAATACGAGTAATATGAAGAAAACCATCAACAAGCCTTTATATTCTAATTGTGCATTCATTTATCTTTACAGTCATGTATAATTTTGTGTCCTTGTGTAATAACAATACAATATATGATTTAATTTAAAAGTTCACGCAACTTTGAGTTTGTTCTTTTCATTTCCAAATTTCAATAATGATTATATGGTTCACTGGATGGTCTGTAAAACATTTTAAAAATACCACGGGAGGCTGAAACTTGTAAATAATATTCATATATGGATTAGTGTTATTTTAAAAGACCCTGGAGCTCTCTGGATAATATTTCAGCCTTTATGCATGGGTCTGTGAGTACATTTTTCATTCACTAAAATTAGCCATTTCTTAATATTATGACTCATAATTGAATACAATATGTAGACATCACTGAAAAGCCTTCATATTCTAATTCTACATTGGTTTGGTTTTAAGGACTGTCTTCATTGCATGTGGACAACTCCATCAGTGCATCGATCTCCTCCCTTAGATCACACGAGGATCTCAGCACAGTGCACGCACTCCGTAGCACCGGCGAGAATCCCACTGTGTGTAAATAGCAATCACACATTCTATAAAAACATTTGGTGGGTAGGTTTATAATTTTATATTTGCCAGGGCAGCGGCCTTTATCCTACTCTTTACGATTTCCAACTGCTGTGGGATTTTAACGTTCGCAACTTGCACATGGGACCTCCTAGTTTTTTCGCCCTTATCCAAGAAGGCTAGGCATCCGATCTCACTACCCATGAAATCAGGGGGGAATATGACATGATCAGGACCACTGGTTCTGAAAAATATTTCCATAAATTATATTCCCTTTACTGGGAATAGAAGCCGGTACCTCTAGAATTTGAGGTGGACGCCTTACCTCTTAGCCACTTCAACCCCCAAATTCTACATTAATTTATCTTTACTGTGATGTATAATATGTGTGTCTCTTTTGTGTAATAACTTAAAAAAGTTTAGATTTTATAAAGGTACTGCTTTAACTCTTTGACTCCACAGCAACGCTCTGAGCGTTGCAAAATTCAACACGCCGTGCCACAGCAACGCTCACAGCGTGGTTTTTAGTTTATCACGCGTAAACCTTAAAAATCGTCCGCTTAATGCAGTTCATATATTGAAATTCGTAGAATGACTTCCGCTACTATCTAAACAACCAATTTGACTGTAGTTAATCAGCACGTGTGCCTGTTTTGATGTTATTATCACAATTTTTGTGAAGATTTGCGTGTTTGCGTTTTTCATCGTTATTGCTGGAGAAATATGTCACGCTTTATATTTACATTTTCTAAGTCTCCTAAGCAAATAATTGTGTCAAACTACTTTGAAACATTGCTGACATTGATGATGATTGTTTGATAGTCACAGTTTGTTGTCCAAATACGGAATCTGTGCAGAAAAGCTAGACACACTAGGTTTAGTTGATGAGTGGGCGTAGTCGTATTCTGGCCGATCAAAAAGCAACAAAACTAGACCTACCGTAACATCTAATCACTAGTTCTTGGTAGAAGATGAAGCTAGGGATACAATTAAAACATTAAACAAGAGTAAAAAAGTTTTTATATGACGTTATTCTTCTTTATTTGTTTGAAAATTACGTAATGCACGATTGCATAATTTGTATTTTTCTTACAACGGACCACGGAAAAACTGGTGTGAATAACACTAAATGTACTAATTGTGGCCATAAGCATGTTTTCTTTTACTTGTATATGGATTAACTTGATGTTTGAAGAGTAAAAAGGTTTTATTGTCTACAACAGTAATTTGTCTTTGGTTAGATCGTATTCTACAGTCAACTTTTTAGCGTTTTTCAATTTTACATGCAAAATGTTTTAAGTATACTGAACATACTTGTGTTAATACTACCAAAGACATTATATATTTGAATTCTCTATCAATTTCCCTACAGTTTGGTATATAATAAGTACATGTTCAAAGGAAAATTCACAAACAAATTTAGACTGAAAGATGAACACTTCACTCTATAAAATTCTGCCCACAAAAAAAGTCTGGCACAGCGTGCAAAATAACTCTGGAATGAAAGAGTTAAAGGAAAAAATAATTCTGGCAAAACTGATGGAAAAATTCCGGTCTGTAAGAGTTAACAACCTACTGATGGTGGGAATCTCTGATGGTAATGAAATGACCTAAGCAGTAATCATTACTTCAATTCTTATGCTTATGTCCGTTTGTTTCAAAAATATGAAAAAACAATGTCTGTACAAAGTTTCAACATTTTATAACATATTTATGCACTGTGTTAATACGAGGGGCGTTCAGAAAGTAATGCACCACATCGTTTTTCTCAGCTAATAATGAAGATAGAAGCATGAAATTTTGCACACTTCAAATATAGCATGTGCCAATTGTGTGCACCAAATTGCACCGCAACCGGCCAAATAAATACGGCTGCCCTAAACCGTTGAAATGGAGCGTGTTAGCAGCTTGCGTTATAAGCAGCGAATTGTGATAGAATTTCTCGTTGCAGAGAAGGAAACTGCTGTGAACATTCACAAGCGTCTGTATGATGTGTATGGAAGTTTTGCAGTCGACAGGAGTACAGTCAGTCGCTGGGTTCAGAGAATCAAAGAATCAGGAAGTGGAGATACGGAGCTGCTTGATCGGCCGCGCTGTGGACGTCCTGCCACAGCCACCAACGCAGAAATGTTGAAATGCGCTGAGGGCATTATTCTTACTGATAGGCGAATCACTACTCAACAATTGGCCCTACAGCTGTCAGTCAGCATTGGTAGTGCAAATGCAGTTATAAAAACTCTCGGATTTTCTAAGGTTTGCGCAAGATGGGTTCCTCGAAGTCTCACAAATGACCACCGATTGCAAAGGAAAGCAATTTCTTCTGAATTGTTGGAGCCTTTCAATGCTGATGGAGAGAACGTTTTGGCTAAGATCGTTACAGGTGACGAAACCTTGGCACATCATTTTGAACCTGAGACAAAAAGACAGTCAATGGAGTGGCATCATCCGCAATCACCACGAAGAAAGAAATTCAAGACAATTCCTTCAGCTGGAAAGGTTATGATCACTGTCTTTCGAAACATTGAAGGTGTGATTCTTGTGGACGTTATGCCAAGAGGAGAGACAATCTGTTCGCAAGCTTACACTAAGACATTGAAAAAACTCAATCAACGTTTTCGCAGAGTTCGGCCGCACAAGAATCCAGCAGACCTGCTTCTCCTTCACGACAATGCGCGACATCACACAAGTCTGGCAACATGGGAAGCAATCACCAAATTGGGTTGGACTGTACTACCCCATCCACCCTATAGTCCCGATTTAGCACCCTCTGATTTTCATCTATTTGGTCCACTTAAAGATGCACTCCGTGGGACAACGTTTGAAGATGATGAAGGAGTGATTCATGCAGCGAAGAAATGGCTACATGATCAAGACAAAATCTGGTACGGGCTAGGAATACATGCACTTGTTTCACGCTGGCATAAAGCCGTACAAGTTGATGGGGATTATGTTGAATAATACCAATGTTTACATGACATATCCATGTATATTGTGAATAAATTTCATGCTTTTTGAATAAACAGCTCTTGAGAAAAACGATGTGGTGCATTACTTTCTGAACGCCCCTCGTACGTCATCTAATGATGCATCAAATGACAGGAATAACCTTTCCATCATCAGTTTTAGACGTACATGGTTTAAAAAAAAAAAAAAAAAAACTAAAGACTGATCTGTTTACTTAATCCTACAGATAGTTTCCACTGATATATGATGTTTGACAAAGTTTCCAATGATATATGGTGTTTGACAAAGTTTCCAATGATATATGAAGTTTCCAATGATATATTGTGTTTGAAGTTTTCAATGATACATTCTGTTTGAAGTTTCCAATGATACATGGTGTTTGAAGTTTCCAATGATACTTGGTGTTTGAAGTTGTTAATGACATATTGTGTTTGAAGTTTCCAATGATACATGGTTTGAAGTTTTCAATGATACATGGTGTTTGATGTTTCCAGTGATCAATCAATCAATACCCTTCAGCTCCCAGAGGAGCATGGGACTTTCAACAAACACATGCCAAGTCTTCCTGTCCCGTGCCATCCACTCAAGTTCTTTCCATGTTTTCTTCATCATTTTCACCTCTGTATCCAGTTCTCTTCTCCATGTGTTTTTTGGTCTACCTCTGCCTGTCTTTCCCTGTGGATTCCCAGAACAAGGACTGCCTTGTAATGCTATCAACAGGTCTCCTCAATGTGTGTCCTATCCATCGCCAGCGTCTTCTTCTAAACTCTTATTCCACTGGCACTTCTCTGGTTCTTGTCATCAATTCCACATTTGTGACTTTGTCATACCATTTCAGTCCTATTCTACGCAGTGATACATGGTGTTTAAAGTTTCTAATTATATATGGTGTTTGAAGTTTCCAATGATACATGGTGTTTTACATTTCCAATGATATTTGGTGTTTGAAGTTCCCAATGATACTTGGTGTTTGAAGTTTTCAATGATACATGGTGTTTGAAGTTTTCAATGATACATGGTGTATGAAGTTTCCAATGATACATGGTGCTTGAAGTTTTCAATGATACACTGTGTCTGAAGTTTCCAATGATATATGGTGTTTGAAGTTTCCAATTGTCACATGATGATGATGATGATGATGATAATTACGCTGATGACGATAATGATCAATGTGTGTGTGTGTGTGGGGGGCAAATGATAAAGTAAAAGAGGTTGTTTGCGTGAACAATAAATTGTGTAGGACTGGGTGTATGTTAAGTGCGAATGAAAACTGGTCAGTCTGGTTTTATGTGAGTTTGCCTCGTGCGTATAGTGGGTCAAAACATGGGATAATAGTTCGAGATGCGAGGTAGTATGTTGGGGACTAAAAGGTGAATGGGAAGGTTGCGTGCAGGGCTGAGAAGGTGGCTGAATATTACGACTGAATCTTGTTCAGGTCTGAAGAAAGAATCATGAATTATTACCTTGGATATTTGTATTTCACATAATATTGGATTTTCATGACATTTTTTGTAATACAGTGTTCAGTCTGGGACTAAATTTCGGTGTTGATTAGTTATTCAGGAATGGATGTGACAATTGTGGTGTAAGAAGATAGTAGGTATTTTTGCGGATTACTTAATGTGACAGCATGCATCGAGAAGCATGTGTCACCAATGATACACTGTGTTTGAAGTTTTCAATGATACACGGTGCTTGAAGTTTCCAATGATATTTGATGTTTGAAGTTTCCAGTGATACATGGTGTTTGAAGTTTTAAATGATACATGGTGTTTGAAATTTCCAGTGATACATGGTGTTTTAAGTTTTCAATAATACATGGAGTTTGAAGCTTCCAATGACACAAGGTGTTCAACTTCTTAAGCTTGATTGACAAAGAATAAAATAGTTGTACCATACTACAAAAAATAAAAGACATGGTTGGAAGGACAACTGAAGAAGGAAAGACAGAGACAGGACAAAGACAGAAGGAACAGGTCAGTGAAAGACTTAATAAATACTAGGATGTGATGCACACATTCCCAGAAAGAAAAGTTAATTTAAGGAATAAGATGGAATCTTATTACTAATTATATATATATATATATATTTATTTATTTATCTCTGGAAGAAGACAAAATTGATACAAAGTTGACACAAAAACTTACTAGAAATAGCTATGCTCAAAACTGAAATAAAAGTGAGAACTGACTGGCAACAGGGAGTAAAAGTTTAACACTGAATCTTTCTTCATACTTCAATACAACTTTTGGTACCAAATGCTGTCATTGATAAGAATTGGAGTTGAGTAAAAAATGCTCCCAGATGACCAGCAACCAGTAGAAAATATTCACCACGAATGTCGGCTCCATGAAAGCAGCAGATAGATAGTATGGCCTTCATTAAGCCCCTTGAGGGAGAACTGTTTGACAATGAATAAAACCTGACATGGACTGCCCACTTCATGTGATGATTATATGACAGAAAGCCCCGTGTAGTTCCCAGGGGGGCTCCGATGAGGCAAAGAAAGAAAAAGACGACTCCCTCAGGCATGTCGTTGTGGCGTGATGGATATTTGTTAGAAAATTAGAAAGTAGTTCCCAGAAATGGAGAAGAGAACTGGAGAACCCGAGGTAGGGATGGCACCAGACAAATCAACTGCACAGTTTGATGATAGCTGTAGAAGAGAACTGATAGGCAAGTCACCTTCTCACTAGACCTATCCTATGCTCTACGGGTGTTATAAAAAATGTATGCAGCTCGTATATATTCCCTACCTAATTCTAATTATTAATATTTATTTGACCACACAACAAAATTATAACTGGAAATCTAAATAACTCAATAACTGCAGCTATAAACAAATCATTGCACTACTGATTAATGATGTATAGTAAAAAATTTGCACCTTGGTATATGTTACAAAATTTCACACAATTTACAAAATGTATATTGTCACTGTTTGGTCATTTTAATCATGTTATTGGCTTGAGTGTCTTGGTTTGTGTTTTCTCGTTGAGTTGTACTTAACTTGCTTGGTACGTTGTAGTAGCCGACTTCCCTCGGTTGTGAAAACATCTTGACATTTAAGACGCTATGCTTATGCCTGTTGGTCCACTGTTAAAAAACAGTTCACAATTTCCAAAACTGTATCATGTTTTTCACCACCAGCTGAACCCTTAGACACAGTGTTACTTAGAAGTCTGCGGCTGTTTGAAGCTTCGATCTACAAATCACTCACAATAGTGGCCAGTTGTGGCTTCTTCTCAGTTATCTTGTTGTGTTATGGGTTAAGACTTCTAACTATAAGATTCAACCCTCTGGATTATCTTCTCAGCTCTGTCAGATCTTAAAGTGATTTTGAGAAGTAAGGAATGGAGTCTGAGACAGGGCTTACATACCTAATCTCAGGTCTAACCCTTGTTGTCTCTTGAATTCACATTTTCTCTTGTAAACTTTTGTGGGATTTCAATGCTGTTGTGCGAATTTACCAACAAAATCCTAAAATCATCAAATACCAAAGGTAATGATTTCCCACTGCCATAATTACATGTATTTGTAGTTGCAGTTCAAATCCCAAAAGAAATATCCTGTTTGGGGTATTAACCATAAAATTATAGCAGAATTTCTCTTGTGCAATTTGTAATTCATCATAAAAACACTAGTTTACATGGCAATTCCAGAGTGTCTTTGCCCATGTTATGACAGTCGTAAAAGGTGACTAATATGTGGTTGTGCATGGGGTTGCCTACCTCATCATGTCAAACAAATTGCTACAAAAACCATCGTGAATGATTTGTGAGGGCTTCAAGCAAGGGGACCAGCTGCAGTGGTTGCTCCATGCTCCACAGGGAATGAAAAGGAAAATGGTGACAATAAGAGAGCAAATAAAGAGGAGGAACACAGCTCCGTGACAACGGGAAAAATAAAATGTCAGCTGGCAAAAAGACATCCATCTGAAAAAGTGGCACCTGGTTGCTACCCTACCTCTACCATGTGAAGTGATACAGAATATACTGGATTATATGTGAAAACTGACCGTGAAGTGTTACTGCCATCTAGTATTTGCTGCTTCAAGGTTTTGAGATACCCTAAGTTTCTTTCATTTGTGTTTTAAACTGTCTTTCTTTTGGCGCTGATAATATACATATGTATTAAGCAACGGTGTGGCTATTATTATTTTCTGTTCCTCCTGCCTCAAGATTCACAATTATTATAATCACCCATTGTTAATGTCTCCTAAATCCAACAACATTCTGCACACACAATGTCCTCTGAAAATGAATATAAAATATTTATCTTTTTTTCAAATGATGTCATAGCCGAAAGGGGAACTAAGGGTGGAAATGACGGAGTTCAGGTTTCCTAGTGATGTGTAAACAACCTAAGGAAAATTTATGACCTGGGTACATAGTTGCCAATGAAACTATGGGAACTTCATGTTGTTAAGAAGTTTAGTTGCTGAGATTTTGCCTGAGGAAAAGGTTTTACATTTCCAATCCTCCAGATTCATTACTGATAATTAGTGATGCCCATCTATTCATGGCAGCCTATGCATAAAGACTAGGGAAATACAATACGACTAAGTTTTACCCCTTCAGAACGTCTTGAATAGCAATGTTTGAAATCATGGAAATAAATCAATCTCATGTAAATTATTACCTGATCAACATGTGAGTATTTTTAAATCTCATATAAAAGACACAGTAGATTTTTTGAGATAGAAACATCATCTGCGGCAGTTATTATGGTCTCGTAGTAGTGATGACATGACTAAAAATAATGTAGACTGTTTCACACATGGACGGCATTCAAAATATATTGCACCATCGCATTATCATCGAATGAACAGAGCAACTTTCCTTTTTTATAAGAAAAGAAACACAATATATTTTACTTCACAAAGTACAAAGAGGCTATATGTGTGTATCTTCCTTGTTGAGACACAACTGAATAAAAAGACTTACCGACATCACATGAACAATCATTTTGAGAGAGATCATGAAAATAAAGAATAAAAAAAGTGAATTGGACAACTTATTTCGAAACAGTTGTATGTTGGGATTTTTGCAATTCTTCTGATAGGTTTTCATTTAAAAGTTATGGTTCTGGATTGAAAAATGAGACATTTTTCAAGAATTTACTTTTTGGCAATTATGCCTAAAATTTGTTTTCCGTTAGAGTAAGACCAGAGATTTTCTATTTGACACCATTTTACTATCATTTAACCTTGGCAATGGTAACTACCATCCAGAAATTAGATATTTGGTGTACAGCCTGGCACAGGCATTAATGAAAACCAGTTATGAATTCAAAAATGTAAAAGTACAGTGGATCCCCGCCCACTGCAAGATATATGGAAATGAGAAGGCAGATAAACTTGCCAAAGGGAGAGCAAGGAAAACCCAAACAGAAGACAGGGCTATATATGAAGAGATAAAAGCAATAATCAGAAACAACTATAGAGAAAAATGGGAGAAGGAACATCCATAGTTCAGTAATGCTGTGACCGTATGGCCTACTACGTCGTTTTAGCACTAGGGTGCTGCCACTTATTAGAGTTAGAGTAAGAGTACTTAAACACGATTAAAACACTAAGTATTTGAGCGCGACTAGTTACTAAAATAAACACGTCACAAACCTATGACGTCATTCAATCATGGTGTACATGAACTCATGACATCATCAAACCTTGTGTGGAATCCATACAAGTTAGAACGGAAGCCTTTTAGAATAGATAGTTTCCGGTCTATCCTCCAATAGAAAATAACATCCGGTTTACCACAGTTTACAGACTGAGAACTGGCCATTGCAGACTCAGATACCATCTGTTCAACAAACTGAAAATTGGACATACAGAGGAGTGTCCATCCAGGGAGGACAAACAGACAGTAGAACATGTACTCCAAAACTGTCGGCTCCATGACAGGAGCCGAGTGGCCTTCTCCAACCCAGTTGTTGAGGGAGAAACTGTTTGGTGATAAGAGAAACCTGAGACAGACTGCCAGCTTTATAAGACAGACAGATGTGGTTATTTGAGAGTGAAGAAGAAAATATGTGATGTGAATGAGACAGCGAGAGGTGAATCTGAACATGAAAACTGTCGCCTGTCACATTTAAACATAAACTGAAAGGCCATATTAAAAACAAATATGGATGGCACAGTAATACGCCATAGTGAAGTAATAAAGATGTATTTATCCTCTGTAGCCCCATGTAATTCCCAGGGGTCACAAAGAGAGAATAGAACCACAGCTCCCTCAAGGTGACTAATATGAGGTTGTGTATGGGGCTGGTAACCTCATTGTGTAGAACAAATTGCTACAGACAACATTTTTGCAACAGCATGTTAATGCTTTGTGCAGGCTTCCTGCAAGGGAGCCAGCTGCTGTGGTGGATTCATGCTCTACAGGGAGTGAAAAGGAAAATGAAGATATTCTCTGAAGATTGCACTGACATAACAATTCTTGTTGCCTATAACTGCTACACTGCCAAATGCATCATTCAGTATTGTCCTAGGCTGCCTCACCTGCATGTGTGTTCCATTAATGGCTGCAGCCACTGTGGCCCCTGATGGAGGCGGTGTGGATACAACAACTGACGTCCCACTTCCAGCTCTTGGTGATGCCTGGAGCTGTTGGTTGGAATTTGTTACCGGTGTGGGCAGTGGAAGACCTCTGTGGGTTGATTGGTCATTCTGTGGAGAGACTGAGCCCTCTTCTCTATCTCCAGGTGGTGTTAATGATAGTGCTCTGTTACTGCCTACAGGATTCATTTGGCTGTAAATATAGCAGTAATACAACAGAAATAATAACCATGAAAAAGATGAATCATTGTCTAAAATGTAAATGTTATCCTGCCCTGGTATATATTTTTTTTAAATATCATCATCATAATATATGAATGAAGAACAGTTAAGTCTTTTATTTTTTTTTAACCAAACAAAGTCTACTAGTGATGACATCTTTAACAGTTCATGTCCATGGTAGTCACTTGGATGTGACAGGAGCCCCCCTGGGAGCCGCGCTAGCGTAGTGGTTACAACACCGCTCTGCGACCGGGTGATACAGGATCAAACCCGGGCGACGGCATTTGAGGATTTTTCGTCGACCGGGATTTGGACTGGATTAACTTGAGACCTGGCGAGAACATTTGAAGGAGTGTCGTCGACCAGGGACTGGCGGCTCCTGAGCCGACCCAGCTGCAATGGGTACCTCCGAAATCGGCGAGTATTTGCCTGAATGGCGAGGGACACCTGTCTCTGTACAAGAAATAAAGGGATACTCACGTAAAATCAATGTCAGGTTAGACATAAAATAATAACCTGAGATTTCGCCTCGAGTATTAGCGGGCGAACGCAAAAAAAAAAAAAAAAAAACAGGAGCCCCTGAGAAAACAATGCCAAATTTGACAAACAATGATCTTCTGGATCATGTATGTTCAAGACTATTTTTTCTTTAAATGAAATGTTCCATTTCACATCTCAATTTCTTAAACATAATGGCTTCAAACATGGGAGAAAGTTTCACAGTGTGCCACAGCACTAATTTGTCAAATGTTATAACAAAACCCACAAGAATATTTCCTTGGTGGTTTAAGAAATGATAAGTATTATCTTAAGTGCTAAATGTGCACTGACAAATCTTTGTGTGTGTCTGTGTGTGCAGTATTCATATGCTTTCATGCCAGTTTCAGGTGTTAAAATGTACGCTGATGACCTGTGAGTATCAATCAATACCCTTTAGCTCCCTGAGGAGCATAGGCCTTCAACAAACACATGCCAAGTCTTCCTGTCCTGTGCCATCCGCTCAAGTTCTTTCCATGTTTTCCTCATCATTTTCACCTCTGTATCCAGCTCTCTTCTCCATGTGTTTTTTGGTCTACCTCTGCCTCTCTTTCCCTGTGGATTCCAGAACAAAGACTGCCTTGTAATGCTATCAACAGGTTTCCTCAATGTGTGTCCTATCCATCGCCAGCATCTTCTTCTCAACTCTTGTTTCACTGGTACTTGTCTAGTTCTTGTCATCAGTTCCACGTTTATGACTTTGTCATACCATTTCAATCCTTCTATTCTATGCAAGCACCCGTTTATAAGTCTGTAGCTTTTTAATTGTTGTTTTTGTTGCTCTCCATGTCTCAGAGCCATACAATAGGATTGACTTGACATTTGAGTTGATGATTCTTATTTTTGTGTTGGACTTGATTTCTCTTGACCTCCATATGTTTCCCAATGCAATGAAAGCGCCTCTTGCTTCTTATTTTGCTATCATTGTCTGTCCCTCCAACTTTGTCTATATTACTACCAAGATATGTGTACGATTCTACATCCTTTAGTGGTGTTTCTTCAAGTTCAATCTTGTTATCATTTCTTGCATTTATTCTCATAATCTTGTCTTTTCCCTGTGTATTTTCAGGCCCACTTGTAGTGACCTCTCATCGAGAATTTTCATTTTCTCTTGCATCTGATTTTGGTTATGGGACAGAAGAGCCAAGTCATCTGCAAAATCCAGACCATCAAGCTGTTTAGTCAGATTCCACTGGATTCCATTTCTTTTGTGTGATGTCGATGTTTTCATAACCCAATCTTTTGCTAGTAAGAAAAGAAATGGAGACAACAGGCATCCCTGTTTAACTCCCATTCTTATCCTAAATGGTTCTGCAAGTTGACCTTCATGAATGACTCTGCATGTCATGTCTTCATAGGTCTTCCTTATTAAGTTAATGATCTTCATGGGAACTCCATAATGCCTCATCAGTTTCCAAAGTGATTCTCTGTCTACACTGTCAAATGCCTTTTCATAGTCCACAAATCCGATGTATAGTGGTGAATTCCATTCCAGACTTTGTTCAACTATTATTCTCCATGTGGCTATCTGGTCTGTACAGGATCTGTTTTGTCAAAAACCTGCTTGTTCATCTCTCAGTTGCTTGTCTATGGACTCTTTTAATCTCTCAAGGATGATTCTGTGTTAATACTTTTCCTGGCACTGATAGTAACATTATTCCTCTACAATTTGTGCATTCTTGTAAATTTCCCTTCTTAGGCAACTTGACCAGATAACCTTCCTTCCATTCTGCTGGTATTTCCTCTCTCTCCCAGACTTTGCCAAGTAGTTTGTATAATATCTCTGTAGCGGTATCAATATCTGTTTTGATGGCCTCTGCTGGAATGCCATCTGGATCAGTTGCTTTTCCATCTTTCAGAAGCTTTATGGCTTTCTTTATTTCTTCTCTACTTGGTCGTTCACAGCTGATTTGTAGCTCCTCTTCTGCTCGCTGGATGTCTGGGGGATTAGTTGGAGCTGGTCTATTGAGAAGTTCCTCAAAATGTTCTGTCCATCTCTTCATTTGTTCTTGTATATTACTAAGCAATTTTCTATTCTTATCTTTTATGAGGTCATTTGCTTGCTTATATCTCCCTGTTAGCTTCTTTGTGTTGTTGTACAGGTCCCTCATATTTCCTTTGGCTGCAGCTTCCTCTGCTTCCCTTGCCAACTCTTCAATATACTTGTCTCTTTTGATGTTTCTTCTTACTTCTTTGTTTGCTTCTATGTACACTTCATGAGCCTTGGCTTTGGAGCTTCTGGTTTTGCTTCTGTTTAAATCTGCTTTCTTGTTTTTCCTGTTTTCTATCTTGCTAATGGTTTCTGTTGTTATCCATGCTTTGTGCCGATGTTCTCCTTTTCTCAGTACTTCTTCACGTCTCGTTCCATATATTTTTTTACTTGGTCTTCCGTATCTGCTTCATCTACCAACTGTTGGAGTACTTGGTATTTGTTGGATACTGTGATAGAAAACTTTTCTCTTATTTCCTGATTTATTAGATATCCCACATTGTACTGTTGTCTATAGCTATATACTGTTGTAAATTTCTTGAGTTTTAATTTTGTTTTAGCCAACAGAAGATGGTGGTCTGATACCACATCTGCTCCTCTACATATTTTTATATCATGCAATGATGACCTAAACTTCTTACTTATGCATATGTGATCAATCTGATTCTCAGTTCTGTGGTCTGGTGATATCCATGATGCTTTTTGTATTCTTTTATGTGGAAATATGCTTCCTCCTATAGCTAGTTGATATGAAGCACAGAAGTTGGCTAATAGTTCCCCATTCTCGTTCATCATACCTAATCCATGCTTTCTTCAAAGCCAGTGTTGTCTGTACCTATTTTCGCATTTAGGTCCCCCATCAAAATTGTGATGTCCTTTATTTTCTTTTTGTCCTAGACATTTTGTAATCTGGTGTAAAAGTCTTCTTTCTCAGATTCTTCTTTATCATTTGTTGGTGCATAACATTGGATGGTTTATATTTACTTTCTTTTTGGCTGATTCAAACCTTGCTGTTATAATTCGGGGTCCCATTGCTTCCCATTCTATAAGTGACTTCTGTGCTTCCCTAGACAACATTAGAGCCACCCCTTCACTGTGGTGGGCTCTTTCCTCCTCATGTCCTGAGGACAACACTATTTCTCCTGTGATCAATCTCCTCTTCTCTATGCCTTTCAACCGTGTCTCGCAGAGACCCAGGATATCAATCCTGTAATTAGTTATTTCTGCTGCTACCTGTGCAGTTTTCCCTTGTTCACATAGACTGCGAACATTCCAGGTGCCAATCCTGGAGATTTTCCTAGACGAAAAAAGGTTAGTCGGCAACCCAGACTCCTTTCAGCTTTCTCTGGGTTGCTTCATGCGCCTCCTTTCCAGAGGACCTACTTCTGTCTTGGGCGGTTGCGTTGATTTATATTCTGTATTTGACTTGTCCATGTTTGTTGAAGTTTTTGTGGTAAAAAGTTTTTTACGGGATGGGGTAACCAGCCCCATGCCCAACACTCCTTAGTCCCTTTTTATGACATGCATGGTAGGGTACAGTGTTACTATGCTTTGCTCCCCTTTCGGGCCCCGGTAACACACGGGTGACCTGTGAGTATACAGTCATTGAAATTGTTTAGAAAAGTCACTGAAATTGTTACCCTCATCCTGACTGTGCTACCCATGCTCCAAACAGATTATTATTATTATTTTCATGCCTGTTTTGGTCTACCAGCATTTTTTGGATATCTACCTAGCAGAAGCTTTGTAATGGGTCATGCACAATGTTATAGTATTTAGTTTTGGATGTGACCCTCTGTCTGTGAGGCTAATTACACCTTCATTGACTCTTGAAATCATCTTCATACTTCCAGGAATTCCCCCTGTGGTGAAACTTGTTAAGAAGCCAGCATTGCACACTACATCATCCACAACAAGTATGAAAACCAGTGGAAGGAGGAAGGTGATACATACAGCAGAGATGACTCAATCCACCAACTTAACAGACCATCATATTCCATATGAGAACTGGACACAGCAGACTACTGGGCCATCTGTATCGCCTCAGGATGTCTCATACAAATGAATGTCCATGTGGAACTGAAATCTAGACCCATACTCCAAAACTGCCCAACCCATGATGACCCACGACATCTGACCTGGCCAGGGGGTGCTGAGCTCAAGCAGAAGCTATGGGGCTGCCGAGCTGACCTGGAAAAGACTGTGGACTTCATCCTGGCGACAGGCCTGCAGATTTAGCATGACTACAAACTGAACGCAGAAGACGAAGAAATCTTTTACATGCCTGGTAGATTACAGTGTTAATATTCTTTGTTCCCCTTCTGGGCTCCGATAGCACCTGACTGAATAAAAATATAAAATTATTTAACATAATCTGCAGTGTTGTTACATCATTCAGATACACATACTTGGGTATATGGCTTTCTTCTGTGCTACTAACAAGAGAGTTGCTGCTCCTTTGTCTTCCTGCGCCAAACAAACGACTAATATTACTGCCTCCACCACTGCCGGGTGGTGTGTTCGTTGTGTGCTGGGGCTTGGTACCTAGTCCCTACGGGAAAAAAAAAAGACTTAAGATGCGAGGCAGTTAAAAGGTAAAGGTAGTCCCACAGCAGATACTGCTGTAGGGCAGTGAAGTGTTAGAGACTTCACATTTCTAGGTTCAGCATGGAGAGGTGGGGTGACCTGTTCCCTTCCCCATTTGTCTTATCCTTCCCTAACTAAACAGCAAAGTCAGGTAGCCATCTACAGCTGAGTAGACCTGAGCGTGTCGATAACAAGAACTGAACCCTGCACCTTTGCAATGAGAGGTCAGTGCTCTCACCACTCTCAATCGGACACACATTGAGGCCATTAGTGTGCTTAAATGTTCTGTACTGGACTTTAAAAATGCTAGTTGGATACTAATATGATACTCATGCTAAACATTCATGTAATAACCTATTACCTACTAACAACATTACACAAAAATGAGAGAATTGCAGAAAGGACTGCTGACCAACAAGAACAGTAACCTTGACAAATACCCTTCAGCTTCTCCAGAAAGACAGGCCTATAACAATTTCATGCCAAGTCCTCCTGTCTTTTGGTCTTCCTCTACCTATCTTACCCTGGGGATTCCAGAACAAGAACTGCCTTGTAAAGCTATCAGCAGGTTTCCTCAATGTATGTCCTATCCATCACTTGTGTCTTTTCATCTTTTGTTCAACTGGCATCTGTCTGGTTCTTGTCATCAGTTCCACATTGGTGATTTTGTCATTCCATTTCAATCTTTCTGTTCTACGCAAGCACATATTAATGCTTGACTTCCTTAGATTCCCATTTATTTCCCAATGCAATGAAAGCTTCCACTGCCTTTTAAATTCAAACAAGATGCACAGGAAATTATCTCTCCTGTCCATGACAAGTTTGTTTGTCTGCTTAAATTTTCATGTTAACTTCTTTTTGTTGTACAGATCCCTCATTTGCCTGTCTTGCCAACTCACCATTGTATTTCCTTGTGTCACTTCTGTTCAGTCTTTTTACTTCTTTGTCTGCAGCCATGCATATTTCATGAATATTAATAATATTTGGCTCTGGTAATTATGGTTTCACTAATCTAAATCGACCTTTTTGTTTAACCTTGTCATGTATTTTTTTGGTACTTAACTTTTTCCCCAAAACTTCTCCCACACCTCTTTTCATATGTTTCTGACCTGTTGCCAGCAGTATCCTGTATTTGTTTCATTTCCCATTTGATGAAGAACTTACCCGAAGGCTTCAAATGTTTACAGATAGCAGAATCAGCACCAAACACAGAAAAAGTTACTCTAATAACTTTTTTTTAAAGAATGCAAAACAAAATTTTTTGAATTACTGCTCCAAGTCTATGCTTCTACAAGAACAATAAGGTATATTCTGACATCACATAGTTTTTCCCTGACTGGCACTGGTCATGTGTTCTTTCTCCATTCCTCTTTTGTGGGGCAGATGTTCAGCATTCATTTTATCAGCGCCACAGGTCGACTTATCTGTATGTCCTTCAGCTTACTGAACAGAAGTTATCAGCCTGTTGTGGAGTTGGAAGATTATATTCTGTGGAGTTAAGGCATAAAGGGACATGGCAAATTCGATTTGTCTGTGCTTAAGCCCACTTATGAAAAAGTGACTGCATGATATCCATTAGTCACTTCTATAAAGTAGACAAACACCACATGTGATAACTCCATCACTTAATGAGACAAACCACATTTTACCTGCACTCTGTTGTTACTACTAGCAGCAGGGAGCTCCATTTTAGAACTACTACCAGGTGCAGGAGAACCGGCTCCATCTAACACTGGCCAACTGGAATTAGAATTATTGAGGTGGGCTCCACCATGTACTGGATTAGGTAGCAGAGGCCCAGAGTTGGGCAATGTGTGTTTAATATCACCTGTCATATCCATCAATGATGGTATAACTTCAGAAGTCTCTATTGCCTGCGGTGAAACAGGCTTTTTACTGGGGAAACAAAAACAGTCAAGTGTTAAAAAAAGCCAAAAATAAAAAGAACATAATAACACATAAGGGTACACACAGACTGACAACTCACGCCCGATTTTTTAAATTTTTATTTCTTCATTCCTATCAAATATTTTATATGAAACAAACGTCAAAATACAGAGAACCAACTGTTATTTTATTGCACGAAATGCTATGTTACATTAACATGTTCAACGTCAGATTTGGCTTATTCAACACATTACCTCATCATAGTGGGCAGCATTTTTTTATGTCTTGTAATATCAGTTTACTGACCATATATTTTTTGTCTGTTTCTCGAAATAAAAAATACAAACTTATTTGTCAAATAACTGCAGTAACTGCTCCTTGTTGTGATATTTGTTTCATGTATGTCCTATAGATACAAGTGAGGATATACACATGTTGTTGAACTAGGTGCTGTTGAGCTTCTTGCTCTTTTGCAGCCAATAGCAAGTTGAAAACTCCTTGGTATTATCTACACTGTAGATCTAGGTTTTCCCTGTGGCTTTTCTGCTTGGTTGGTGATGGTGTCCGGCCAGATAATTATAAGAATTTTTCTTAGGCAGGTTGTGTGGAAGAGGACAGTTTGGGCATCTCCTTTTCTGTTATTCCCCAGCATTCTGCACTGTACAGCAGTAAAGAAATTATGTGACTCATATATTTTTAACTCGGTGTTTGCATAATGTACTGGAAAGATTTCCTGGTGATGTTAAAATTGGCAAAGGTTATTCTGGTTTTATTCATTCGGTTACAGATGTTGTGTGACTTCAATAAGCAAATAATGCAATGTCTAGCACTGTTTTAAAAAACACAAACTTCTGCATTAAGAATTCGCTTCGGGGACAACGGACAAGGAAAAAGCAGTTAGAAAAAGAACTGTGGCCCTTGAGATGTGAATATATAGAAGAATGGGGAACATCTCATGGAAAAAGAAAACAAAGAAAGAGGTCCTAGAAAAGCTAAAATTGAAAAGCGAAATAATGAATGAGATCAAAGCCAGACAGATACAATATTTTGGCCACATAAAAAGACATAACACCTAGCTGAAAACCATAATGGAAGTAAAAGTTGAAAGCAGGAGAAAGATAGCATTGTATATGGGAAGATAACATCAAGAGATGGACAGGAAAGAGTCAAAATGCACCATCAGGACAAGCAGCAGAAGACGTTGCAGATCGAATGTAACTAACCCTTGATGCAAAGACAGTAGCTGATCAGATCAGATCTGCTTTGAAGTAAAACCTACTCAATACTGCAAACATATCTGCAAGTAGGTTATGTAGCTTTAATCAGCAAATAATACAGTGGCTGGCTTGAACAGAAGAAATCAAACAGGAACACGGTACAACACAGAACACTTACATTTTATTATTTGCTATGTGATGATTATTAGCTGAATTCTGAGAATTTAAAAACTGTTCTATCAGCATTTGTTCATACTCTTGATGTTTTCTGTGAATGAAATGTATATGTACATTATTAACATATAAGCATTTGTTTTAATTACCAGCAATTAAATAATTATCACATCCGACATACGTACTTTCAGCAAAGTTAAGGCCAAAAAAATAAAATAAAATAAGTAAATAATTTTAGATTAATTTGTGAAGTTAAGGGGAGGAGCTACACTGAAATGCTATTTTCGTTATTAATTGCTGGATTTCAATGAAAATGCACAATACTAGATACGCAAAATGAAGAGTTTGATGGCACTTACACCACTGGTTGCCATAGAAACGGCAGCCATATTGGATTTGATTGTTCTATTTCAATTTGCTAAGGCTTTTTTATTTATTAAGCTATGAATACCAAATTTGAACACAACGTTTATCATTATATTTTAAAACTTTTTGTGTGATGGATTTTTGATAACTTTAATACAAAAAAAGTTGTTGGACTTTGAATACAGTGTCTAAAAATAGTAACAAATTTTGCTAAATTTTACATTACTTTTTGCAATAAATCAAAAAAGTTTGATCAGATACTAAAAATCCATCACACAAAAAGTTTTAAAAGATTATGGGCAACATATGTGCCATTTCCCATGTCAATTAATACATAAGTGTGGAAGTTATAAGAAAATTAGGATGAGAAAAAAAGATTTTGAGAAAATCGCATTTTTCTCCATAAATAGACTACAATTAAATAAGTATGTAATATTGCCCCTGAAAAATTGCTTACTTGTTATTTAGAACATACTGGCAGCATAGCCAGCTTCCTCTGCAGCTTCCTATCTGGCTTTCTGTTGAGATTTGTGCCTCATTTCCTTTCTTATCTTAGTGCAGTTTTCTGCCATGTTAGAGCTGAGCAATATTGGATTCTTTGTTCTATTTCAATTTGCAAAAGCTTTTTTATTTATTAAGCTATGAATAAAGTTAGTTGCTTATCCTTTACAGGACGTGGCAATCAACCCCAGCTTTTATTGGCTGTTTGTGATTTTTCTAGGCAATTTTTTTCATTCAGTAGTTTGCCATTGCTTTCTGAACGGTACGGCGCTTATACCATTGTTAAAAATCCACACAAAGCGATCTGCTACCAAACCGCCTGCAGCAGGTTTCAAACCTGGTATATCTGGATTATGAAACTGTGTTCATATCCATTAGGCCACAGACGCCGACAAAAGCTATGAATACCAAACTTAAACACAACATTTTTCATTACATTTTAAAACTTTTTGTGTGATGGATTTTTGATAACTTTAATACAAAAATAGTTGTAGGACTTTGAAAATAGTGTCTAAAAATAGCAACCAATTTTACATTACTTTTTGCAATTAATCAAAAGTTTGATCAGATACATAAAATCCATCACACAAAAAGTTTTAAAAGATTATGGGCAATGTATGTGCCAATTCTTATGTCAATTAATACATAAGTGTGGAAGTTATAAAAAAATTAGTATGAGAAAAATATATTTCTATAAAATCACATTTTTCGATATAATTAGAATATAATTAAATAAGTATGTAATACTACAGCAAAAAAAATAACT
Source organism: Oreohelix idahoensis (assembly GCA_024509875.1). Lineage (NCBI taxonomy): Eukaryota > Metazoa > Mollusca > Gastropoda > Stylommatophora > Oreohelicidae > Oreohelix > Oreohelix idahoensis. The sequence continues at coordinate 65,494 of JAMPIV010013758.1, read as the reverse complement.
TACTTGTCATTCAGATTATACCGGCCATATATCCAGCTTCCTCTGCAGCTTCTTGTCTGGCTTTCTGTTGAGATTTGTGCCTAATTTCCTTCCTTTTCTTAGTGCAGTTTTCTGCCGTTTTAGAGCTGAGCACGAGACGTTTATGCTTTCTTGCTCCTGCCAGTCGACAAGCCTCTTTTCCACTGTTCAGCCCCAGGACTTTCTTAAAAAATATAGCAGCCTCAGGTCCTTCATTAAATTCAGCAACTGCACTTAGAAGGCAGAATTCCACGCGCTTTCGTGAATGGAAGATATGCTTTGGCACTTTACTCCAAATAACTGAATGAAGGCTCTCATTGGAGTTTTGGGTTGCCTTTATTTCATAGCGACTCAACAGTTTCAGATTTGTCAGCCTGTCATACACTGGTGTCAAATGTCTGTTCAACAGCTTAAAGTCCAGGGGCGTATGTATACGTTTTTGATGCCCAAAAGCATACTCATTCCTAGATAAGGCTGCTTTATAGAAACACCAAGAGTCTTGGCCAGTAGGACAAAACTGATGCTGGGGATAATCATCAGTTGAATAGCAATGATGTAGGCTAGCCATAATAGCATTCTTCATATCAGCTGCAGTAGCATGTTGCCTGATAGCCCTGGAATAATAAATGCCAAGCTTTCGGATGGCTGTATCTGTCAGACGGCCACGTCCTCCAAGCAACTTTTTGCTTGCGGCAATCAGCAACTAAATTACGAAGAGCTGTATGCATTCTTTTTCCTACATGATTGATACACTCTTCTTTGATGATTTCAACATTAGGACCAAATGGTTTAATTTCCATGATCTTATTGAATGCTTTGCTATCACCATCACTTAACATGGTGGTGTAGCGAAATTTGTGTCGTGTCACAGACCGGCTCCATAAAACACTAGCTGCCTCAGCCTCCATCACACCTGAACTTCCTAGAAAGAAGAAAAGGTATGAATTAGTAACACTTAAAATAATGATGTAAGCAAGCATTGAACACTTTCCTTTACAATGTAGAAGCAAATGTAGTACAATGGAAGCAAAGCAAACACATGTAAGTAATAAATTATGTTACTAAAACTGATACTTATGGAGAAATAAAAATTACATTTTAAGACAAGGAGAAGGAGAAACCAAAAATAAGATTCAGAAGTAAATACCTTCAAAATTTATATCGCATCCTTGCTTCACATGCTCCTCTTTCCATTTGCTGAAGTTTCCCGGGGCTTCCTTCTGGTGCCAAGAACCAGTTGTAGCACATGTCTGACAGTATTTTGAAAGCACATGGGCATCTATAACAAGACCTGTCAAGATCTCCACAACACAACCAATACCAATTTTTGAACTGTGGTCCCTTGTGAGCCAGCTGTCATCAAAACTGACTCCAATATCTCTCCACATGTAAGCCTACCTTGCCGTGGTTGGAGAGCTTGAGCGCCTCAATGATCCCGGGAGCTATGCCGGCGGGAGTTTTACTCCTGGCAGGGTCACCCAAGCCGGACAGGTCCTGGGTGAGGGGCCAGACTAAATGGGCTGAGGAGTGGGTGGAACCCTATAGGTGTAGATGCAGAACCCACCGGCGAGTGGTACATGCTCTGGTCTGCACCAATCCACCCCCACTTCATGGGTTAAATGCTTTCTTGCCTCATTCTTCACTGTTTGTCGTCTATCACGCCCATGGCGACCGTTGCCTCAATTGGCTGTGTGTGGTGTACCCGGAAACGGGGCCTCCCAGTACTGAGGCAAAGTTAAGTCCCCGATGTCACTTATCGGTGCAGAATTGAGAGAGATGGCTGAGCATCACAATCCCTCCTGTGTTGCAGCATGATGAGAACCCAGCATTGCACACTGAGCTTGGGGGGATCACTTGGGCACCAGACTTAATACTGGCTCTTGACTGGATGGCCGCATGCAGGAGATTTCTACAATGGAGGGTTGGCAGGTGGTGGGTATCGGGAAGTGGCTCTGTGCAGGACGTGAGGATTCCTTGGGAGAGCCCAGAACCAGAGCACAGCATTGTGCAAGCTCTGCATAGTTGGAGAGCCCCCTGGATGACGGGGAATGCACAGTGTGCTACCCCACCTATCCCCAACTGCTAACTTAGAACCAGAAGTGGGGTCCTCTGTATGCGTGCCAGGCCAGGATAAAATGCCTGGGAAAGAGACTGGAGCTCAGAACTCCCTAACTCAAAGTTGCAGGATGGCAGAAAAGCCACGGGAAAGACAGGGCTATTTTGAAGATAACGCAACCATATTTTCACCATACGAGCTCGGACGCCGCCTCGGTAAACAAGGTCCGCGCAGAGCAGTGATACCCCCAGGCTGCTTGCGAATAGTCTACTACTGGGAACATAAACAGATTAGGGATGAGCCCACTCTCCCGTTGAACAGGTGCTAAAGTCGTAGATACTGGGCCAGAAGGCGCACCGGAAACCACAGTATCATGCAACTCGCTTTTTTTTTTTTTTTCTATGGAGAGTACACCGTCAAATAAATCTCGTTCTGGTGCTCGCCCTGTGGAGCTCCACCAGGCAGGTGCAGTGCCGGGCTCTGAGCCTCGACAGAGCCCACCCTCAGCTACTGGAGGACCCTCTAGACCGTCTTGTGGAGTCAACAGACGGCGGAGGAGAACTACTGACCAAAACAAAACAGAAAAAGAGAAACCCAGAGTGCCACTTGTCATGATGCACTGGAATGCAGAGGGAGTGAACAGCAAGCAGGCTGGATACAGCAAAAAGACAGAGCTGGAAAACATCTTGTATGAGAAGCAAGTCAGTGTTTGCTGTATCCAAGAGACTCACTTGAAAGCAGATCAAACCTTTAAAATAAGGGGATATCAATGCTTCAGATCCGACAGACAAGATAGACGAAAAGGAGGAGTACTTACTCTTGTAAGGAATAACATTCCTGCACACGAAAGGAAAACCTTCATGGATGGAGCAGAATATCAGCTGCTGCAGATAAAGGTAGACAAGATGGAAATAGAACTCCTGAACTATTACTGTCCGAACAACAAACCCCTGAGTCTCAGCTCTATACAGGTACCAGCCACCAACTTTATAGCAGTTGGAGACTTTAATAGCCACTCCCAGAGCTGGGGCTATAACCATCTGGATCACAGAGGTGAAGAGGTTGAAACTTGGCAAGATGATCACTCCCTAATCCTAGTCAATAATGCCACAGATACTCCTACCTTCTACTCCAGAGGATGGCACACAACCTCAACACCAGATCTTGCCTTCTCCACACCAGATATAGCTGGATCTATTAGTAGAGAAGTAGGAGACCAACTAGGGGGAAGCGACCATCGCCCAATCTTTCTTACTGTCCAGAGTGTAACTCTCAGTACAGGCCCAGCCATTACAAGATGGAACTACAAAAAAGCCAACTGGGGTTTATTCAGGCATCAGGTGAACACGCTGCTGTCTACCCTCAAGGTACAGAACAGAGACATTAATGAAGTGGTAAAAGACTTCAACAGATGCATACTACAAGCTGCAAAAGAAACCATTCCCAAAGGATGCCGGCGTAACTACATACCATACTGGTCCAGCACACTCCAAGAACGTCAGGAAGCTATGGACAAGGCTAGAAAGGACGCAGAGTCTCAGCCTTCACTTGAAACTCACAACAAATGGAAAAAGGCTGTAGCAGAGTTTCAGAGAACAAAGCTAGAAGAAAAGCGGAAAAGCTGGAGAACTAAAACGGCATCGCTGAACCTTGAGAAAGACGGCAGGAAACTTTGGAGATTAGTCAAGTCTCTAAATGAAGAGCATTCCTCACCAAGGCAGACTATCACATTGGATGAAGGTGGCAAACTTTTCAGAGGAAAACAAGCTGCAGACTTGTTTGCTAGAAGATACAGTTCAGAAAGCAACTTACCCATTAACATAGACCATCAGAGAGAGATAAGAAAAGAAATACTGGCAACCATGGGACAGACAGATACTCCTGCCCCAATGAGGGAACCCATCACACTAGGAGAAAACTACAGAAGGCTATTTCCAAGCTTAAGTTTCAAAAGTCACCCGGCCCAGACAAAATCAGCAACGAAATGCTAGTAAATCTGAGCTCAGCAGCAAAGACAAAACTGCTTGAGATATTCAACCACAGCTGGTTGAAAGGAACGGTACCCCAAGTATGGAGAGAAGCCATCACAATACCCATACTAAAGAAAGGGAAATGTAAGACCGAGGCTGCAAGTTACCGGCCAATCAGTCTCACAAGCTGTGTTGGGAAGACTATGGAGCGGGAATAGTCAACCACAGATTGAAATGGTATTTAGAGTCTGAGCAGATCCTGGTGCCGGAACAAGCTGGATTTAGAGAATGCTACAGTATAGAAGACCAAGTTACTTACTTGTCTCAAGCAATAGAAGATGCCTTCCAGGAGAAGAAAAAGGTCCTAACGATCTGGGTCGACTTCAAGCAGGCCTTTGACAAGGTGTGGAAAGATGGCCTCATTGCAAAACTTAGGAGAAGTGGAATCCAAGGCAACATGATGAAATGGATCCAGTCATACTTGCATAACAGGAGAACTAGAGTCACTCTTGACGGTCTGCAGAGCAGAAAAGTGTTGCTCCATCAGGGGGTACCTCAAGGAGGAGTAATTTCCCCACACTCTTCCTTGTTTACATCAATGACCTGGTGAAAGATCTCCCTGCAGGAGTTAAAGCTGCCTTATATGCAGATGACCTAGTACTCTGGTGCGCTGATGAAAATGTCACCACAGCAAATTATAGAATGCAGCGGGCAGCAGACATGCTAGTGTCATGGGCAGAGAAATGGCTTATCACAATAAACACAGACAAAACCTCCACAACACTGTTCTCCCTCGCCCCCAAGGACAAATCAGCTAACATACACCTAGGGACAACCGTGATCAAGGAAGAAAGCTACCCCACCTATCTTGGGGTGACATTTGACCAAAGGCTTACATGGAATAAGCATATTGAAAATGCAGAAGGAAGGGCCCGAAGACGACTAGGCATACTCAGAAAATTAGCAGGTACCAACTGGGGAGCAAATGAACGAAATCTAAAGAAGATTTATAATGGAGTAATAAGACCACACTTAGAGTTTAGCTCAGCAGCATGGTCATCAGCTGCTAACTCACATCTGCAGTCTTTGGACAAGGTGCAAAAATCAAGCTCTCAGGCTCATTACAGGAGCCATGAAAACTACACCAATAACAGAGATGCAGAAGGTTGCTGGATTACAGACATTGTCCCATAGAAGAGACACAAAAACCATGATCCAGATGGAAAAGTACAACAGTATGCCAATGCACCCAATGAAGGCAAGACTAGATGATCTGGCATTGGGACGTCTAAAGCGTAGCAGCTTTGTGCATCGGGGGAAAAGACTTATAAGACAGCATCAAGAAGACCTATCCATGAAGACAACACCACTGAAGCCCACCCTATACCCTGTACCATGGGAGCAGGCCAGCAGTGCCCTCCAAATTAATACAACAGTCAGTGGTCTCACAAGTGGATGTGAGTATAATGATCTGCAAAAACGAACTGCTACATTGAGTATGATCCAAGAAAGCTATCCCGATCAATCATGGATACATGCCTATACAGATGGATCAGCAACTAATGCTGTTAGGAATGGAGGTGCCGGTATCTTTATCTCATATCCTGACAACCACTATGAGACTAGGCACATTCCCACTGGTAAATTCTGTTCCAACTATACAGCTGAGGTTCAAGCTCTAGAGCAAGCTGCAAATATGATTTATAACACCAACTCTGACTGCCACCAGGTAGTCATCCTCACAGATGCACTGTCTGTCCTGCAAGCTCTCAAGGGTGGGTAAACTCCCGCATCTGAGAAATGAACTAAACAAGGTAGCTGCCAAAAAGAGAACCATACTTCAGTGGGTACCATCTCATTGTGGTGTACCCGGAAATGAAAAGGCAGATAAACTTGCAAAAAAGGGAGGAGAATGTGAACAAGAAGATAATGAAGTCACATACTTTGAGAAAAAGAGAGCTATCCAGACTATCAGAAGAGAACAGAACCAACCCAAAGACGACTATCACACTCTCGACCGGCAGGGACAGACAACTATTTTTCGACTCAGGACAGGGCATAACAAACTGAATAAACACATGCACAAGCTACGATTGTCTGCTTCACCACTGTGCACATGTGGATTAAACGAAACAAACTGCTGAGCATGTTCTACAGGACTGTCCTCTGTATGACCAGTTAAGAAAGATATACTGGCCCAATGACTCAACACTAAACTCAAAGCTATATGGAGTTAAAGAGGAACTTCAAAAAACAGTCGAATTCATCATGAGAACTCGTCTGACGGTGTAATCATCAAAGATGCGATCGCAAGAAGAAGAAGAAGAAGACTCCAATATCCATAATATATTAATGATATGGTTGATTGCTTAGAGCACAGTTTACGCTGCGTGCTAGCTTAGCAGCGTGATCAAATATTAATTTTGCGAGTTCTTGTGTTTGCAAATAAATTTTTGTGCAATTGTGTTGAAAGTTTTTTTATGCAGGCCAGGCATATCCATGTTCTGTGCAAAGTAGTTAAATTTATAGGGTCCCATTCCTGATAACAACGATGATAGAACTGCAACTTTGTTCAAACTGAATGAATTATGTTCATCAACCGATGATGTGTACATTGATGCAACGGTTTTGTTGCAAACACAACAATTCACTTTGATGTGTTGAACAAGACCTCTCTTGGCCTTATTATTAATTTCTGCAGACAACTTCCCACAGCATTCTGGACATGCAAGCTGACTAACAAGGTTACATATCTCAGACATATCAACTATAGTTCTGGAGACTGTATTGTTAGGTGTTGAAGCTTCTTGCACCAATGAGGCACTTAGTTCCAGCTTTTTACAGAACCGTGGCATGCTGTGGGATAAAGAGGTAGAAGTTGTAGAGGAGCTTGTGCTGGCTCCTTCATTTACAGCTGAAGCTGACAGTACAACCTCAGGCAGACTAGGCTCATTAGTGGGACCATATGGTTCTGAAAAAAGTACATAAGAAATAATCACAGCTTAAGAAACATGTCACATGCTTACAATATGTCAACGAACGCCTGACGATTTCCATATATGGAAGTAATCGGTAAAAAATGCGACCTATAAATTCTCGAGCTTGGCGGGTATAATTTTGTTACCGAAATAAATGAACTACATCACAGGATTCCCCAGATCTAGGCGAATCCAATGATGTATAATATGTAGGGGTGTAAGCTTGGTTGCTATGGAAGAAACTAGGTCTAATTAGACATATTTTCTCGAGTTTGAGAAAATCTCTCCGTACCATACCTTTTTCAAAGTCATAATACATATTGTTAAAATGCATTTTGACATTTAATTCTGTTATATTTAGATTCAGGAAATGCTAAAGTATCAGAAAATGGACTAATCCCAAAATCCTAAATTTTTTTTTTTTTTAATGAAAATTTAACCGCCCCTCCTCCCCTTAAAGAGAAAACATGTAAGAAACTCGTGGTCAATTTAGAATAAATGGAGAACAATTCTTGATGGAGCACAACATTTTCATATGAACATTATTATTCTACTTGTCGGATGATAAATTAAGTGTTGTTTTCCCCTTCAAATGCCAATTTTAATATGTGACAGTTTCCATAATATGATGCAGTGGCGTTTCATTGTTCACCTCCCACTCCCAAGATAAGAATTAACAAATAGGAATGGTATACACTTTATAACCCAACGGGCTGATCACCCGTTTGCCAGTCACTTCGATTACGGAAACAACAGCAAATGGGTTGATTTGCCGTTGCCCTAAAGACGCCACTAGGCGTGATGGGAAACAATGGCAAAGAAAACCTATCTGCTGTTGCCCTAAGACGCCACTAGGCGTAATGGCCACTGACTGCTTTGACGGTCGGTGGCTAAGGACGGAAGAAGAAGAAGAAGAATACACTTTATAACACTAGTTAGTGGTTAACAAGTGACACCTACTCATTCATGCATACTTCTTTATACGCCGTTAAAATTAAGTGCAAATCAACTCACACTTTTCTTCCAAATTTAATAGTCATAATGATTCCTAAACTGCCACATTTGTAATCAGGCTAACAGAAAGGGCAATATTTCATTATGTGACTACTGCATGACATTTTCTAATGAAACATTGTAATTTTTAACCATAACTTACTATGTCACCTTAATTCCCCTTTAACAGGTCAGATGCCCTACTATCAATCAATAATTCATTACCCATCCCCAAGAAGCATACACCCTCAGCACGCACATGACAACTCCTCCCATCATGTGCATCAGCTACAACTTCAACCCCAATTAATAAAGAAAGCAGCTCGGACTCCAACTAGACGTACTTAACTATTCAAACATTGTCAGATGCCACAGACACAGAATCCACTCAAAAAAAGAAAAATGCAAATATTAAACTTTTTAAAATTTTATTAAAGATTTTTGTTAGCCTTTCACGTTGAGATTTGTAGTCAATCGTTCAATCAGTACGTCAATCAAGCTTATTTTATTCTTTGCCATCCATGTCCCTAACATTTCATTTGCACTGACATTAGATTCACAAAAAAATTGGAAAAAGATAAATGGTTTTAATAAGTCTCCTCAAATTTCTATAAATAGCCATAAAAATTCAAGATGGGTGCCATGATCATGTGACCAAGTTGCATAAATAAGTTTTTCCACATGTAGCAACTATTCATTATGGTGCTCTGAAAATTTCAAAGCCGTATGTCTTTTTTTTTTCAATTTTTTATGAATTTAAAAATAAACTATTTTTAATGAAATCTGTTTAACGGAACAACATTAGGAAAAAGTTCAATCCAAGAAGGCCTCCCACAAGGCTCAGTCCTAAGCTGCACCCTTTTCCTCATATACGTAAACGACCTGGCAGACCACCTTGAATTACCTAGCTGATGACCTAGTCCTATGGGCAGAAGGGAAGTCCCCTTTGCAACTGCAAAAGAATCTAAACCGTGCGCTGGCTGCTCTAACAACCGACTGCAGCTTGTGGAAAATGGTGATCAACACGAGTAAGACAGCCTACACTATTGTCACGAAATGGATTTAGGACTAGAGACTGTCTACATATAGTGACAAGACAATAGTAAGAAGAAAGACTGAAATGATAGATTCAGATAGAAATATAGTGCAAAATGTGAAAGTTGAGACCATTGGCTCCGAGGTTGAGAACCGAGGTTGATTCTTTCCTCGCCACTTCGGACGTTTAAATTGCTATGGCCTCGAACCACCTCTAACTACCCTATGGGGATAAGGTTCAATTAAGATTCACAAACACCAAGGTACAGACAACATATAGCTACTGTACTAAAGGAAATGACTGATGCCAGCTACAATTTATACAAGTTTATTATACACCTATACACAAACTCATATACATGTCAAAATACATGAAGTGCGAGGATGCACACCTGAAACAAAATCAAGCACAGTTAAAAATGCATCAACCCCAACCCTTCTCCCACAATTGCAACCTGTATGGAGAAAGAAGGTAAGGTTAACTGAAATGAACTACACTGCACTTGATGTCGCCTACACTCCAAACTAGCTGTTCTAAATTCTAACTCTAACTCTAAGTCCACTGATAGCTGGAACGACGGCGAAGTGACTACACAATCTCTGCACAGACTTCGGTTCTACACAGCCTATCCTGGAATCTCCTGAACACAACTAACTGCACCTCTAAACTTCAGCAGCTGTCCTCTGCTATGATTCACCAAAACTAACAGTTCTGCCTATCTGTGCTGACTTCAGTAGAGAGAATGTTTACCCTCTCTCTCTCCACTAACTCTGGAATTGATGACTGAGGTTTAACAGAACCCCACTGGATTCTGGACTGGAACTGTAGCTGACTTCTACCACTCTGAAATTACCTGCCCGAGTACCTATAACTGGGCCATCGGCTTTATTATGGCCGTGAAGAAGCGAACATAAAATTACCACATCGCGGCAGCCTGCCAAATCTGCGTGTGTAACGAGCGTTAGAGCTCAGGATTTATCCACGAAAATCCTATTCGCTGGAAAAGGTCTTCCCCTGGCTGGAAAACGTATTTTCTTCCTCTCCTTCCACTACTGGCAACTAACGTATAACCCTTGCGGTTCTGCGAATGCCCCAACTTTGCCGTGGGAGAAATTTTGTGGTCTCAAAATTCCGCTCTCATTCCCACAAAGCCGGTACCTGCTGTTTTAGACAAAAGCAAAAACAACAGCTAAACAAAACGTTAATACTCTATTACAAATAACAATTAACTTCCTGACAAACCCTTAAGTCTTTAACACTTAAGTCTCCCCCGTCTATAATCAATACAGCTCCCCTACTCTCTCCCGTTATGCACCACCATACAAAATCATGCAAACAAAGTCCGCTCCCCCATTGAGCTCCCTTCTCTACCTGAGCCCACAAGGTAAACATTGGCTAACCCAGATCGCTTGTTCTGCCTGACTAACTCCGAGCAACGACAATATTTTCAATGGCCCGTCTGGGCAGACGTACTGTGGCCTACTTCTTACGCTGACACTAATGCCGTAATGTTTAATACAAAATAAAACTAGCCCTCTCTAGGAATTCCTAAAATTCCCGTCAGTATGATTAATCACCTCAAAATTGAAATAAAATATTATTCCCTTAACATAAATAAATTTCATCTCCATCTTCTGAATACACAGAATAACAAAGCACAATCAATAACCTATAACCCTGTTTACGCTAGCATCTACATGCCGTCAAAAGTTATACATAATGGTTATCAATTAAATCTCAGTAGTTACAACACGTGGTTACAATTTTATGACCACGTGCTTCTCTCCCCCTCGTCCCTCTGAACATCGTATCAATAAAGATACCGTAACCACGCGCTCACGTGCTTCAATTAATACCTATTCACTTCCGTCCACAGATATATGCGTAACTATATAAATAGCGAGCATCAATACTCTCACTAAAATCACAAATGAAAATACACATTACACACGCTCCCGACTATACTCTCACTAAAATCACAACTGAAATACACATGATTCGCAGATGCGAGTTTCTCTCCCGACCGACTTTGCAATAATACAAAGCGGTGATATCTCAACATTTAAACCATGCCGCTATTCTTTCAACAAGGAATGAAATGGACCTATAAATTTTCAAGTCTATCACTAAGATCGTATTGATGGCTCTGGAGTTAAGAATTAAATTAAACTAAAACTTCCCAAGAAACTTAAATGATCGGCTAGGACTAGAAAAATTAAATAAAGTCCTCACGCAAAAATTCATGCTTACCAAATCTCGAATGTCCAACTGAAGGCAATCGACAATATGCTTCTGGCACCCGGCTTTGGCAATTTTTCATTAAAAGAGAAAGAGGCTATGAAATATAGGCCTTTTATAATCAAGACCCCCACGCGCCGACTTCATGACGTCATATGCGCGGCGTGGTTCTAAAGCCAATCGGAGCTCTGCATTTCAACTGCAGTTATCTCTCAGCCAATCAGAACCTTAGATCTTTCTGATGCAACCAGTTTCTGCTAGACAAAGAACCGGGAATTGGTCCTAGCCCTATACTGCGGAAATGAAGCAAAAATGGCCGCAAATAATTTAACTCCCGAAAAATGCGTATATGGCCACGCAATATCTTTAAAAAAAGACAATCTGGTGCCAATCCTGATCTAGCATCTATAATCTTTCTTCTAGAAAAATACTGTCTAATTCCCTACACCCCCATTCTAAACACATAAAGAAGAACCATAAAGCAGATGAGATCAAACTCCCTCATGATCTCATCTTGAAAAAACGTAAATAATAGAAGGAGAAGAAACATGGAGAAGGATTTCCTGTAATCCCTCCTAAAAATAGTGAACTAAATGCAAGGAGAAAAAGACATGGGCCATTTGAAAGACAGAATCTCAGTACTCTCGTCACAACTATATTCGCACTCAGCAACAAAACATTAAGAAGACAACTGGATTTAAAACTTGATGATACAAAGCTAGCTAAAGAGAACAATCCGACTTATCTGGGGATACAGCTAGATACCAGACTCACATACAAAACACATGTTGAGTCTCTAATTGCAAAGGCCTCTAAGAAGGCTGAACCTCATAAAGCAATTGGCAAGCACTGATTAGGGAGCCAATCAGTGCACCCTACAACAACTCTACCTGGGATACGTGTGCTCAGTTATGGATTACTCTCTACCACTGCAAGCCACCGCTAGCCCAACACTCAGACTGAAACTAGATCGCATACAAAACCAGGCACTCAGATTCATATACGGAGGCTTGCGAACTACCTCGACCAGCGCATGTGAGATTTCCGCCAATGTGGAACCCCTAGAACTAAGGACACAGAAATCAGTTATCCTAACGGCAGAAAGGTTCTTGCGAGCCGACAAGGATGACCCCTGCAAAAATGATATCACGACCACAACTCCAAGTACTGAATTAAAAAGACCTCCTTCGCTAGAAGGTACCAAGAGCTTTCAGGGAAGCACTACATGCCAGAGACTTGACTGCCTACTCAAGCTGCGCCTGACATACTACCCCACATAGAACTAATAAGACCAATAATACATGCAAACCTTCTGCAACCCGCAAATAAAAGCCTCATACCTACACTGCTAGGACAATGAACGAGACAGGTAAACTAAGACAGGTCACGGCAGAAATGAGAAACTATAGGTTACACATTCTAGGGATAAGCAAGAGCAGATGGACAGGGGCAGGAAAAGTTAAAACAGCAACAGGAGAAACAGTACTTTACTCTGGAAGAGAGGATGGACAGCACAATGAAGGCGTAGCCATTATTCTACAGAAAGGAATAGAAAGGACATTACTGGAATGGAAACCCACCAACAACAGACTGATAAGATTAAGATTGAGAGGGAGATTCACCAACACTACAATAATACAATGCTACGCACCAACGAATGATAGCGATGAGGAGGTCAAGGATGAATTCTATCAACAACTGCAGAAAGAAATGGAAGACACACCTAGATATGATCTTGTTATAGTAATGGGAGACCTCAATGCGAAAGTTGGTACACACAATACATATAATGAAAGAAAAATGGGGAAATGTGGCAGCGGAACAGCAAACGAAAATGGGGATAAACTAATAAGTTTCTGTAGCATTAACAACCTGGTCATTGGAGGAACACTTTTCCCACATAAAGAAATTCACAAATTAACATGGGAATCACCAAATGGTCGGGACAGAAACCAGATAGACCACATCATGGTTAACGGTAGATGGAGACATGCATTACAAGATGTGAAGGTAAGAAGAGGTGCAGATGTGGAAAGTGATCACCATTTAGTAGTAGCAAAACTGAAAGTGAAACTAAGAAGGGCTGGACCAACTGTAACTACACAGAAAAGGTTTGACATCAGCAAATTGAAGGACTCCCTTACCAGAAAAGCTTTTGCGGCCGACATAAAGAAACAATATCAATTTGCTAAAAGTCAGGAAAAGACATTGACTGATGATATAGACCAGAATTTCAACACCATTTCAACAATATACAAGGAAAGCAGCAAATCATGCTTGGGATTCCAGGAAAGGAAGAAGCAAGACTGGATAACACCAGAAACATTAAAAACCATAACGATGAGAAAGGAAATTCTTCTTCTTCTTCTTCCTCGTTCGCCCTGAAAAGGACGGTGGTTGCGTTGTGTCTGTTTACAATGTAGCTGTGATATCTGCACCTTTCGGTCGACACATCCGACTTCTGCACGGCATTTTTTAGGACCGGGTTTGCCTTCCCATTGCGATCCGTGCTCGCTCAGCTCAGCCAGCCTGCACCGCTGCAGACTGTTTCCAGGACCACCACGTGGAGGTGGAGCACGGTCTTGACCAGCTCTGGTTCGCTGGTCCTGACGCAGGCAGTCAGGCTATGAGTCGCTGACTGCGGTCTCTATTGCTGCATCTTCTGGTCCCAGAAAGGAAATGAAAAGAAAGAAAACAAAAGCGAAGTCCCCCAGGTTAAAGCAACTATATAGCGAACAGTACAGTCAGCTGGACAAAGAAGTTAAACGCCAAACCCGAGCCAACAAAAGGAATTTCCTAGACGATCTTGCAAGACAGGCAGAGGAGGCAGCACTGAGAAATGAACAAAGCACAGTATACAAAATAACTAAATTCATCAGCGGAAAACGAGGTGCAAACAATATTACATTAGTAAGAGATAAGCAAGGTAATCTCATCACGACAGCAGAGGGACAGGAAACAAGATGGGCAGAGCACTTCAGAGAAACTCTGAACAAGGAACCACCAGAGACACAATTAAATGTTCCTGAAGCTGAAAACGATCTAGATGTAAATACAGACATTCCACGAAAAGAAGAAATCATCACAGCAATCAAAGGGTTAAAGAACAGAAAAGCTCCGGGCCATGGTAACTTAAATGCAGAGCTATTTAAGACAGACCCTGAGCTAGCAGCAGAACTATTAGAACCACTATTTGCACAAGTGTGGAAAACGGGGACAACACCATCGGAGTGTAACAAAGGAATAATTGTCAAATTGCCCAAGAAGGGAGATCTTTCAGACTGCAATAACTGGAGAGGAATCACTCTTCTCTCAGTTACCAGCAAAATACTAGGCAGGATAATTATACAGAGAATTTCAAAGGCAGTAGACCACAAACTGAGGAAAGAACAAGCAGGATTCAGAAAGAACAGAAGATGTGTAGATCATATATTCACTCTCAGGAACATTATAGAGCAGTGCTCAGAATGGCAAAGACAGCTTTACATTAATTTCGTTGATTTTGAAAAGGCTTTTGACAGCATACATAGGGACAGTTTATGGAAAATACTGAGGGCTTATGGAATTCCAAGCTGCATAGTGTCAATCATAAAAAGCCTCTATGCCAACTTTACGTGTAGTGTTGGGCAGAGCAACCTAACTTTTGAGGTGAAGACAGGAGTACGACAGGGATGCCCCTTATCAACCACTCTATTTTTAACAGTCATAGACTGGGTGATGCGCCAGACAACAGAGGGCAGTCCAAGAGGAATAAGATGGACAACATTTTCTACATTGGAAGATCTGGAATATGCAGATGACATTGCACTACTAGCACATTCACATGAACACATCCAGGAAAAAACGGATAGACTTAATGAGTTTAGCCAGCAGGTGGGCTTGAACATCAATTTAAAGAAGTCTGAGGTCATGACGCTCAACGTGAGCAACCCTGAGCCCATATCAGTAAGGAATCAGCAACTGGTACAGACAGACACCTTCACATACCTAGGAAGCATAGTAACACCAGACGGTAGGGCAGGCAAAGACATCAACATCAGAATGAATAAGGCAAGAACAGCCTTCTTTAGCCTAAACAACATCTGGAAGTCCTCCCAATACAGCACAAGCACAAAATTAAGATTATATCAGAGCTGTGTGCTTTCTGTGCTTCTCTATGGTGCGGAATGCTGGAGAGTTACAGAGAAGGAAATGTCGAAACTGTACTCTTTTCACACAACATGCCTAAGAAAAATTCACAGAATCTTTTGGCCGAATACCATCACTAACCAAGATCTGCTTACTCGTAGCAAGCAAGAGGACATGCACAC
Source organism: Oreohelix idahoensis (assembly GCA_024509875.1). NCBI lineage: Eukaryota > Metazoa > Mollusca > Gastropoda > Stylommatophora > Oreohelicidae > Oreohelix > Oreohelix idahoensis. The sequence goes on along the minus strand of JAMPIV010013758.1, from coordinate 49,895 downwards.
CATCATAGCTGGCAGACGCTGAAGCTGGGTTGGCCATGTCCTCAGAAGAGACCCCAATGCCATCACAAGAACAGCTATGCTTTGGACCCCTAAAGGAAAACGAAATAGAGGCCGACCAAAAACAACCTGGCGTAGGACTGTGGAGGCTGAGATGCAAAGAATGAACCAGAGTTGGGGCACTGTACGAAGGATGGCCACCGACCGAGCAAAGTGGAATCAATTTGTTGTTGCCCTACAAGACGCCACTAGGCGTGATGGCCACTGACTGCTTTGACGGTCGGCGGCTAAGGATCAAAGAAGAAGAAGACCTACACTGCTGAAAACACTTGCCATGGAAACCATCTGCCAATATGAAGAAGATATTATTCATGCTTACACAGACGGATCAGCTTTTAAAGCAGCCATAAATGCTGGATATAGGTCCATAATCAACCCACCCAATACAGAAGAACCCATCAAAATTGCAGGCTCCTGTGGTACTTGGTGCACAAACTACGAAGCTGAAGTAGTCGTCATTCAGAAAACCCTAACTAGAATCTCTGAACTCTTTGAATCAAACGAAACAGAACCAAATGATGTTGTAGTATTCTAAGACTGCCCTCTTGGCAATAGAAAACTGGAAAACAAACTCAATACTATCCAGAAGGTTCAAGAAACATGCCACAAAATTATGAACTTGTATGGAATAGAAATCTACATGCAATGGATACCTGGCCACATAAACATCACATTGAATGAAGTAGCTGGGACCTCAAGACGCAGCAATAGAGACTGCAGTCAGCGTCTCATAGCTTGACTGCCTGCGTCAGGACCAGAAGTAGCTGATAGACTGGCAAAGAAGGGAGCAAAAATGCCACAAATTGACCAACCATTGAATATCTTCTTCTTCTCTTCTTTGATCCATAGCCGCCAACCGCCAAAGCAGTCAGCAGCCATCGCGCACGGTGGCGTCTTGCAGGGCAGCAACAAACTGATTCCACCTTGCTCGGTCGGCGGCCATCCTTCGTACAGTACCCCAACTCTGGTTCATTCTTTGCATCTCGGCTTCCACAGTTCTCTGCCAAGTTGTTTTTGGTCGGCCTCTCTTTCGCTTTCCCTCGGGGGTCCAATAGCATAGCTGTTCTTGTGATGGTATCAGGGTCCCTTCTGAGGATGTGGCCAACCCAACTCCAGCATCTGCCAGCTATGATGGTGTGCACGTCCTCCTGGTTACTCCGAATAAGTAGTTCTTGGTTGCTGATGGTATTCGGCCAAAAGATTCTGAGAATTTTCCTTAGGCAGATTGTGTGGAAGGAGGACAGTTTCAAAATTTCATTCTCTGTTACTCTCCAGCATTCCGCACCATAGAGAGGCACAGAAAGTACACAGCTATCATACAGTCTTAATTTGGTGTTTGTGCAGTACTGGGAAGACTTCCAAATGTTGTTGAGAACCATTGAATATGTTAACAATAAAACAAATAATCAAAAAACAACTATAAAGAAGATTGTCTGAACACGTGGGCACAAGCTAAAACAGGAAGAGATCTTCACACACCTAATAGGCCCAAATAAGAAAGATGCTATCAACCATATTGAACGAAGATATCAAACCAAAATTTTCAGATTGAGAAAAGGTCACTCAACACTAAATGGCCATAGAAACAGAATGTGTTCACAAAATGTAGCAATATGTCAAAGACAACTCCTACCACACATCCCATCCATAGACAATATACTTTATAACAGTTCAGAACAGATTATACGAACTGCGCAGTACCACATAATGGCATCAAGGTCACCAAGAGCTGACGCTCATGACAGTGGATTAAAGTCAAGTAAAGCCAAGTCTATGAAATCTGCAAACACCCTTGGTAATAGGCGACAGTAATGCTCCGGATTGCTGGTCAGCAAAGTGTTAATAGTCTTGTCACTGAAGTTCTACAATCTACAATGCTGTAATGGCTGACACAGTAGTTGTATCAATAAACAAAAGGCTCACCAACATGATATATACAGCTATTCTGAGATACTAAAAGATAAACACAAGCAAACATACCCAGCTTGCATTTCATCTTTTGTAAAACTAGCAGCTTCTTCACCCATTTCATGCAAGTACATACAATCCTGCAAAGTAAAAATGAAAATGAACATGTTTATAATAAAAGCTTTGTGTGAAGTATTTGGATACCATGAAAAACATTTAAAAAATAAAACCACTATACACGCATTAACTCACTATTAGGAATGACAGATCACATTTCATACCGTACAAATGTATTTACGCCCTCACATTAAGACACTAACCTGCATAGTTCCAACAGATATGTGGAGACTAAGCAAAAATAGATATACTGCATGTCGTAAGAGGAGTCTAATACAAGGTTGTGTGTGGGACTGGCAACCTATCATGTAAAAACCTAATGCTACATAAACCACAGTTGCAACAGCACACACATGATTTGACACAGGCTTTCTGCAAATGGTCCAACAGCAGTGGTGGCTCCATGTTCCATAATGAATGAAAAGAACTAGACATTCTCAAAACCCAAGGTTAACGAAAAAGAAGCAACAGAAATGAAATGAGGCTAATATTTGAGCGTTTCACTTTAGATTTTAGAAATGAGAACTATTTTCAAGGGTCTGTAATTGACAATAATATGTGAAAGAGTTAAATCATCATCATGAACCTTCAGCTCCCCCAACAAGATTAGGCCTTCAACAAACGTATGCCAAGTCTTCCAGTCCTGTGCTGGGCCTTCAACAAATGTATGCCAAGTCTTCCAGTCCTGTGCTATCAGCTCAAGGTCTTTTCATGCCTTCTTCATGTCTGTCTCCAGTTCTCTTCTCCATGTCTTCCTTAGTCTCTCTCTACCTCTCTTACCCTGGGTATTCCAGAACAAGGACCACATGGTATTGAATTAAATCATTACTGACAATGTATCAATATAAAATGCATCAACGTTCATTGTCTTTCTCTCAGAAATTTCTGCCTAAACAGTAAAAAAGTATTTTGTTAACGATGCATGCTTTTATACATGAATAGGGGAGGAACAATTCTGACAGACCTGAAAAGAAAAAGAAAACTCTGGAGAACTCATAAAGGATATAGAAAAGCAAATAAAGTTTGCATTTGTAACAGAGAACTTAGGGGCTGAAAAACGAAAGGATCAACTACAACAAAAAATAATGTATACTTACACTTTTCTGACAATGTGAGCCCTTCAAAAAGTGACTGCAATACTTGGTGGTGCCTAATGATGTTTTTAATGTCCGCCCTTCTACATGAACATTATTGACTGTTAGAATCGCCCTTAGAGCATCTTCTGGTTTAACATATGTGACATACGCACTTGCACTTGGACCCTACATAGCCAAACAGAAAGTTAATAGTTTTTTTTTTTTTTTTTCAGTTTTAAAAACACTCCATGAAACATCACATAGCAAACTGCTGTATTTATTTCTGACATGATCACACATTATAGAGAAAATGAAATATAAATGGCAAAGATGTCAGACAACACTGACAGATATGGAATAGCAAGTGCCAGAACGACATACAAAATAGACAAAACAAGAACTGGGCAGATAGTAATACTTGAGTGTCTTTTCACACACTGATGGACACCCCTAGATGTGTTCTAGAATTTCTAGGGTGAGGTCAACTGGAGACAGAAATGAAAATGATGATGACATGGAAAGACCTGAAGCTGATGGCATGTGATAGGACTTGGCTTAACGTCTGTTCAAGGCCTATGTTCTTTGGGGAGGCTGCAGGATAAAGAAGAAGAGTGTCTTTTCAGTCAACAAATGAAACAGTTTAGAACAATGAGATGCAAAGAATGAACCAGAGCTGGGGCACTGTACGAAGGATGGCCGCCGACCGAGCAAAGTGGAATCAATTTGTTGTTGCCCTACAAGACGCCACCAGGCGTAATGGCCACTGACTGCTTTGACGGTCGGCGGCTAAGAATCAAAGAAGAACAATGAAGAATATGTAGACAAGGAGGTATTATATTATCAAGTTACAATGTAACAGGTTAATCCACTACTATATATATATATCTGTCAGGCATGGAACCATTGTCTGGTGATGTAATACCCTCAAGTACTATCTAAAGTGCTGACTTTATGCCCTGCTGACGAGTTCTGATGAAAGTATCAAGACTTAAAACTGAAAAGCTCAAAGAAGTCTAAGCTATACTGCAATTTCCTAAACCCCGCAATGTGAAAAAATGCATACACCAACTAGAAGAAGAGTTTTACGTGTAAAGTCAATGCAGGGAGGCATATCTGGAGTCATCCTTATATGACCACCAGCCATGCACAATGCTACAATATATGTACGGGGAAGTGAACCTATGTCTGCAAGGCTAATTACATCCTCATTTACTCTTGAAATCATCCACACACTTCCAGAGATTCCCTCTGTAGTGAAACTTGTTGAGAACCCAGCATTGCACACTAAGCTTGGAAAAGTCACCTGATCCCCAAGCATAATTCTTTGGCTTTGACTTAGTTGACTGCATGCAGAAGGATCTCACTATGGACCCAGTGATAGACAGGTGAAGCTGAGAAGTGGCTCTGTGCAGGACGTGACAATTCCTTGGGAGAGCCCAGAACCAGAGTACAGTATTTTAGCTCTGCATAGTTGGAGAGCCCCCTTGGATGGAGGGGAATGCACAGTATGCCATGCACATCTTACCCCTAGCTTGGGACCAGATGTGATGAAGCAAGCTGGAGAAATTGGAGCTCATGACTTCAACTCAACATGTTTCTGAATGGCAGAAAAGCCAGTGTAGATAATACCAAGGAGTCTTCAACTTGGTATTGGCCACGAAATAGCATGAAGCTCAGCAGCCCTAGTTAAAACAACGTGTAAGGTCCAATGCTAAAGAAATCGAACACCAATACTGATAAACATCTGTTAAATTGTGCAGCCGGTTAAACAACTGGGTTCCCATACAATTGATTTACACTATTTACATTAACACTATGTAGAAAAAAAAAAATACAATGTTGTAACATGTTCTTCAAAGAGATTAACACAAGTTCGTGGACAGCAGAACTCACTATGAAACCATAAACAGCAAAAGAAAGAAAAAGAAAACACACAAGAAAATACTAGTCACTAAATATAGAAAACTAGCAATAGTGTAGCATCAGAAATAGCAATGCCATTAATGATAAAATCTGATTAAATAAAACACCACAAGGAGGAAGAATACAAATCAAATTCGACACTGGCACTATCTGGAAATAATTTACGAAATACAAAAAGATGTCCTCATATAAAAGACAGACCCATGCATGTGCTAAATGGGTGAAAGGGACATGCTATATGGAAACAGCAACGGCAAAAAAAACAAAACAATAAAGACAACTCTAATGAATCTGTAACAATAAATGTATGCCACCGCCCACACATGATTATAAATTAAAGCAAATCCCCAGCTTGACACTGTCTGTTCTTTCAATGTAACTACGTAAATATCACATACAAAACATGAAAAGAAACACACTAATCTTCAAATTTGTATAAAAATGTATCTCAGACTAAAAAATAATAACGCACTTATTCATCTATATATATATCTTTTTTAAAAATGTGGCATCATCTTTATACAGGACGACTTCCTATGGAACCTTACGTGCTCACACAATGACTCCAAGCTCACACATGTATGTGATGAACTTAGTTCCTGTTGATCACAATCAATACGCAAGGATGAACTTAATTTTAGCAAAAATGCACAATAATTAATCAATACTTAAATATTAGACAATGTTAACAAAACAATTATAAACTGCCATATTTTCAATTACATCTTATATATAATTACACCAAAAAAAACAGGCACACACCCACACCTGTGAGCCAGCATATGAAGTGCTCTGATTTATCACCACTTTATGAATCTTTCCGAACTTGCCGAAATACTCATGTTTTTTTAGCACCTCAGGATCCGCAAGTCGAGGAGACAGTCCCACAACAAACACAAGGTTCCTTTGCACAACCCTGACAATATAAGACATGAGCACACATGGTTTACACCCTCTTTGTTTCATGTCATTTAACTTTTATTACTCTGATAAAAAAATTTTCTTTGGGAATTTTTGAGTGGGTATACCATAACAAATTTAAAAAAAAAAAATGATGAATAAATATAAATCTTCCAGCATTATCTAACTCATTTCATGTTTCCAGTTAAATTTTTTTTTAAAACAACAAAAAAACCAGTATTTAAATAAAGACTGTAATTGAATAGGAAAGTTACAATACTTCTTCCTTGTTCGTCCTGAAAAGGACGTTGGTTGCGTTGTATCCGTTTACAGTGAAGCTGCGATATTTGCGCCTTTCAGCCGACACATCCGACTTCAGCACAACATTTTTTGGGACCGGGTTTGCCTTCCCATTTCGATCCCTACTCTCTCAGCCAGACTGCAGTGATGCAGCCTGTTTTCAGGACCACCACTTGGAGGTGGAGTAGGGTCTTGGGCAGCAGTTGCAATACAACAACTATGATATCACAATTCTCTTGAGCCTGCAATGATCTAAAATATACTTGACAACTGTATTTTATATGAATACCCATCAAATCCATTAATTCTCTGGTAGAACACATGCTGTTCTGAATTTACATGAATATAATTTTTTAATTCCTAAAATCAAAACAAATACAGTGTCTTTGATTTCAAGTTCTATGACATATTTTGCCTGGTTAGTCATTAATTAGACAGGACTTCTGTGTTATTTCTCAAACTCCTCACAGCAGATTAGATATTGGTTACTCAATGATCATTTAGATCAATGCGCCTTTACTTTTTTTTTTCACACTTAAAGTAGAGGTAAAGGATCCCGTTACACGCCGATTGAGGCATATTGGGAATATGGTGTTAGGCCCATATTTTCTCGACCATCAGCACACTAGGGGTGATGTGGTCAGCATCACTCCGGCCGCCTTAACCTTCCCAGAGTTGCTCTGGTACCCATTTGGGGCTGGGTCGACCCAGGAGCCGTTTGCGGCCTTAAAAAAATCCCACCTCATTTGGGGATCGAACCATAGACCACTGAGCTAGGAAGCCAGTGCACTAACCACTATGCTACCGCGGCGATTAGATATTGGCTACTTAATGATCATTTAGATCAGTGCTCAACTTTTTTTTTCACACTTAAAGTGCCTTTCAAAATTACGTGCACACTACAATATTTAAATGGCAAATATTTTAAAATTTGATGCGATCACTGCCTTTTCCTTCCCTAAAGAGAAGCATCATGTACCCAATTACAGCTGGGTAGACTGGAGCGTGACGTTACTGGGTTTTGAATGCGGCACTTTTGCTGCGAGAGGCCAGCGCTCTAACCAATCTGTCAATCAGATGCTCTATTGGTCACTGATTACACCCAAAACGCAAATCTTAACTGTGTCACAGTGGGGATGGTCCAACGCTCCACAAACTATCTTTCTAAATTGGTCACTCCATTAGTCTGATGCTTGATGACTGTTTATTTTCTGGCACTTTGCAAACAAGTAGGAGCCGCGGTAGCATAGTGGTTAGTGCACTGGCTTCCTAGCTCAGTGGTTCATGGTTCCCAGATGAGGTGGGATTTTTTTAGGCCGCAAACATTGGGTACCAGAGCAACTTCTGGGAAGGTTAAGGCGGCCGGCGTGATGCTGACCACATCACCCCTAGTGTGCCGATGGTCGAGAAAATATGGGCCTAACACCATATTCCCAATATGCCTCAGTGGGCGTGTAACGGGATCCTTTACCTTGCAAACAAGTAGCATGTGGTAGTCTCCAGACAACCCTTTTCAAACTGCCCATGTATTCAAGGAGAGCAGACTGGTTTTCCCAAAGTCCTATAATGTCACATAGCTTTTAAGTACACTTCTTCACCTCAGGGGATATATGATGGTTAAGCTACAACTGTTTTACTTGCTGTGTACGGACATAGTAATGCTAAGCATAGGTTATTGTCTTATAAGTACACAGGTCGAAGGGAACATAGTTCACCAATATGTTGAGTTTGGTACCTCTACAGCTCAATGATTCCTATTGTCCACACACTGAACTACTGCAGTATCAGTTAATGACTTGTCAAGCAGTGTGGTTGAAAGAAATGAAAATTGACAGATGCTTCATTCTCTCCAATTTGTGTAAGCAACAAGCCTCTAAAATAATCTAACCCACCCTTTGCTGTTTCCTTACTTACTTACTTAGTCGTTCCCCTTCTACCGTGAAGTGTAGAGGTTTGGAAGAGAGAGCGCCAGACTATCCTATCGGCTGTCTTCCTCCTGGCCTGGTTCCATTCTAGTCCTCGGTCCTTCAAAGATTGTCTAATGTTGTCCTCCCAGCGGACTCTGGGTCGTCCTCGGGGTCTGGATCCTTGGCTCTTTGTTTCCCATGCTTGTCGTGGTAGCCGATCTTCTCCCATTCTGCAGACATGGCCAAACCATCTAATTGGGACTGTTCTACTTGGGTCTGCAGGGGGTAGGATTTAAGGCCTTGACGTATCGTCTGGTTGCGTACCATGTCTCTTCTTGTTACTTCAACCACCTTCCTCAGATACCTCATTTCTGAGGTTTGGATCTGGCTTTTATGGGTTGTAGCCATTGCCCATGACTCGCATCCATATGTCAAGACTGGGACATAGGTGGAGCGGTATACAGCCATCTTCGTTTTCTTACCAACCTCTCTCTTGCTGAGGAATCCTCGATTTATGGCCTGAAAAAGTCTCCCAGCTGCTGCTTTTCGAGTGGCCAACTCTTCTTTGATGCCTCCCTTTCGGTCTGTAATAGCCTTTGCTGTTTCCAAGTTAAAAAAAAAAAAAAAAAATTGGCATTATGAACAAAAATAAAAACAACCACTCAGCTCAATCGTTCATGTAAAGGTACAGCCAGTTATGTGGATTAATGTGGAAGAACAAGGAAAGTAAGAAGCGACCATGACCTTAAATCCGGTCCAACGTCATGAAGAAACAACACATTTGCAACTCAGAAACCACTGCTCTTGTTTCTTTAATTATTCAGTCAAGCCAGAGAGTGGGGCACAAGCACCTCACCTTAGACTTATGGGGACTTATATTTATCATTAGACATTGTCCATTCTAAAGTGTTAGACAGGGAGTTTAACTGAAGTGGTTTATATTTCAATAACATTTCAAAAAGGCAAGGTCAGATAGCTAGGACAGAACCATCATGCAGATCACATGAACAAACACTGGAGTTCTTCCCAGTGACTGCTGCAAGCCAGTAAGCAAAATGATTTTTGTGATGTGTCAATGACTTCTTTGTGTCTTCCCTACTGTGGAAGCTTTGCACATGGTGCAGTTTCACTTCCCGTGCAACAGTACATGTTGAACTGCTTTGATCTTCCCACTACCAGAGATAATGAAATGCTTGGATGCTATAAGGCTACACTCTCATCATTTTCACGTTGCAAATGACTGGCCCCTACAGCCACTCTTGAGATGGTAATTAGTTTTGCTCTGGTTTCAGGTCACTGTCCATGTAAAAATGGAGGAGACTGAAACTTTCTTGGTCTTGACAGAAAATTTGGCAAGCAGACCCAACAAACTCCTGCTAAAGTTGCACTGCAATAAATACACTGCTAAGCAAAATCCTCTAAAGGGAATGTTGCGCAATAGACACAAGCGAGATGGGTCTTTCCCATGAGGTCTCAGTTTCGAATCAGCATCATTTTTAATTCAAAACTATGTGCAAACGTCTGATGTTACCAATGCTTGTACAGAAAAATTCACTTTGACGACAAAACAGGTAAACACAAGTATGAGAAAACACGTATACAGTACTGACTTGACACACATGTTCAAATACAGAAGATATATAGAGAAACATTACCCATGCAATACCTGGATCCATGCATTCACAGATGGATCAGCAATTAATGCAACAGAAGATGGGGGTGGAGGAGTCCTCCCGAGCTTAAGCAATGGCACACAAAAAAAAGATAGCAGTCGCAACAGGGAAATTTTCCAGTAACTTCAGAGCAGAGGCAGAGGCCTTAAAAACTGCATCAGAAATTCTAATGACAGAAGAAAGCTCAGAGAGACCAGTAGCTATCTTCTCAGGTGTGCTGTCAGTGATTACAACGCTGAAAAGTCAAAGTAATGCTGAACTGGATGACCTAAGAGTAACACTTCACAAACTATGTCAGCAATATAAATACTTCACAAACTATGTCAGCATTACAAATGAGTCCTGATACAGTGGATCCCTTCTCACTGCAACATCCCTGGAAATGAAGAGGCTGACAGATTGGCAAAGGAAGGGGGAAAGCTTCCTCAACTTGACACAAATATAACTTATGAGGAGGCCAAGAGTTTTATCAAGTGCAGGTACAGGCACAAGTGGGAAGAAGAGCATCCAGGCCACACAAAAAATGATCCGTATTACCAGCTCAGCAGAAGTGAACAAGTGGTAATCTTCAGACTTTGCACAGGTCATAACAGATTGAGACACCATCAATTCAACAAATTAAAGATAGGAACTACTGATGAGTATGACTGTGGCACTGATAAAATGACTGCCGAACATCTGCTTCAAAGGTGCCTAACATATGTGGAAGAAGAGAAAACTCATATGGCCATCATCAGGAACATTCCTGGAGAAAATCTACGGAGATATCAACAGCCTCAGGCTAACCACTGCTTTCTTTGAACTTATTCAAGTTGACATCTGAGGGTGAACGAAGAAGAAGAAATATAGAAGATACTTCACATAAGAATGTAACACAACACAGTTTACTGCATAATCTCATACTCAACAGATACAGGCTAACATGGGCTACCTGACATTGGCTAAGTGCTTTCTGTTTTCTGCAGCCTTCTGTTTTCGTTGAACATCTTTCTGCTTCCTTTCTTTTTTGATGTTTTGCAGCCTAGTTACAAAGAAAATAATAACAGCTTTTGACAATTCATACTGTGACATTAATGAAACAAAACACACAAAAACTTGATGTCAATCATAAACACAAGCATGATGGAAACAGTATAAAGCTGGATATACAAGAACTGGCACAAATGAGGAAAGGCAGCCAGTAATAAAAAACAGTAGTCTCTAAAAGAAAGTCTGAACATGAAAATTCACAAATGTACAAAAACAGCCATAACACGCAACCAACAAGTAAGGTTAACTTTCAAATTAACATTAAATAACTTTTGCTTGTAACAGGCTATTGTTTCTAAACAAAGACAAACACATACTCATCCTCTGTGAGAGGTTTGAACTCTGCAGGGTCCTCTGGATATTGCTTCCTACAGGCTGGGCACAAACCATTTTCATCTGTACGAATTCTGTGCCAACAAAACCGACATATCTAGAAAAGAAAATGGCATTAACTGGACTCAGTATAAATAGTGAAAACAGAGACTTCTGCCTTGACACAAAACACAAGTAAGCAAAAATTATATGTAAAGACCTCCTGTACAAACAGTACCATTAATAAAAAGTAGAACCAATCTTCAATTATCAATTTTAACTTGCAAGTAAATTTCTGTCATACTTCCCTAATGAAGAAATTACGTACGACTACTTACTAAGAGGTTAACTTAACACTTTGAGTACCATGGTCACCTTTTGGAGACAGGCCCTATTTTTCATACAGTACCATTGCCGCCTTTTGGCGTCCATATAGCATTAGCATAAAAAGTAATCACGGCAGCCTTCCGAAAATACGCAAGTCAAGGGAAGTGACTAAATTTTATTGAGAAATGATTAATGGCGGCTCGAAAATATTTTCACGTGTTTTGATTCATGTTTGAGTGGAATTTTGTTTAAAAATGAGCGAAGCTGCTGAATGTTGCAATGATGCGAATTCTGGCTCTCAGCTGACCTTTGAAAGTGACAACAGTGGGTCTAGTTTTGATGCAGGGCAGCCTGAAACTACTGAAACAGACAGCAACAGCCCTAGATTTAGAATTCGTGAGGTGCCAGAGGCGGTGATGGCGATTTTCAGGGTCATAGTGTGAATCAGGGGCATAGAAAACGACCTGCTACTAGGTGGAGGCGTGGCAGAGAAGCAGCTGATTAGTTTCAGTGGGACTTGTATGACTGATGATCCTTATGTGAGCTTTAGGGTTAGACTATAACAGAAAGCAGAAAAGGCTTTCCTGTAATTTTGAGAAAACAACACATGAAGATGAAGTCTGGCAGTTTACCTGTTTTTGCTAGGTTGGGAAACATGGTTGCCTGTAAGTGGAATGATATAAAAAGCGTGAGTAAGCATCTTTCATTAACGATAGTGGACCACCATCAAGCAAAGGGAGAGACAGCAATATGTGCAGAGCAAATCTGTGCTACTCGGGTGATTTTGCTTCGTCTAGTCTAGACGACAGTCACTGGTCATCTACCAACAATATGTTTCCTTATTCAGACAAGATGAGCCAAAAGTAACGTTAGCATACTGGCTGCTGATCCACAGCAAGAGCTGGGCTTTCTTCAAGAACTCTATCAAGTCCCACAAGAGTGTTACTGTTATATAAATTATATGTACCCTACGACCTTTCTGAAACCTGAAAAAGTCCAAAACACATCTGGCCCTAGGGGATTCGGATACAAAGGTGTGGATCCACACTACTGACTGTGTCATTTTGATACTTTAAAAATATATTAATATAAAATTAAAATACCTGGTATCCACAAGTGCAAGGGAAGAAGCTGTGATCATCAATTTCAAGTGCTTCCATGCACAAGGGACACTAAAAGGAGGACAACAATATAAAACAATATTATGCATGTTATGCTAATTTTTCACGTTATTTTAAGAAAACAAAACAAATGCTGTATTTCATCAAATCAGACTCATGTAGTAAACATTACATTAAATCTCAATGTAAGTTTTAGTGCTAAGAAGAGAAAAATTCCATCACCGAAAGTTAAAAACTACAAATACCAATTATGAATTTAAAAAAAAAAAATATGAGAATGTTGCGTTTTTAAAGCTTTACTTACTTCAGCTGGTTCATCGGACATGGTTTCTCAGCAAGTAGAAAGCTACAGAATGTGGATACTGAAAAGTGAAAACAAAATGAAAATAAATAACATCATAAAAGATTACACCATTAAGGCTCTAAATGCAATGCCTCTTTCAAGTACCAAAGACATGTACCTTTCACTACATGCACAAGGAAATGAAAACTCATAACCTAGGTGATCAGACAAATCAAAAGTTTTCAAATACCATGCGGGACCAAAAGATGCAGCAATAGAGAATGCAGTCAGCGACCCATAGCTTGACTGCTTGCATCAGGGTCAGCGAACCAGAGCTGACCAAGACTGTACTCCACCTCCACGTGGTGGTCCTGGAAACAGTCTGCAGCAGTGCAGTCTGGCTGAGCGAGTACGGATCGAAGAGGGAAGGCAAACCCGGTCCCAAAAATGCCGTGCTGAAATCGGATGTGTCGACCAAAAGGTGCAGATATCACAGCTACGGCGTAAACAGACACAACACAACCACCGTCCTTTTCAGGGCGAACGAGGAAGAAGAAGAAAAAAAATACCATGCCAGCTAGCATAAGTGATCACTTTTCTCCACAACTTCTGGTCCCTAGTGCTGTTTACCACTTCTGCTGTTGACTTCTACATCGTGATGTCAAACTGTCCAGTTATCTTTTCTCTTTGCTGTCCTCTTTCCCCATCAATATTTCCTGTTGTCACAATATACTCAAGCTTTCATCTCATCACATGCCTGGGGAAACCAGACTTTCTTCTAATATGAGTTATACTCTTCCTCTGAGCACTGGTCTCTTTCTGTACGTCGTCATTACTCCTTTTGTTTAAGCTGTTTTTGGCATCCTTACTGTAACACCACAACTCTGTGACCTCCAGGGATTTTCTTGCTTGTTGACTGGTTGTCCACGACTCATTTCCATATAACAGGAATGGCTCCATATGACATTCAAGAATTCTCTTACTTTCGTGGACAAAGATATGATAATGCTTTTAATTTCATTGGAATGGCAAAACATCTTGTGGGCCTTCCTTTGTTCTTTGCCCCATAAGATTTAAACTATATATTTTCATGCACCTTAACATCAACCACTGAACAAATTTTATGTAAATACAGTTCAAAGAAAGCAAGTGAGAAAATGAAATTCAAAGTCATACCAAGATTACTGGATAAAATGTAACATATTGCAATAACACTAAACTTGTCACACTTAAAGTTAAAATCAGAATTCAACAATTAAAATTATTAACCCGTTGCATGATTTAATATCTGGTTTATTACCATCGTCAAGTCAGGCCCTATTTACATATATCAAACTTCGCACAATGTTACTACAAATATACAGCTTGTTTTACTTTACTACACTTTTTTTTCTTTCAATATATACTAAAAAACAGCACGTGTAAAAAAAATTTGTATGCCCAAATGTGCTGCTTAGAGAAATGGCGTGTATTTCTTCAGGATTTCATTAACTGTCCATGTTCATATACCCACACTCAAAAGCCAAACTGGTATGAACTGGTGTCAAAGATCTGTGCTGACTGTTGATTTTTTATTGTGCTGCATTCTGACAAGCTTGTCTAAACCATTAAGATTCTGTCTCCCTACTTCACTGATTTTCTAGCTTTTCTTCGGGATTTCAGTTGGAAAATTGTGGTCTTCCTGTCCTGTGATTTCAACAATGATCATGTCTAACACTGACAGCAAAATGTTGGTAAGAATATGCTATTTATCTGTCTTCACTTGAGTTTTCAAGGAGCCATATGCACGCCTGAGTATTAAGGTCAGTTGGAAACCCGCTGCAAAAGCCTTCTATCGCTTTATTTTATTTTTCTGTTACTTCTACCATCTTCTGCAAACATTTTCCAAGGTATTCAAACTATGACTTGGTTACTGATATCAATGTTATGTAAATCTGGTAAACTATTATAATTATAAGCTGAATGGATGCCATGCAAACTGACAGGATGTTTAAACGACTCATCAGTTTGCTTAGCTCTTTTTTTAGCTTATAATTGGAAGGGTCTGATTTCTTGAGCTGTACAAGTGATATGATCTTTAGTGGATCTGTACTGTCTGAATCCTGCTTGCCAAGAGAATAACAGGTGCCTTTCTTGTTAGTACCATATCAGCCTGACTTTAGCCATGTGTTCCATCAGTTTTCCTACACAGCAAAGGAGACTAATAGTTTTGTAGGCATTTGCTTTTCGAACTGATACAATTCATGTGCAATTAAATCCTGCCAGAAGTTCTGCAGTCTTCTGTGTACCCATACCTATTAGAATTTGTTATCCTATATTTTCCTGGTGATTTCTTTTCTTTAGCAATCTCAGGCCTCTAATATTTTTTCCATAATTTAATTTATCAGCACGTGCTCTTCCAGATCAAACTTTGTGCTAACATGGATAATTAATTATGGCTTACTTCCTTTGTCACTGTGGTTTTCACATACAGTGTTCCATAAGTGCTTTGAAGCATATTCTTTTGACTATAAAGTGGTTTAACGTTTTTTTATTTATTTTGCAGACAGAGCATACAGGGAGATATTGACTTCAGTAGTTGAATTTCTATCTGCTGTGTTCTTGGCATTATACTATATTTTTAATAACATGATTGCCCCAGGCATTACACACAAACTTTTCCCCACCAAAGTTGCAGTCTGGAAATTATATAAAAGTCATGTACTTCTGGCCTTTGCACTAAACTTTAAGATGCTTAATATAGCGTGTATCTTTTTTGCCACCAAAGTTGCAGTTATATTTTAAAAATAATAAATAGAAAACACATAGTAACGTGTCAACAATCTGCAATATCTTTTATTGTTATTTTTTTTGTTGCCATTTGATTGTTTCCCTTTGACAGGGAAGAGGATAAATTACATCCCTTGAAAAAAAAAAAAGCCAACTTAACCTTTGCCGACAAAAGTTGCAGTGTGAAAATTATATAAAAGTTGTGCTCTTCTGAAATTTGCACCGTAGTGCAAGACACTCAAATTATCGCACCTTTTTTTCTTCTTTGCACCAAAGTTGCAGTTATACTTTAAAAAATAAATATAAAACACATACTAAAGTGCCACAAAATCTACATACATTTTATTATTTTGTTTGTTTAATTGTTTCCCTTTGATGAGGAAGAGGACAAATTACATCCCTTGAAAAAAAAAGTTTCTATACAGGATTTTGACAGCATACACAGGGACAGCCTCTGGAAAATACTGAGGGCTTATGGAATTCCATGCTGCATTGTTTCCATCATAAAAAACCTCTATGCTAACTTTACATGTAGTCTTGGGCAGAGCAACCTAACTTTTAGGTGAAGACAGGGATGCCCCTTATAAAGTACTTTATTTTCGACAATCATTGACTGAGTGATGCACCAGATAACAGTCCAAGAGGAATAAGTTGGACATTTTCTACACTGTAAGATCAGGAATACGCAGATGATACTGCACTACTCGAACATTAACAACACATCCAAGAAAAAACAGACAGACTGAATGCACTTAAAAAATGGGAAGCAGTGGGACCCCAGACTTATCAGTAAAATTCAAAACTGCCAAAAGGAACATTATTTTTTTTATCGTATGCCCGCTATTACTCGGGGCGACATCTCCTGCTAATATATCTAACCTGAGACTGATTTTATGTGAGTATCCCTTTTTTCCCTGTACAATGACAGGTGTCCTATCGCCATTCAGGCAGATCTCGCAGATTTTGGATGTACCCAATAGAGCTGGGTAGGCTCAGGAGCCGTTCATATTCCAGTCCCTGGTCGACAACACTCCTTCAAATGTACTTGCCAGGGCTCGGACCTGGATCACCCGATCGCCAGCGCAGTGTGGTAACCATTACACCAGCGCGGCTCCCCAAAAGGAAAATACAGATGAATATCATCCAAGTTTAAGCATCAACAAAAGATAAAGCAGAATTGGTGAATGCAAAACTTTACACCAGACTTAAGAAGTAATGATCTGCAATCTTGATGGGTGACTTAATTGCAAAGACAGGAATAGACAACAGTAGCTTTGAAGGTACCATAGAATAAACATGAATTTTGAGAATTAAAAAAATGGAGACATTAACTCATTCTAACCCTCGCGCCGTATGGTGCAACAGGTTACCCTATAGATCTACCCACTGGCCGCATGGTGTGCCCGCTTGATATGAGTTTCAAATCTGAACGAAAAATTTGAAAATAAGTGACCATAGCTTGCTCAAATCATGTAAACATTCCTTGTGGACCACGTGTTTTGAAGTGATAGTGAAAGAAGTATTCTGGTGCTTAATTTTTGCAAACTTTTATCAATTAATGACATCATTAGGCAGTTTGTTCACAAGTAGCATAGTTACATACTTAACACATTAACTACCGTGAGCCGGTGGGACCGGCTTACGAAATCCTATCATATGGACCGCTCAGAGCGTCGATCTATGTTTAGTAATAAAACGAATGAAAAATGTACTGAAACACTTTCTGATCTGGTTCGAGATTTTAAGTTGCCACCGGAAAACAAATTCCCAAAGCATGGTTGTTGTAGAACACTGGAAAATTGATATCATGTTCCTATTTTTCAGCGTTTTGGGTTAGTTACCAAAATTTTATGGAAGTGGTTTAGGTGTGATTTTGTAAGCTACCAATAGTGTAAATATTAGTCAGTATGTCTGTCCTTGGGCTTGTTATTATTGTACAAGGGGATTGACATAAGTCTTGGGTTTGAAGACTAAAAAGAAGTTTTACATGTCTACAGAGAGCTGAATTTTCTTGTATAGTGTTTATTCCAATTTTTATAGCCACCGTTACTGAAAATGACACACTTCTGCCATCTCTGCTTGACCTTGAATTACTAGACCTTGGGACAGAACACCCTATTTTTCAAACTAAACCAGTCATCACATGCCAGTATAACCTCTTCATCGCTGTCAAAATGATTTCCTTTTAGCTGTTTTTTAAGATTTGGTAATAGAAAAAAGTCTGATGGAGCCAAATCTGGAGAACATGGTGGGTGTGGAAGAATTTCAATATTCAAATCGTTGGCTGCTAGCTGCACAAGCCGTGCTTTGTGAGAGGGCGCGTTGTCTTGAAGCAAAGGAAGATTTTGAGTGCGCGTTATCCCTCGTTTCCTGGTCACAACCTTTCTTAGTTTTGTGAGAAGATCTGCATAGTACTGTTCATTAACTGTGTTGCCACGAGGCAGATAATCTTTCAAAAGGACACCTTTGCCGTCCCAAAAAAACAGCCAGCATCACTTTTCCTGCAGATTTCTGCGCCCTCGGCTTGACAGGTGTTGGGGAGCCCAGGGTTTTCCATTGCATGCTGGCAATTTTGGATTCGGGGTCATAATGGTGTACCCAAGCCTCATCTACTGTCACCATGGTCTCCAAAAAAATTTTTTAACTGACACTTTTTGAGCAACTGTTGACAGCAATTTACCTTCGTTTGCTTCTGTTCTCGTGTCAACAGTCGCGGAACCCAGCGTGCACACACTTTTCTCATGTTCAGTCTGTTGTGTAAAATTCTATAAACTGTTCTTTCATTTAGTTTTACTCTACTAGCTATCTCCACAATTGTCATTTTTCGATCCTGGTCAATGATTTTCTTCACGCTTGTTGCATTTTCATCATTGCACTCTGAGGCTGGTCTACCAGATCTTGGCAGATCAGCAACATTTGAGCGGCTGCACTTAAACTGTTGACACCAGTTTTTTACCGAAGTATATGAAGGACAAGAATCACGAAACACTGGTTCCATCTCCCTGTGTATTTCTGTAGGTGTTTCTCCCTGAAACATCAGAAATGTTATCACAGCTCTGGCCTCCTTCTTTTCCATTGTTTTGTCAAATCTTTGGAGCAGCAGATCCGGTCAATAGGGTACACTGCGCCGTGCACCGTTGCGGGAAAACTCATTGAAGAAACAAATGCGTACTTTATACATTCAGTGCAAATATGATGATCTTTAAATGTGCCAAGTTTCATCTTCCTCCTGTGACTCCTTCATAGTCAGGCCCAAGACTTATGTCAATCCCCTTGTAATTGGATATACTATGCGATAATCACCTACAGAAAGGCATTAACTGCCTTAGAAACAAGCAACATGTTGATATGTTGATAATTTAAAACAAAAATTGAAACTATGTCTTTCAATAAATTAATATTATTAATAATATTACCATACCTGTAAACATAATTTTTTCTGCTTGTTGTAATAGTACATTCATTTATCTTTAAAATGACGTATAATTCATAAAAATCTGTAAGCAATTTCGAAAACTACAGCTTAATTTGTGCATACACCTACAGGGTGAAAATGGGAACAAATTTAATTATGCCACAGTGTGTTTTCCAATTCGGTAGTTAATGTGTTGTCACAAACTAGGAACGGATGAACGGCAAAAAACCATTTCTAAATAAATCTGAGTGATATCGATATTTTCGATTCTGAGAAGGACGTTTAACAAACTTGATATTTTTAAGTAATAAAATAATTAAATTGCGTGGGACAGGACTGTGTGAGTGAGACTCCAGTTCAGTAATATGTGACTTCACCAATAAAATATAAACATGAGAATTTTAATTTGTTTTTAATCAACCTTCGTGGATTAATTTTCAACTGGATATACTTTTCGGTTCCTAGGCTTTTACCGCCAAAGAATTAAGTAGAGCTGAAATATTTACGTGTAAGTGCACAATTTTGTACAAATGTTTTCTTTTTTAACCTCTACACCTCACGGCAGAAGAGGAACGACTAAGTAAGTAAGTTTTTTTTTTTTTATGGTTTCTATACTCTACAAGACATAACAACTATTACATCACATAAGAACTCAACATTGTCTCACAACATTCATCAGCCACGTTTGATGCCCAACATATACATCTGCCAAATATATATATATGCCTACTGCCTGTTTTTAAAACATCATCTGGAGGGGAAAAAATGCTTCAATTTTGGGGCCTGGGTAAAACCAGAAAAAAAATTGCCTGGGTTAGAATGAGTTAATAAACTGTGTTTTTAACCAACAGGTTATAAAGGTAGCAGGGGAAATAACTATGACAGATTTCCCTTCTTTTCCGGTGTTTGAGCATGGTGTAAACATGCGTTTTTATCGCTTTGCTTTGCGTTCAATCGGATTGAAATTTTTCTCAATTTTTTTTCAACTGCCTGATGCTGTTGAATTTTCATCAGGACTAAGAAATAAATCTAGACCGTCATTATTTGAGATTTTTCAAATGGAAAATAGTGATTCAGACAATGACATCTCACATGCCAGTGATGATGAAAGTGGATCGAGTAGTAGCGAAGATGAAGCCGAATCTAGCCCTGGGTCTAGTGTTGTCACTGACCAATTTGAATGGCAAAAGGTGGACAGTGAAAGCAGTAGACTATGATGTGATCCAAATTTTATTGTAAGAAATCCTTACAGCTCCTAAAATATTCTTCTAGAGAAAAGAACATTGTTGACAGGGACAATACAAGTCAATTCAAGAGGCTTACCTGAGGAAAAGACCTCAAAGCTTCAAATCAGTGAATACAAATTTTGGTGCAAAGGAGAGATGTTGTGCCTTTCATTCAGAGAAATCTCAAACCAAGCCAGTGCTTCTACTGACTACAGCTCACAATGCAGTAGTTGAGGAAAAGATCATTAGAGAGAAGGCCAAAAAAAAAAAAACCATCAGCCATTTTTTACTACAATTCTTACATGGGTGGGATGGACATAAGTCTTAAGCAGATATGCCACTTAGCGTCTGAAAAGTCCACCAGACACTAATGGAAGAAAATCTTTCAGAATATAATAGATGTGTCTATTCTGAACTCATGGATTTTTTACAACTTGACTGTGGCTCAGTACAAAAGACTCGAGAGATAAATATATTCTGTCAATAGTGGAATATCTCTGCAGCAATCACCCGGAAAAAGACTGCTTTGTCTGAAGCAAGGACAAAAAAATCAGTAAAGGCAGAAAAAAAAACACGACATTGGTGTCTGGCATGTAAAGTTGGGTGTCATAAACATTGTGAACCCAACTTCGTTCACAAGACTGATCAAGGACTAAATCGAAAAGGAAAAAGAGAATAAGATCAAGTAACTCTTATCTGTATGTGTTTTGTCCATTTCATGAAGAAAAACACCAAGAAAAAGAAGTAGTCATTTGAAACATGATATTCTTTTGTCATTTTTTTTTTAATGTGGGTAGAAATGCTTTTTTTAGGTCGTGAATAAAAATAATTCACAAAAATTACAGTTTTCATAATAAAACCATATAACTATACATTTTCTGAAATAATGTTTGTAGAATCTGACAAACTTATTCTGATGATAAATAGAACCATACAGTCAATGTGGGGGTAGTGTCACAGAGAGTTTATTGATCATAAATTGCCTATATCCTCTTCTTTTTCTTTCACCCGTGTCCTCTATTTTATTATCACTCTTCACCTTTTTCCTTATTTTTCGCATCCATTCGTTTGCGAAAAATATTTTCTTCCCCATTCTCAACTTTACTGTTTTCTTTCTCACACTGGTAACCGCATTTATGACATAACGTGTCACAGAGAGAGCGTTAAAATGCATTCTATTGCATTAGGTGTCAGTGGACGAAACTGTGAATATATTCGTCTGGCCAGACATAGGAGCAGACATATGTCTACAACATTCCCTGCACCAGACGAAATACACTGTGAATATTCGCTTTCGCCAGACCTATAGGCGACAAATTTGTCTGCATTTTCACCTGCCACAACGAGTTGCATCGGCTGAGCGCTCAGGTGAGGCGCGATAGCCGACATCTCCTCGGCGCAGTTTGAGACGTTTGTCTGGAAATCTCAGCTGACAAGGCACTCACTGTTGGCCTGGTCAGCGTGAGGTGTGAAAACGCACGAGTGTCAGTTCATGGTAGTCTTCTAGTTGATGTAAGGTGTTTTAGACGGAAAGGGGAGATTATTTCGTTTGGCGAAATAAAGTTGCGACCCTTTGTCTGGTAATAGATATAACCAGAATGTTAAACTTTATTTTCATTCAGTCCTCAAAATTCGCAGTAGACAGGTTGTTCGTGAATAGAATAAGCTGTATAGCGAAGCCCTAGTTTGTTCGGAAATTTACTGAGCTCTAGACTTCCAGTAAATATATCAGCGTATAATTCTAAAGTGTGCAATTACCTGTAGTTCTGTGTGTTGAGGTATATATTATAATAATTTTCTAATATTTTGTGAAGTGTTTAAAGTGATAATCTCTTATTTCATATTTCACTAGTTAGATTTGGTGCAGAGAGCTTAATTTATATAGTCTGTATTATTTTCTAGGGACGTGTTTCAGTGGAAAGCAGAATAAATTATAATTTCTAGCTTAAACAACAATGTAGCTATAATGAATTTAATTTAACTGCTAAATAATCAGACGAGAATAATTTTTCTAACTAACTTATAAATGCTAGATGCCTCATGAGTGTTGACGGAATACGTAGGTATTCCTAATTCATGTTGATTGATTTTTTATATATATAACTTATTGCACGGGAAGTTTTAAATGATAAGTCAACTGTGCGCTGCAGCTTAAACGTAAGTTATATTGAGTACATAATATGTAACATATTTCATATGTGTTTTTTCTTTATTCAGTGAATACTGGGGTAACCCAAACTTTGCCGGCATTTTGTACAGAGACATACCTAATAAATGCTTATACTGGGCCTTTGAGCCAGTGCATATTTCTACACTAACTCTAATGTACATGCTGCCTTGTGGCGAGAAAAATTACAGAAATCTAAATCATTCACTTTCCGACATTGTTGACGGAGTGTGTGGTGAACCAAGATTATTTGTTGAGAGAAGTTGTCCCCCGGTCATCTTCCTAATTAAGGGAAACCTCGTGTTCTGACATTGGGTGCTCGTTTAAGCCTAATTCTTACCTCGTGAGTCAAGTGACACTAACTTTAGTCTGAAATAACTATCGCATGAAGCAGACGCTCCCCGGATCCATTTTGATGAAACCAACAAACAAATCTGCAGAGCTGGGATCCGCTTCATTTAACGACAGTAACAGATAAAAAGTGTGTGAGTGTCCCAAAGTTTGCGCCAGACGGCGAACCACAGCACGATTTAAGTATATCAGGGCCCTGATGAAAGAACCGAGTGAAAGTAGACTGAAGGATGTTCTTTGTTTGAGTCACCCACGTTGTAACTTCCTTTATGCAAGTTATTGCTAACAATATTTACCTTAGAATAAAGCAGAGTATCAAGTCTGTCCATACCTTAAAAAAAGGGGAAACCATAGACTCAATCATATGTATCTGTAACTCTTTGGGGTTATCACTTTCTTCTAACGGGACTGTGAGCTATATATCCAGGGGAGGACCATACAAACGGGTCTATCACTATTGTAGCATTTCTTGATTTTTATGACTATGTGTATGCTTTTGATGTATTTTATATGTTGTGATGTAAGTTTACTATGATAATTAAACTATACCTACATTTATTTCAGTGTGGTGGTCAGTTCGTTCCCATAATATATATATATAATCCTTGTTATAGTTTTCCCACGTCTGTGTGTCTAACTGTCGTCACTTGTATGGGCGTGCTTGTGAGTGGATAGAGATATATTAATTTATATATTTTTTATAGACTGTCTGACTCCTCTGGATCTGTTGTAGAAGATAGGCAGAAAGAGAGAGAGAGATTCTTGATTTCCGGGACAGCCTCTATAAATTTCTACCATCTCACTCGTGGAAATCTATTTCTATTTACTACCTTTCACTGTGACTATCACTTATTCTAATCTACTCAGAAGGGACCAACCCAAGTCTTAATTTCCCTATCAAAAATCTACGACAGAATGGTGGCTCGTTTTTCCGGGAATTGAACTCTAGTCCTGAGTAAATACGTATATCAGCTCGTTTGCAGGATTAATTTTCTTTTTTCTGATACAGAGTAAGAGTGTGATGTCTTGTGAGTTTGGTATTTTTAAAATAATTTATCCCCTAGACATAACGATCTGTTTATGGGCGTGCTGACCACACAATTAATAATTGATTTTTCCACAGCATTTTTGAGCATATATACATTTGAGTTACAGGTTGATTTTGTCGGAATATATGGTAATTACTGATTTTGTAATACTAAACGCTGGTAAAGTTTGTGAGTGTATAACATTCACAGGGGTTTTGAAGAAGTAGGTGTTTGAGCAAAGCTAAGGAGTGCGTTCAGACAATTACGTCCTGTAAACTGCCTCCCTTACCCTAAATGTCTTCAGGGGTGAACTTGATAGTGGATTTAAAATTTTGGGGATTTTTTTTTTTCTCCTTAAATTTTTTTGCAATAATTATTTTGTTTCCACTGTAGCAACTTATTTTTCAGTGAGTAATCTTAACTACCATTTATTTGGCATAGTCGTCTGCATTAGGTGCTTTATTGCCGATTAATAGCACGATAGTTAGACACTATATTTTTGGAGGAGGTATCCCAGGTTAAAGTATATCATCTTTTGTTTTGGTATTTTCTCGTAAGTGGTAGGAACCAGTGTATCCTTTTCTTATTTTCCTTCTCCACTTGTCTCAGTCACTGAGTTATTATGGCAGAGAGGGCGAAGCTTAGACAGCTCCTCAGGGACAAGGCGAGAGAAGAAGGTTTGGACGGAGAGGAAGCGAAAGCTTTTGTCAGGGACGAACTGGACAGATATGATGCGGAGAGGAAAGCAGCGGAAGCTAATGAGGAAAAAAGAAGAAGCTAGGAGGAAAGAAGCGGAAGACCGCCTATTACAGCAGAAGAAGATGGATGAGGAAATGGAAATTCGCAGGATGCAGCATGAGGAAAGAGAGAAGGAGAGACAGCATGAGGAAAGAGAGAAGGAGAGACAGCATGAGCTGGCGCTTAAAGCTCTAGAAGTTCAAAGTCGTGGTGCTGCCTCTACCTCCAGCAATGGAGAGTCTTCTCCTCATTCTTCCTTAACTGATCCTTCTAGCACTCAATCTACTCACCTCACTGCTATGTCTTTTGCGCTAGAATCTTTCCCTTGTCCAAATGAGAAGATTGACACGTATCTAGAAAAATTTGAGAAAATTGCAACTCTGTACGGTTTAGAGAGGTCGCGTTGGAATATGAAGCTTTCTCAGGTGTTGAAAAGCAGTGCGTAAGATGTTTACGCCAAACTGGAAAGCAGCCAACAAGACAACTATGATGTGTTGAAGAAAGCGTTACTGGAGCGCTTCGAAATGAATGCTCGCAAATTTTTGCAACTGTTTCGCAACAGCAGGAAGGAGAGCTCTGAAACTTTCCAGCAGTTTTCATCTCGTTTGAAGGGATATTTGACAAAGTGCCTTGAGCTTTCACAGCTCCCCTCTACCTATGAAGGTCTGGAGGAATTTGTTTTAACAGAACAAATAAAGAACACTTTGTCTGCTGATACCCAGAGATTTCTAGCTGAGCAAGGTGCAGAAAAGCTTGAAGACATCTTAGAAAAGTCTGAACGATATCACAATGCGCTGGCTGAACTACCGGCCACAAAACGGAAACCGACGGAGCATTTTCGAAAGAATAATCTAGACCAATCTTCTCATGCTTCTAATCAGAATAACCACAGAGAAACTGGACCTCAAAACCCCCCTCCTGAAAAATCCAAGTTCTACAAAAACAAGTACCCCAACCACAGTAAACAGTCTGATCAACCCGACCGTCCTTCATGGCAGCGTGGCCAGAAAGGTCAAGGTGGCAAAGGGAGAACCCCTGAGCACGGGACTAATGATCAGAGTGAGCACACCGAGCCTAAACGCATCGGATGCTTACTAACAGTTTCGCAAGGCGGAATTATTGATAGTGATTCCCAACCTGTTGGGGATACACCCTCAACGCGAGGTACTGTTATATTGAACGGTTCTCAAACTACTTGTTTATTTGACACGGGGCTTTCCTATGATTGCATTGTTGCCAGAAACCTGGTTAAACCCGGTCAAGAGACAGGAGAGACTGTCAAACTTTGTGGAGTTTCTAAGAGTGATGCACCTACATCGCTTCCCATTGCATTGGTGGAGATCCACTCTGATTTTGTCAGAGGCGTGATCAAAGCAGCTGTTATGGATGATCCCTTCTACCCAGTCATACTTGGCGGTAGATACGTGTGTATTGGGAAACCGGAAGAGCCGATTGTGGCAGCAGTAACTACAAGAGGGCAAACCAAGAAGGAACGAGAGCCTGCGCAAAATTTGTTACCTTTGGAACTTAAAGAAGCGCAATAAAAGGACCTTACTTTGGCACCCTGCTTTAGGAAACTGCCCATGGCTAAGGAACCCAGATAGCACGGGGACATTTTTTCTAAGGATGGCGTACTTTATTGCAGAACGGGCAAGCCTGACCAAGGTTACAACCAGCTCCTAGTACCGAAACAGTACAGAAGCCAAATCCTAGAAATGGGGCACTCTCTTCCCTTCAGCGGACACATGGGACAGATCGCCACAAACCAACGGATAACCACTCATTATTGGTGGCCAGGAGTAAATACGGATATTATCAGATATGTCAAATCCTGTGCCCAGTGCCAACGTGTGCCACCCAAGCAACGGGCACTCCCAGTCTCTTTGGGTGAAATGCCAATATTGGGAACACCATTCGAACGGGTTGTGATCGACATTTTAGGACCCTTAGAAAGGACTAAAAGAAATAACAGGTTTATCCTGACCTTAGTCGATACATGCACTTTATGGGCAGAAGCTATCCCTCTAACATGCGCAGATGCCAAGCATGTCGCAGAAGCCCTCATGCAGATTTTCACTCGGTTGGGATTTCCTCAGCAAGTGTTGATGGATAACGGATCCCCATACCAAAACCTGTTGATGGATGAGATCGTGAAGATCTTGAGGACCAAACACATCTACACAAAGCCTTATACTCCGGCCGGAAATGTGCTCGTGGAACGTGTTAATGGAAACCTCAACATGATGTTAAGTAAACTGGCACAAGTGAAACCTGAAGATTGGGATCTTTGTATTCGTGCAGCTTTATTTGGCTACAGAGAATCTCCTCATACTTCCACAGGATTTCCGCCAGCTACGCTTTTATTCGGCAGACCTATCAAGGGGCTGCTTGAAGCCTTACTTTGGTCGCTGACAGACCAGAAGGCTGATGAGACAGTTGTCTCAGCAAGTAAATACGTATCAGATTTAAAGGAAAGGTTGAAACTAGGATGGGACCTAGCAACGACTAACTTTAAGCGAGCACGCACAAAGCACGCTAACCGATACAGGAAAGTCGCGAAAGAGAGAGAACTGGAAGCAGGAGAGAAAGTTTTGGTGTTACTCCCTACCGGAAACAACCAACTGAGGATCGGATGGCAAGGGCCGTTTACCGTCCTGAAAAAGATTTCTAAGGCTAACTACCAGATGTCTATTCAAGGAAAGGAAAAGGTTTTCCACTTAAATCTGCTAAAGAAATTCATAGAAAGACCAGTGCCAACCTCCAACCATCTCCTGACGATCGCCAAAACTGACGAAGATGACGATAGTGGCAGGGATATTCCACTGCAATCACACGAAATCTTTCAAAAATGTCAGAAGCGGCGACGCTCTTTCAAGAGCGCATGGGAGACATTCCAGAGGAAGGAAACTTTGGGGAGTAGACTTGAGTAGGAATTGGAGAGAGATGGAGGGGGGAGATGAGAGGGAAGAAGACAGACACCCTGAAGCTACGGATATAGGAAATTTATTTCCATAATGTAGACATGGAGTGATTCCATATCTTAAAGGGGGGACGTTCTGTCACAGAGAGTTTATTGATCATAAATTGCCTATATCCTCTTCTTTTTCTTTCACCCGTGTCCTCTATTTTATTATCACTCTTCACCTTTTTCCTGTATTTTTTGCATCCATTTGTTTGCGAAAAATATTTTCTTCCCCATTCTCAACTTTACCGTTTTCTTTCTCACACTGGTAAACGCATTTATGACATAACATGTCAGAGAGAGAGCGTTAAAATGCATTCTATTGCATTAGGTGTCAGTGGACGAAACTGTGAATATATTCGTCTGGCCAGACATAGGAGCAGACATATGTCTACAGCATTCCCTGCACCAGATGAAATACACTGTGAATATTCGCTTTCGCCAGACCTATAGGCAACAAATTTGTCTGCATTTTCACCTGCCACAACGAGTTGCATCGGCTGAGCGCTCAGGTGAGGCGTGATGGCCGACATCTCCTCGGCGCAGTTTGAGACGTTTGTCTGGAAATCTCAGCTGACAAGGCACTCACTGTTGGCCTGGTCAGCGTCAGGTGTGAAAATGCATGAGTGTCAGTTCATGGTAGTCTTCTAGTTGATGTAAGGTGTTTTAGACGGAAAGGGGAGATTATTTCGTTTGGCGAAATAAAGTTGGGACCCTTTGTCTGGTAATAGATATAACCAGAATGTTAAACTTTATTTTCATTCAGTCCTCAAAATTCGCAGTAGACAGGTTGTTCGTGAATAGAATAAGCTGTATAGCGAAGCCCTAGTTTGTTCGGAAATTTACTGAGCTCTAGACTTCCAATAAATATATCAGCGTATAATTCTAAAGTGTGCGATTACCTGTAGTTCTGTGTGTTGAGGTATATATTATAATAATTTTCTAATATTTTGTGAAGTGTTTAAAGTGATAATCGCTTATTTCATATTTCACTAGTTAGATTTGGTGCAGAGTGCTTAATTTATATAGTCTGTATTATTTTCTAGGGACGTGTTTCAGTGGAAAGCAGAATAAATTATAATTTCTAGCTTAAACAACAATGTAGCTATAATGAATTTAATTTAACTGCTAAATAATCAGACGAGAATAATTTTTCTAACTAACTTATAAATGCTAGATGCCTCATGAGTGTTGACGGAATACGTAGGTATTCCTAATTCATGTTGATTGATTTTTTATATATATAACTTATTGCACGGGAAGTTTTAAATGATAAGTCAACTGTGCGCTGCAGCTTAAACGTAAGTTATATTGAGTACATAATATGTAACATATTTCATATGTGTTTTTTCTTTATTCAGTGAATACTGGGGTAACCCAAACTTTGCCGGCATTTTGTACAGAGACATACCTAATAAATGCTTATACTGGGCCTTTGAGCCAGTGCATATTTCTACACTAACTCTTCTTCTTCTTCTTCTGCGTTCGGTTTGTAGTCATGCTAAATCTGCAGGCCTGTCGCCAGGACGAAGTCCACAGTCTTTTCCAGGTCGGCGCGGCAGCCCCATAGCTTCTGCTGGAACTCACTACCTTTTGGCCAGGTCGCACGTCGCAATTTATCATGGGTTGGACAGTTCTGGAGAATGTGTTCTGGAGTCTGGATGTCAGTTCCGCATGGGCATTCATTCGTGTGGGATATCTTGAGGCGATAGAGATGTCCAAGTAATCTGCAGTGACCAGTTCTCAGGCGGAAAATTGTCGTCTGTTGGTGTCTGTTTAGGTGGTGGATTGGGTCATCTCTGCTGTATATATCCCCTTCCTCTTTCCACTGATTTTTGTACCTGTTGTGGATGATGGTTTTTGCTTCCCGATAGGGCAATGGGTGGCTGTATTGTTCCATTTTACTGCCACTTCTTGATAGAGCATCTGCTTTCTCATTACCAGCGATTCCACAATGGGCAGGTAACCACTGAAGGGCAATGGTTGATGACCTTTGGATGATGGTAAGCTCAGATCTGATCTCATTCATCACGTTATCATTTCTGGTGTTTTGTATTGATTCAAGTAATGATCTGCAGTCGGTGAAGATTACTATCTTAGCTTGTGGCTGCTGTTCAGGTCTGGTGAGGATCTTCAGGGCTTGCAGTAGTGCCATAGCTTCTGCCCTAAAATTGGAGATCTTTCCAGTTGGGAAGGCCTTTCGGATGATCTTTCCATTTAGGAATCTTATAAAAATGCCTCCTCCACCGTTCTTTACTGCCCCCTCAGCAGATCCATCTGTGTATGCATGTGTCCACTCCTTCGGGTTGTACTTTTCTTCAGTCATTTCTTGAGCCAAAGTTTTTAGTTGTTGAGGGGTCAGGTGGCCTTTCTTTTTTATTTCAGGGACTTCTGTGATGATAAATATATTTCCATGGCAGTCGTCTGGCTCCTCGTAATCAATTAACATTTCAATCTCAGTAGATCGATTTGGGAGGAGGTCTTCATGGCATCGATGCAGATGTTTGGAGATGTTTAGGAAGCTGGTTCTTTTCAGCCTGTTCTTTGTCACACTATGGAGTTTGGCATGCATTGGATGACTTGGCATTCGTAGAAGCTTCTCACTTGAGTGAATACCTTTTCCTCACGTCTGTCATCAAGAGAGCGGATGTTGGTGTATCGCTCCATTGCCTGGATTGGAGAAGTCTTCATCCCTCCAGTGATTAGTCTAAGGCCTGAATTTTGCACTTTCCCTAGACATTCTGTGTTTGTTTTAGATGCTGTGGCCCAGGCTGACATGCCATATTCAAGTACAGGTCTGACTGTGCCTGTATAGACTTTTTTAAGTATGTTGGTATTTGCCCCCCAACTTGTGCCAGCCAGTTTCTTCATAATAGAGAGCTTTCTTATTGCTCTCTGTTCTACTGCTTTTATGTGCGGCTTCCAGATGAGTCTCTTATCCAACTTGACTCCTAGGTATGTTGGGTTTTCCTCGATTGGAAGTTCACTTCCATTTAGCTGCAGTTTGATCATTTCTCGGCGATTTGACAGAGAGAAGCAGGTTGCTACTGTCTTGGAGAGGTTTATCTGTACTCCCCAATCTGATGCCCATTTACCGATGGTATTTAGCGCTGCTTGCATCCTGTACTTCGCAGTAGACAAATGTTCAGCAGCACACCAGGCAGCAAAATCGTCAGCATGAAGAGCCCTGGAGATATGCCCGGACAGTTTCTCTGCAATATCATTTATATATATGATAAAAAGTGTGGGGGAGATAACTCCTCCTTGTGGCACACCCTGTTGTAGAGTGACGCGATGGCTCAGTTTCCCATCAAGTTTTACTCTTGCTGTGCGGTATCGAAGAAAGTCCCGTATCCAGTTGAACATTCTCCCTTCAATTTTGCTGTTGAGCATCTTAAGGAGGAGTCCTTCTTTCCATACCTTATCAAAGGCTTTTGTCAAGTCTACAAAAACCGCCAGTACTTTCTTTTTCTCCTGAAAGGCATTTTCTACTTCCTGGGCTAGATATACTAGGTGGTCTTCGGTGCTGCGATTTTTCCTAAATGCTGACTGTGTGTTATCAAGCAGATGGTTTTTTTCCAGATGTTTCAGTAATCTTGAGTTCACCATTCTTTCCATTACCTTACCCAGACAGCTCAGTAGGCTAACTGGCCGATAGCTGGACTTGCTTGTTTTCTCCTTTTGTTTCTTTCTGATGGGAACAATGATTGCTTCTCGCCACTGATCTGGAAATTTTCCAGTACTCCATGACTGATTGAAGATTAGGAGGAGCTTGTGCCTGGCTACAGGTCCAAGGTTCTTGATCATATCATTTGTGATGCCATCTTTTCCTGGAGCTTTTCTGTTCTTTAGTTTTGTTATGGCAGCACTGAGTTCTCTCATAGTAAGGGGTGACTTCATGCAGATATCTGGGTTTTGGTGCTTCAGTTTTTTCTTTTACTTCCTTACGTACTTCTTGGATCCGTGCATGTGAAAGTGATGTGGTGCTTTCTTCCTTGTAGAAATCTGCCAGGATGTTTGCTGCCATCTTTCCTGTGTGGTATTTTTTCATTTTCCTTGATGACAGTCTTACAGTAGCTGGTTGTTGTTTCTTCATTTAGCACTCTTGTCAGATTCCATAGCTTGCTTGAGTCCTTTTCCAAGTTGAGACTGCTGGTCTTCTGGTGCCAGCTCCTTTGGATTTCAGCTTTCTTTTGTTCATTGAAAGCTTGTTTTATGCTGTTGTGCCTCTGTGTGTTCTCTAATGTGGGATTTTGCTCCATAGTTTCCCGTGCTTTATTTAATTCACTATGGAGTTTTCCCAGGTTGTCACTCCAGTATGGTTTGTAGTCTCGTCGTTTACCTCGTGGAATTGACTTCTTTGCTGCTTGGATGATTGCCTCACTGATGATGGAGATGTTTTTATTGATGTTATTTGAGTGGGCAATGTTCTGACAGAAATTGTCGGCTTGTTCTTTAAAAAATCCCCAGTTTGCTTTTTTGAAATTCCAGCTAGGAGACATATTGATTTCTCCTGCACTTCTTATCTCAGATATCTGTAATGTGACTGGTACATGGTCACTTCCCCCAAGTTGAGTATTTACTGTTCTGGTGGTGAGTCGATGTATGTCATCTGTAGCCATAGCAAGATCTGGTGTGCTCGTTGTTTTCCATACTCTGGAATAGAAGGTGGGCTTATCCTCTGGTTGGTTTATTAGAATTAGTTTATTCTCTACCATCCAATCTTCCACCTCTTCTCCTCTTGGATCTGTTGCTGGGTGAGTGGCTATTGAAGTCACCCATAATGAGGTGTCTCGATGCTGCAAGCTTCACTTTGTGTAGCTCCAGAGTTGTGGTTGGAGGGCTGTAGCAGTTTGTGATCATTAAGTCTCCACTGGGCAGCAGTAGTTGGACTGTTATGTATTCAAGTTCGTCCTCACCAGATCTGTGTGTCTCTACTGCTGGGATTGAGGTTTTAATCAGTGTGAGGATTCCTCCCTTAGTTCTTTTTGTCCTGTCTTGGCGGAAGGATTGGTATCCACGTACAAAGAATCGTTGGGTATCTTTTAGGTGAGTTTCTTGGATGCAGATTATATCAATGTTATTTTCAGACACGATTTTTCAAGCTCTCAATTGTACAATGTTATGCACCAACTAACGACGCTCTTGATACCACAAAAGATGACTTCTATGAAGCACTTCTAAGTACCATCAACACAATACCCAAGCATGACATAATAGCAGTCATGGGTGATTTTAACGCCAAAGTAGGTGACAACAACGATGGAGTACAAAGATATCTCGGTACTCATGGCATAGGCTGTATGAATCAAAATGGCGAAAGACTTCTAGAACTTTGTGAAATATCAAACCTCGTTGTGGCAGACACCATCTTTCCACATAAGAATATCCACAAGATAACATGGAATTCACCTGATGGCAGAACTAAGAACCAGATAGATCACTTCTGCATAAGCGCTAAATTTCGCTCATCAGTTCAAGACGTCAGAGCATACAGAGGTGCAGAGATCGGAAGCGATCATAACCTCTGCATAGCTAAAATGAGAATTAAACTGAAGAAGTTATACCAACCGAATAAAAATAGAAGAATAGATGTACACAGACTGCAATCAAATGATATAAAGAAGGAATATAATGTCAAAATGAACAACTATTTCGATGCTTTAGGCAAAATTGACAACGATATCACCACCAAGACAATCGATACTAAATGGGAACAACTGAGAACAGCAATGACAGAAGCAGCTGTAGCGACCACCGGATACCTAGTACATAAAAAGAAAAAATGGATGAGAGAAGATACTTGGGATAAAATACAAGAAAGGAAAACAGCAAAACTTAAACTAGTAGCGGCAAGTACACATAATGCAGTTGAATCTTGCAAACTAACTTATAACTTGTTAAATAAAGAAGTGAAGACAAAAACTCGAAGAGATAAAAGACATTTCATCAATGAACTGGCCGTAGAAGCTGAAAATGCTGCAAGAACTGGTAATAGTAGGTGCCTTTATCAAATTACAAAACAACTATGTCACCAGCCTACTGCTATGGAAACACCTGTTAAAGGTAAATTAGGGAATTCAATACCAACAGAAAAAGAACAAATGAAGAGATGGGCTGAGCACTTCATGGAGGTGCTAAACAGACCACCACCAACAGTAACACCTGATTTTAATAATGAAACATCCACAACCACTTTGCCAATAACTTGCGATGAATTCACGCTAGACGAGATCAAACAAGCCGTTAAAAGATTAAAAAATTTTAAAGCTGCTGGAGTTGACGAAATTTCAGGGGAAATGATTAAAGCAGTTAATGACAACAACCTCTTGAGAATTTTAGATATTATAAATGAAGTATGGAGAGAAGAACAACCACCACAACAATGGAAAGACAGTATTATTGTAAAGTTACCGAAGAAAGGTGATCTATCAGACTGTAATAACTGGCGTGGTATATCTCTATTATCAGTACCTGGAAAATTATTATGTTGCATGATGTTAGAAAGACTTAAATTGCATGCTGACGAAAAGATCAGAGAAGAACAAGCGGGTTTCAGGCCGAAACGATCATGTATTGATCAAATATTCACACTAAGAACAATTATAGAAGAATCAGTGGAAAGGCAATCGCCACTTATTATCACCTTCGTCGATTTTCAAAAAGCCTTTGATAGTCTACACCGCCCATCATTGTGGAAGATACTTACAATCTATGGTTTTCCAACAAAATATGTGAATATAATCAAAGCGCTATATGACAATGCAAGATGTTGTGTTAGAACAAATAAAGGGAATACAGAATGGTTTACAGTAGAAACAGGGGTGAAACAAGGCTGTATTATGTCACCACTACTTTTTGGAATAGCTATTGATTGGGTTATGAGAAACTATACCCACAATGAACAATTGGGTATAAAATGGACAAATGGAAAATTCCTGGGGGACCTGGATTTCGCAGATGATGTAGCATTCTTGAGTTCAACACCAAGACAATCCCAAGAAGCAATAAATAATTTGTGTCATCTCTCGGTTAAAATTGGTCTCCAAATAAATGCCTCTAAGACTAAAGCTATGAACTTTTCTAACGAGACCTTTGATATCATCTTGAACGGGGAAAAACTACAGAAAGTTGAAAGTTTCGATTATTTAGGCAGTAAAATGACTCAGGATGGTGACACAACAAGAGAAATCCATACTAGAATTGCTTTGGCAGCTAGCGCCTTCAATAGATTATCTAACATTTGGAAATTACGATCATTGAATATACATACCAAGCTTCGTCTGTTTTATTCAAATGTTATCTCAGTGTTAACATACGGCTGTGAGAGTTGGAAAATAACAAAATCATTGGAGAACAAGCTGAATACATTCGAGAACAAATGTCTTAGAAAACTCATGAACATCAGTTGGAAAGAATTCAAGACTAATCGACAAATAAGAGAAGACTCTAGGCAGAAATATGTCTCCGACTATGTAAGGAAAAGACGATGGTCATATATCGGTCATGTCCTACGAATGCAAAACAACAGAATACCACTACAGGCGCTCACTTGGGTTCCTGAGGGTAAGCGGAAAAAAGGAAGACCAAAAGAAACACTCAGAAGAACAATATTAAGAGAAGGAAGAACGTTGGGCCTAAATAATGTGCAAGAGCTAAGAGGAGTGGCGTCACAACGAACAACCTGGAGAGCACTGGTTTCTGCCTTATGCGCCGTGTTTGGCGCTTAAAGAATTTATTATTATTATTATTATTTTCCCTGAGGAATTCTTGTAACTCCGGTTTCTTGTTCCTCACTCCTACTGCATTCCATTGAGCCACTGTAAGATAGTGGGTTGGTTGGTCAGTTGCTCTACTTTGTTTTCTCCCGACCATTTGGTTGGCAAAGGCACCGGTTGCTTGGGTGGGCCCTTTCGAGGCTAGGGGCCCGGCTCCGCTCATCCCCGGTTGTAGCTGATAGGAGCGACGCCATGATGTAAGTCGAGATTGTCGCATGACTCCATACCGCAAAAGTGTGTGTGTCCTAATTTTTCCCGGTGTCTGTGCCGTAGCTAACACACTCCGTCTTCGGCAGGCCGGGTTGTGTTTGTTGTTCAGGGTTGTCTCCCATAGCCTTTCCATCTCCCGGTGGTAGCTGCAAGGCAGCAGATTGGTTTGTTTACCGAGGTTTGCCTTCCCCGTGGCTAGAGCTTATAGCAGCTCTTACTCGCTTGATGCACCCGTCGTAGGACATATGGGGGATTTCAGTGGGGATATCAGTGCCACCTGTTACCCCTCCCCGTCCTGCTGGGAGGACATCGCCGTTTGGTCCGCGACTGCTTATTCGTCCAGCAATACTGACTTAATTCGCAGCTGACACACCATATCTGGAGGTCGTTCCACTATCCGCCACCCGTGGACGTGCCTGGTTGGTTTCGGTCGCCCCTTTGCCAGGTACACTAACTCTAATGTACATGCTGCCTTGTGGCGGGAAAAATTACAGAAATCTAAATCATTCACTTTCCGACATTGTTGACGGAGTGTGTGGTGAACCAAGATTATTTGTTGAGAGAAGTTGTCCCCCGGTCATCTTCCTAATTAAGGGAAACCTCGTGTTCTGACATTGGGTGCTCGTTTAAGCCTAATTCTTACCTCGTGAGTCAAGTGACACTAACTTTCTTCTTCTTCTTCTTCCGTCCTTAGCCACAGACCGTCAAAGCAGTCAGTGGCCATTACGCCTAGTGGCGTCTTAGGGCAACAGCAGATAGGTTTTCTTTGCCATTGTTTCCCATCACGCCTAGTGGCGTCTTTAGGGCAACGGCAAATCAATCCATTTGCTGTTGTTTCCGTAATCGAAGTGACTGGCAAACGGGTGATCAACCCGTAGCTTGACACTAACTTTAGTCTGAAATAACTATCGCATGAAGCAGACGCTCCCCGGATCCATTTTGATGAAACCAACAAACAAATCTGCAGAGCTGGGATCCGCTTCATTTAACGACAGTAACAGATAAAAAGTGTGTGAGTGTCCCAAAGTTTGCGCCAGACGGCGAACTACAGCACGATTGTAAGTATATCAGGGCCCTGATGAAAGAACCGAGTGAAAGTAGACTGAAGGATGTTCTTTGTTTGAGTCACCCACGTTGTAACTTCCTTTATGCAAGTTATTGCTAACAATATTTACCCTTAGAATAAAGCAGAGTATCAAGTCTGTCCATACCTTAAAAAAAGGGGAAACCATAGACTCAATCATATGTATCTGTAACTCTTTGGGGTTATCACTTTCTTCTAACGGGACTGTGAGCTATATATCCAGGGGAGGACCATACAAACGGGTCTATCACTATTGTAGCATTCCTTGATTTTTATGAATGTGTATGCTTTTGATGTATTTTATATGTTGTGATGTAAGTTTACTATGATAATTAAACTATACCTACATTTATTTCAGTGTGGTGGTCAGTTCATTCCCATAATATATATATAATCCTTGTTATAGTTTTCGCACGTCTGTGTGTCTAACTGTCGTCACTTGTATGGGCGTGCACGTGAGTGGATAGAGATATATTAATATATATATTTTTTATAGACTGTCTGACTCCTCTGGATCTGTTGTAGAAGATAGGCGGAAAGAGAGAGAGATTCTCGATTTCCGGGACAGCCTCTATAAATTTCTATCATCTCACTCGTGGAAATCTATTTCTATTTACTACCTCTCACTGTGACTATCACTTATTCTAATCTATTCAGAAGGGACCAACCCAAGTCTTAATTTCCCTATCAAAAATCTACGACAGGTAGGTTGAAATCAGAAGAAGAGTTACATAAATAATTTTATTCACTGTGTAAAGGTCAAGGTCACCATACATAATGCTCAAATACTTTGAAATTAGTACCATATGATTCCTTATCCAATATGCTTTCAGAAAATGTATACTTATATGGACCTCTGACTTCATTTTCTATATGTTTCTGGTATTTTATTGGAACTAGACAAAATTCTTAAAATAGCCATGACACCACAGTACAAATGCACATGACAGTTCAAGGGTTAAAGTACGATTATT
This sequence comes from Oreohelix idahoensis, assembly GCA_024509875.1. Classification (NCBI taxonomy): domain Eukaryota; kingdom Metazoa; phylum Mollusca; class Gastropoda; order Stylommatophora; family Oreohelicidae; genus Oreohelix; species Oreohelix idahoensis. The sequence goes on along the minus strand of JAMPIV010013758.1, from coordinate 12,260 downwards.
ATGAGAATAAATATTATGAGAATAAATGTGGCAAATGACAGCCAGAAGATATGGGCTCCTATCTTGGCAGCAACAAAGAAAAATTTGAAGGAAGTGGGAATGACATCAAATAAAAATACAGAAGAGAAGTTCTTTTCTCAGAGAAACACAGGAATCTTAAGAAATCACAACCAGCACAAAAAAATTAAGTATTTACAATGCATATGTCAAGGTAGTCCAACTGTACGGCTCTGAAAAACAAGGAGAACAAAAATGGCAACCAAGAAGTTGCAGACTTTCATAAATGATGCCTGTGTAGAGCAGACGGTTTAACATGGTATGACAGGATCCCCACTGTCGAGCCTATTGTATGGCCCGAAACATGGAGATCAACAAAAACAACAACCCAAAATCTACCACTTTCATAAATGGGGACTAGAATAGTAGGACTGAACTGGTATGACAAGGTCACTGATGTAGAATTGATGACAAGAACCAGTGCAACAAGAGATGAGAAGAAGACACTGGAGATTGATATGGCACACACTGTGGAAACCTGCTGATAGCTTTATCAGGCAGTCCTTATTCTGGTATCCCCAGGGCAAGAGAGGTAGAGGTAGACAAAGGAACATGAAGAAGAGCACTAGCAAGAGAAATAAAGGGGATGAAGATATGGAAAGACAGTATAAATTGGCATAAGTTTAAAAAAGGCCTATGCTCATTAGGGAGCTGAAAGGTGATAAAGATGACGAACCAGAAAATTAAGCCTTCTATTCCAAGATGGTGTAAATAAAAGAATGCAGGTAACCTAAATAGCTGGCACTCTTAAGAAATACAGAAGAACATTAAACAGAACAGAAACGTTTTTTATATTGTCTAGTGTTCTGTCTTTTTTGTGTTACGAGTGCCTGCAATTTAACTATATTCATTTATTTATCGCTCAGAGGATTTGGGTTTCCTTCATTATTTATTAATGTATTCCAAGATGCTGAAATAAATGGCACTATCAGTTATTCAGTCAAAAGGGGAAAATGGCTTCACAGTGTTCAAAAGTGTAGAGTATCTAAACGTTCATTGAATACACACCAGACATAAGTCCACTATGTTTATTATGTGTGGAATCACAAGTATAGTTTATATTATTAGGCTATAAAACAGCAATGTGTTTAGGCCCTACCGAAAGTTCAGAACAGCATAGCCTAAACTACTGGAGTTTTAGAATTACGTAGGCTACAACTGTTAAGATCGTCAGCGATGAAAATAATCTGAAAACTTCAGGAAATCTTAAAGCATATTACTGTTTTCAACAGCTCTGATTGTAACTTGACAGATCATGTGGTATTTAAGCAACAACACATACTCTACAAATTGTAAATAAGACATTTGGTTAGTTTCAGTCTTCTGACTACTGTGACTAATAGGCGGAGTTCCCCCTTGTAATATAACTTAAGAACTTCCATGATACGTCCTAGTGCAAGGACAATGTAATGATGGATTATTCGACTGCAGAAAGCTCTTGAGAGTCGCAGTCTCACTTTATGTAGCTGGGGATTACGCCTATATTTCACCCGAACTCCACACATTTTACAAGTAGTTCAACTTACATGAATAATTTTTTCTCAAGCTTTTGCTTATCAAGCTCTCAACGACGACACAATTGTCAGCGCGCATGCGTCAGTTTCAGTTGCCCGGATTAAATGAAACGATCTCGCGTGGAGTTTCGCGATAAGAAATAACCATATCATCATCATTTTCATCATATAGGCTACATATTTTTTTTTAATTTACAGTTATCATTGTAAATAAAACTGTCCTCCAATCTGCAATTATTTAAGTTTACAGGGAATGTTAACACCAAGATACCTATGCTACTGAATGCTTATAAAAACTAATCTTGAATGGGAGGACTATCGTAGTGAGTTCCTAAATTAAAAATGCGAAATGTTGGGTCTCCTGTGTTTCATTTGCAAAAACGAAAGGAACATTTAGTCTCCGTGGCGATGAGTGGGTGTCACGGTAAGACACTGCGTTGGCCGTCTGACAGTCCATTCTACCATCCCATGCTATCATGTTTCCTCATACTGGTTTTGACATGGGTGGTAAGTGGTCTTCGCTTGGATTTCTGCAGACCTTTGCTTCTGTTCGCGACTTGCTGCGTTGAACAGGCATTTAGCCTCCGGTCTAAAATTCTTCTTCTTCCGTCCTTAGCCAATGACCGGCAAAGCAGTCAGTGGCCATTACGCCTAGTGGCGTCTTAAGGGCAACAGCGAATAGATTTTCTCTGCCGTTGTTCCCATCACGCCTAATGGCATCTTTAGGGCAACGACAAATCAATCCGTTTGTTGTTGTTTCCATAATCAAAGTGACTGGCAAACGGGTGATCAGCCCGTTGGGGGTCTAAAATTATAGACACTTTATATCCTAATTCAAGGTGCCCGACACATGAGGAACAGAGAAAACGCATATGGCCATCACCAGTACCATTCATGGAGAAAATCTACGGAGATATCAACAGCCTCAGGCTGACCACTGCTTTCTTTGAACTTATTCAAGTTGACGTCTGAGGGTGAACGAAAAAGAAGAAGAAGACCTCTCATAGCAGTGTTCTCAACCTTTTTTTGATGGTGGAACCCATAACATAAGTTTTCATAACCTGTTTGTTACATGGCTAGCAACGTAGCATTTTAGACAGGTATTAAATTAGAACCCAAATACAGTCTCGGTAAATGCGCAAATTATAAAAACACACGTGTCAACGCAGTGGCGTACTAAAGGGAGTGCGAGGGGAGCGGTCCGCCCCGGGTGACAGCCAGGAAGGGGGTGCCATCGGATACTATTATTATAATACTTACAGTTAAAATGTTACTCACTACTGCGTTTCTTTACTGGGAGAGGGAGTGTTAAGTACTGTGTCAACGTATAATTGTGAGATAATGCCATGGTTGTATGCTCCAGGGCAAGCGAGATTTGTTGAGTGCGTTGTTGTGGCAAACATGAATGCAATATCAGAAACTGATTGTTATTGTTAAGCAGAATCGACGTCACTGCAATACCAGCAAACCCATAGGTGCTAAGTTTCACTCAAAATGTCGAAGGGTGTAGCGATATATGTGAGATAAGCGCTAAATTCAGTAAGATTTTGGTCCTATGATAATAAATAAACCCGACCGTAAGTGTCTGCTTAAAATCGTCTCTACGCCAGTATAGCGCTGCCTTTTGTGCAGAGGAAATGCTTATAAAAACGATCCCGCCGTAAAATCTAACACGCTTTCTTAGTTTATGTTTTGATTCTTACAATTAACGATCTGCCAGAACTGTGCCACCAACCTACCGTCTGAATTAACGTAATATTTTAACTTTAACGCTCAAATTAGTAGTAACTCGGACATTTTCCAGTAGTAAGAACGAAACAACTGTAATAATTAACGCCAATACTACCAACGCTTGGCAAAAACCCCTCTTCGCTCTGCACGCGGGACTAATACTATAACCTCTCTGCTGGACAAATCAGAATATATAAACACACAGACAGTGTTCCATTCTCGCCGAGTAGTGTATTTCTGACGTAACCAAGACAAGTTAGTTATTTGAGTGGAAAAAAAATGAGAGAGGGAGGGGAAAAGATGGCCGACTTTTGGAAAAGTTGAAATTTACGATTAACAGTGACAAAACTGAAAATCTAAACGACAAACATTAGGGCCATAAAAATCATATATAAAGATAGCTTAGGATCCCCTAAGCAATAATATATTTAAACATATATGGTAGTCTAATTATTAGCCAAGATATTGAGATAATACTATATGTCTACGCACGCTAAGACGGACAGACTGTTGTTTTCGCTCATTTATCCATTACGTTAGTGGGGGACGCTAGTTTAAAAAGAGGCATTAGAGTGATTCAAATCCGATTGGTTGATAGAAGAGTATAGGAAGGAGGGTATTGGTTAGGCAAAAAAGCTAAATATATTTTAAGACTCACTCCTAGAAGTTTGGAGTTTGGCTTTTGTGTTTTTAAATTTTGAATTGGAAAAGCTAGACCCTCGCTGATTGGGCCGGTCTGATAATATTGGCAAAAGCAAGCAAAGGCTTGTCGCCAGTTGATACAGAAGTTTTTGAAAGCAAGCTGCGTTGAGAACAGCAGTGCCTAGAGTGAAATAATAATTCTTGGCAGTCTGGACTGGGGGCAAAGCTAAACTTACCTTAATGCTAATGCCAGTCAACGTATGTTTGTGATATTTCTTTGAATTGTGGGTTTTTTGTTCTGGTGCTACTGTAGTACCAGGACCCTGGTGATTTTACTAGAGAGAGAGAGAGAGAAGTGAAACTTTTCTGGACCAAGCGGTCAACTATACTATTCTACACCAGGGACTGTGTCAGTCTGGTCATTCAAGTGAACGAAAGGAAATTGTCAGCATCATATCTACTATCCACCTACAGTTAAGTGCCTATGTGTCGGCACTTCAACGGTCATCCACGGACTTTATTACCATAGACATAAAATCTTTGATTATTAAATAACTTTTCCACAAGATACTAAAATAAAGAAGGGGAATGATGCAAACACCCCACCCCACCATTAGTTACCAGTGTCACCCAGTGTAGAGAAATACCTAAATATAATTTGATTATAATAGTCCTTTGTATGGACAGAAGATCCATTGTGTTATAAATATTTATGTAAATAAAACCATAAATTTCATTTTGTTGTTGGTCCTGACTCAGAAAATTCTGAATCAGGGCAAATAAATTGTAATCTAGTATATTACATAAAATTCAGCCACAGACTTCCATAAGTTTTCTAATAGAGTGTTAGTTTGTTTGTGGTTGTGGTACTGACCCTGTCTTATATCTATATGTGATAGAATTTAAATGTATTTGTAGTAATTTTACTTACACTACATTACACTCTTTCATAACCCTAGACATTATACGTAGCTATCATGCATACTAGTCCAGAATAAGTCTGATTGAGGTCATAAGGTGGTAGCAGAAAGGTACCCTGATAACTCAACCCAACATTTGTTATAATCAGGGACCTTCACAGCTGACCTCATTCAGTACACTAGAAATATTGAATGATAACATCTATTAACATCAAATCCACCACAAAGGGTATGAAAGCTAAGTGTTCCTGTTGCACGATTGTTATATATACGCCGGATGCATCCTCTCATACGTCCATTCCTGCTGGTCTTACGGTTGATGCCAAATTCCAGCAGTCTTAACATTAATAATTCATTCATTCCAGTGTCATGCTCTAATAGGCGATCCTTTAGTGCCCTCAGTATCTCTCCCTTAACCATATCCCATGCACCTTCTATGGGTGCTGTTAAAGCTAGTGTGTCAGCTCGTTCGTTGCCGCGTTGCACTGCATGACCAGGACAGTAGATCCACACCAGTTCTTGAAGATTTAAGGCTTCTATGGAGGTTTTCCGTTCATGCAGGAGCCATCCACATAGGACTTTCTGAAGCATAGATTTAGAGTCTGATACAATAACAGCCCTTGTTAATGGAGTCTCAGACAGCCACCTTAAGGCTGCAGTAGGTGCCTCTACCTCCATTCTCATGTTGGAGGTTGTTATCATGTAAGCTCCACAATGTTCAGTGATGATTCTGCCCTTTACTCTAGCAGAGAAGCCCCACCCTGACTTCTCACTACGGATTACAGACCCATCAGTGTACACAATTGCATCATCATTCCCAGCATGATCATTTATCAGCTTCCAGCTTTGCCCTCCCATTGGCCCAAGTTCTGCACTCTCTACAGAGGCTGATGATGACTTGTTGGTAGTTAGTCCAGTTCTCATTTGACTTAACTCTACTCTTCCCCATTGAATATATTTTCAACTGTGGTCACCTGCGTAATCGTTGCCTCTGCCTGTACCATCCCTGACATCCCCTGCGTTATTCTCACACCCTTAATGTCAGCTATGTTTCCTTGCAGGGGGTGCCTTTTGTCTGTGGTTACTCGCATATCTAGATCTAATAAACAGCAGTTCAATCATGTACAGCATCGTTACGATAGCGTTATCTCATGTACAGACCAAGACTACACACATTCCTTCATTTTGAATGCGTCCCAATCGTTCACATTGTGATTTTGACAGAGTGAGTATTCCCAGACCATACTCGATAACTCAGTGGTACCTATACTTTGTAGCGGTATAGCAGCTTGTGTACCCTGACAATCCTCAGAGCTATGCCAGTGGGAGTTTTACTCCTAGTAGGTTCAACCAAGCTGGACTGGTCTGCGTGGGTAGGGTCAGACAAAAGCTGGTACCTTGGTCCTCCAGGTTGGGGGTTTTAGCACAGGGCCGACACCCCTGTCTATGTAAAAAATCGCACATGTTACAGAAACGGCAACAAATGGAAAAACTTTGATGCGGATCGGACATCCGGAGTCTCAGGCTCGTATGACTGACAATGGTGAAAGCCGAAAGGAAGCCATTGGCATGAAAACGGATGCCCTGACCGCAAAAACACGAAACCAGAATTGGTTTTTGGAACGTCAGAACTATGAATAAGGCAGGAAAGCTGAGACAAATCACAGCAGAGATGAGGAACTACAAATTACATATCCTGGGAATAAGCGAGAGCATATGGACAGGGACGGGGAGAATAAAAACAGCTACAGGGGAAACAGTACTTTATTCTGGTAGAGAGGATGGTCAGCACAACGAAGGTGTAGCCATTATCCTGAAGAAAGGAATGGAAAGGTCTTTACTGGAATGGAAACCCATCAACAAAAGACTGACAACAACAAGACTGAGAGGGAGATTCACCAACATCACAATTATACAATGCAATGCACCAACAAACGACAGCGATGAAGAGATCAAGGACGAGTTCTATCAACAGGTACAAAAGGAAATGGAAACTGCACCCAGGTACGATCTTATTATAGTAATGGGAGACCTCAATGCGAAAGTTGGAACACACAATAATTATAACGAAAGAGTAATGGGGAAATGCGGCAGTGGAACAGTAAATGAGAATGGGGACACATTAATAAGCTTCTGCAGTATTAACAACCTGGTCATTGGAGGAACACTTTTTCCACACAAAGAAGTGCACGTTAACGTGGGAATCACCAAACGGACGGGACAGCAACCAGATAGATCACATAATGATCAATGGCAGATGGAGTCATGCATTACAAGACGTGAAAGTAAGAAGAAGCGCAGATGTGGGAAGTGATCATCACCTAGTAGTAGCAAGACTGAAGGTGAAACTCAGAGCTGCTGGACCAGTTGCAGTCAAACAGGAAAGATATAACATCACGAAACTTAAGGACCCCCTTACCAGAAAAGCTTTTGTGGTCGACGTAAAGAGACGATATCAGATTACCAAAAGCCAGGAAAGAACAGAGACCGAAGATGTCGACCAGAAATTCAACACCATCTCAACAATATACAAGGAAAGCAGCATCGTGCTTGGGATTCCAGGAAAGAAAGAGCCAAGACTGGATAACACCAGAAACGCTAAACACCATAGCGAAGAGAAAGGAAATGAAAAGAAAGAAAACAGAAGCTAAGTCTTTCAGGTTAAAGGCAATATGTAGTGAACAGTACAGTCAGCTGGACAAGGAAGTAAAACGTCAAACCCGTGCTAACAAAAGGACATTTCTGGATGACCTTGCAAGACAGGCAGAAGAGGCAGCACTGAGAAATGAACAAAGCACAGTTTATAAAATAACTAAAACTATCAGTGGAAAACGAGGTGCAAACAACATAACGTCAGTAAGAGACAAGCATTGAAGCAAGGACATCTCATTACCACAGCACAGGGGCAGGAAACAAGATGGGCAGAGCACTTCAGAGAAACACTGAATAAGGAACCAACAGAGACTCAGCTGAATGTTCCTGAGGCTGAAAGTGACTTAGACGTAAATACAGACATTCCATGAAAAGGAGAAATCATCACAGCTATCAAAGGGTTAAAACATGGAAAAGTGCCTGGTCACGACAATCTAATTGCCGAGTTATTCAAAACAGACCCTGAATTAGAAGCATAACTATTAGAACCACTATTTGCACAAGCCTGGGAAACTGAGACAACACCAACAGAGTGGAGTAAAGGAATAACTGTCAAATTGCCCAAGAAGGGCGACCTTGCAGACTGCAACAACTGGAGAGGAATTACTCTCCTCTCAGTTCCCAGCAAAATACTAGGCAGGATAATCATCCAGAGAATTTCAAAAGCAGTTGACCATAAACTTGTTAAGAACAGAACTGGTGTAAGGGACGTAAATCTGAGTATATTAGTAGTCAAGATAGATTCTGAGTTGGAGCACTTGTTTGCTTGTTGGCTATTGAATTGTTTTGAAAATATCTCGTGGTAGTTTCGAGAGATAGATTACAGAAGGCGTGGAAAAACGATGATCATCTCAAGTGTGAGATATATTTATTCTGTAATGTTTTGAGCGGGGTGAGAATAGCTCGCGGCTAGCCCGCAGATGATTGATTGACTGAGTTGTGTTGACCGTGAGAAAGTCTCGTGACTGTGTTGAGCGTGTTATAGTGTGTGATTCGAAGAGTGTGTTCTGGGCGTTTGACCGGGTAGGTCAAGACAGTGTTTTTGGGAAGTGTAAAATGCCTGCGCAGTGCTGAAGTCAAAATGTCGACGGATTTTTCGCTGTGGATACAGCGTAGTATAAAACTGCAGTTTGAATTATTGTGAAAATGTTTATGAGGCCAAGATTTTGTGTAGGCCATTTTGATAACTGCAGTGTGCAGTCTTTAAAGGCCATTATTTCCTGTGAGAGGATAGTAGCTGAAGATTTTGTGTAGGCCATTTTGATAACTGCAGTGTGCAGTCTTTAAAGGCCATTATTTCCTGTGAGAGGATAGTAGTTGAAGATGTTGTGTAGGCCATTTTGATAACTGCAGTGTGCAGTCCTTAAAGGCCATTATTTCCTGTGTGAGGATTATTGATGAATATATAAAGGCCATGATCTCCTGTGAGAGGATCGTTATTGATGATACTTTATAGCGCTGATGATGAGGATTATTGATGAATATATAAAGGCCATTATCTCCTGTGAGAGGATTGTTATTGATGATACTTTAAAGCGCTGATGAATATATATATAGGCCATTATTTCCTGTGAGAGGATAGTTATTGATGAATTATATTGTGACCGTGCAGGTGTCCCTACTAGTTGATAGCTATAACTAGGTGGCTGAGGCAGGCCTAGTTATCTATTATTTACTTTGTTTCTTTCTTCCAAGTGAGACTATTTCTCCTACTGGCCCCCTTGTTCCGCCAGAGATGATGATTCCTGGATGAGAATAGGTTCGTCTTTTGTTCAACCCAGACCACGTTCTTCCCTCCTTGGTGTTGTCTAGCGACTGATGCGTATAGGGTGTTCTATTATTTCTATCTTTCCTAATACTCAATTCTAATATCTCTCCATTCCTTAATCTCTTCTCACATCAAAGCAACTGGAGTGATGTGATTCAACTTCAAAAAGCAACTTTTATTTACATAAGATAATGCATGATCATCCAACATAATTCATCAGCTACAGTTCACAATTTCAATGTCCTCAAGTCTTCCGCTTGATTCAAACACACCTCTCAAAGCATAGTTATATATATAGTTTCTCCTGTAGCCTCTTGCATATTTCATTATACCCCTGGCCTACCAAAATTCCTTCTCAAGTTCTACTATTTTTCTCATTTTTTTCTACAACAGTTCTTCTAAATCCTTGGAGTCATGTTCTCATCAAATCTCAACCTAGTTAGGTTTAACTCCTTTAAATGCAGCATATAAAATTCAATAGCTACACCTGAAATAATCAACCAATGTCCAACACCAAAATGGTCTCCACCATACTTACTCTAATATGAGAGAGCGCATGAGATGTTTCTTATATATCAGATTCTCTTGTGGTGGCGTCTTCATACTTACTCTTATATGAGAGAGCGCTTAATATGTTTCATAAATGTCAGTGCTGTGATCCCTTAGTTCGATACAATTTCGTTTAATGGCAATGCCTCATCTTCTTGGTATGACAGCCCATCCTGGCTACCTGATAATAAAAGTTATTTACTTTTTAAGCTTTAATATTGCTCTGGCTTCAATATTATCTTCTTTAGCTCGCTCCCTTAAATGCGAGCGTCGTAGCCTGCGACAAATTTGCTGAAAGTCAAGAAAATAGTTCAAAATTTCCTCTTACCATTTTAAACGAAGTCCAGCACCTATCACTGTCCTACTAACACCAACTATAAGCTAATCCTACGGTTGATCACACAAATTATTAATCAATTCTAAATGTTCTCCTGAATTCCTATTTCTAAGCAATTCTAAATCTAGCTATTTCTGTAGCCCTTCTGCATACCGCTTTTTTTTTTTTTTTTTAAACCCTTTATTCAGGTCAGTATAAACAATATTATTTACAGAAAATTTTTACAAATATCACATCAATAATGAACCCCCCCCCCCCCCCTAAAAAAAAAAAAAAAAAAAAACTCCCCCCCTCCCCAATATATTACAAGTCAATAACAATTGAACATCAATGATGAAATGATTAATGGTACATCTACAAAAGGGGTGGTGACCCCCTACCATGAAATGATTAATGAAGACATGTTTTAGGGAGTATTTACATTTATAGTATTTACAACAAAGCTACTTGCTTTGTGTGATGACTAAAGGGTCAAATAATTATTTATCAACAACAAAAAATTTCAAATTTGTTCCGTCATGTTGTGTGTTATTTGTTCATATATCTGTAAGAAAATTCTACTATTGTAATGTATGCCGTCATGTACTGCCCTATTTCTACATGTCCACACTCATCATCATGTGACGTTTTCTTTCCAGAACGTTGTCTCCATTACAGCTGCTCTGAACGCATCACGATTCTGGGCAAGTCGACCTGCATCAGCCAAAGACAAGTTCAGACTCTCTGTGATGTCCTGGGTCCACCGTCGTCTAGGTCGACCCCTTCCCCTTTTTCCAGGGACCGTGCCTTCCATCACTGTTTTTTCCAGACTATTATGTCTTTTTATATGACCGAAAATTTCAGCTTCCTTATTGCGATGGTATTTAGGAGCCACTGTTCCTGTACATTTAGTGAGTGCAGTACTTCTCTGTTGGTCTTTTTTTCTGTCCAGGGTATTCTCAACATCCTTCTGTAGCATTTCATTTCGAATGATGTACAGTAGAACTCCATTTATCCGAACCCCAATTATCCGAACATCCAATTATCCGAACACTTTTTCCAGAAAAAAAAAATCAGGCGCCACCATTCACGTTAGACTACAGTTCTGAATCTTTTGATGCGGCAAGCTTCAAATGTGTGCGAACAATTTGTAGACAATGAGATGGGCTAATGGACGGTCGCTTACATACAGGAAAGTCAGTTAGATTATAAAGTCAGTTAATATCTGGTTTACCAATCCAGTGTGCGTTCTAGGCAGAACACTGGCTAAACAGACAGTTCAACTTAAAATAATTGTGTCTGCTACTACAGCAGAATAATTTTGGTGTACACGTATTTCTCTGTGCGATCTGGCATTTTCCAGTAGGCCTAAAGCATATAAAAGGAACCGCAATGTTTTGTCAATTGAAACGAAAACAGAAATTATCAAGAGACTAGGAAAAGGTGAAACTGTGTCTTCATTTGCGAGGATTTTCAATGTTGGGAAAGCTACTGTCTCTGACATCAAAAGTAACAAGGATAAAATTATGAGTTTTGCATCGAAATTGGATAGTGAAAATGGGTCGAAGAAACATAAAACCATGAGAAATGCGAAAGATTTGAAATTGGAAGAGGCTTTGTATATATGGTTTGTGCAAAGAAGAAGCAAAGGGGAACCTATCTCTGGCTCTCTATTGTGTGTGAAAAGGCACTTCAGTTCAACAATCAACTTGACGGTCCTCCTGACTTTAAGGCTAGCGAGGGATGGTTAAGAAACTTTAAATCTCGTCATGGCATACGAGAATTGGAGATTCAAGGGGAATCTTTATCTAGCGATGCAACTGCCGCTGAAACTTTTAAAGAAACATTCTTGGCTTTTTTGGAAGAAGAAGGTTATTTACTCGATGATGTGTATAATGCCGATGAGACTGGCTTATACTGGAAATCATTGCCTCAAAAATCACTTGCATCTCAGCGCGAAGCAGCTGCCCCTGGGTTTAAAAAAGTGCAAAGAGAGAGTAACAATTTTGGTAGCCGTGAATGCCAGTGGAAGTCATCGTTTACCGGTGCTAATGATCGGCAAAGCCAAAAAAACACGTTTGTTTTAAAGAGTGTGACATGTCTCCCATTGT